>JAGFNQ010000198.1:25782-76660 GCA_024364735.1 Boesenbergia rotunda
CCGATAGGGGGGTGAATATCGGAAATCGTTCGGATTTCGTAAAGAGCAATTGCACAGCGGAAGTAAAAATAAACACAACACAGAGACACAGTCGATTTTACTTGGTTCGGAGCCTGTGTCGACTCCTACTCCAAGGCCCACGGTCGTTGACCGTTTACTTTGGGCAATTCTATATGAAGCGCAATAATAGTTACAGAATTTGGTTACAAAGTAAGTGCACGAAAATAATAATAAAGAATTACACTCTTCGTTACCGACGTCCGGAGTGTATTGACTTTTTCGGGGCAGCGGGACGTCGTCGGCTCGAGTTGGAGTGTTTCCGGAGCAAGACACGAGCGTAGAAGAGCTTTGAGGCGTTGAAAGAATTGATACTTGAAGCCTTGGTCGAGGGCCCTTTATATAGGGTCAGGGGGGGCGCCCGGGACGTCGGGGGCGCCCCCCACGTGTCCTTCGATCCGGTTCAATCTCGGTCAGCGTCTGATCCCCTTATCTTCGGGATCCGCTTTGACCGGGGCGCCCGGAGCGCTCAGGGCGCCCGGAGCGCTCGGGGCGCCCGGGTTGACCGGGTCAAATCTTATCTTCTGGCTTCGAAGGCTTCTGGTCCGAGGCATGCACATGGGGGCGCCCGGGACGCTGGGGGCGCCCGGGAGCAGCGGGGGCGCCCGGGAGCACGGGGGCGCCCGCCCAGCAGCTGTTCGAACCCTTTTCTTCTTTGACTTGTTTTGTATGCACCTTGGGGGCGCCCGGGACACTCCGGGCGCCCTACTCAGCCATTGCCTCTCTCCTTTAAGGCTTTCTGAGCTGCAGACACACGTTCCTTCGGTCCTGCATCCAGGGTTAGTCCAAAACACAATGCAACAATAAAATATTTATTTATACAGCCTTAGCTGTCTTGGTTCTGACTTTGGTCTCCAAAATGGAGCCCTAGGTCGAACCGACGCCTACTGTTCCCTCGACGGGGAACACGTCCTCACCTACTCCTCTCGGGAGAGTTTACCTGATGCCAACCGCTCCTTTAGTTGGACTTTTGCCTGACGGTCCTTTGCCAGGTCTTGGATGTCGAGCTGTCCTTCGCCCGGTGCCTAGCATTCCTTCGCTAGGGCTTCAGTCCCAAGCTGTCCTTCGCCTGGCGCCTAGCAGTCCTTCGCTAGGTCTTGGATGCTGGCAGTCCTTCGCCAGTTGCCTAGCAGTCCTTCGCTAGGGCTTGGTTGCTGGCAGTCCTTCGCCAGGTGCCTAGCAGTCCTTCGCTAGGGCTTGGATACTGGCAGTCCTTCGCCAGGTGCCTAGCAGTCCTTCGCTAGGGCTTTGATACTGGCAGTCCTTCGCCAGGTGCCTAGCAGTCCTTCGCCAGGTGCCTAGCAGTCCTTCGCTAGGGCTTTTTCTGCACACTCAATGAACAACGTTAGATCACAAATAAACTTAACTTTGAATCCTTTGCCAATATCAAAACCAGGTTCGATATGGTGCTTCCTGCACCAACAGTAACGACTAGTTCAGCTACGAGCTCTATTTAAGAGAGCTCGGTTTGGTTGGCTAGGGTTGATGAAATTTATCTTGGTGAATGGTCAATTAGTAGTCTTTGTGCTCAGAGGTTTTGTGAGGGTTGTGGCAAGATTTCTCCACCCACAAGGAGCGATAAGAGCTAGCCGGAGGTTTTCCGGAGAGTCAACCACCGACGGATCGGGATCGTCCACCTTACGAACTGTCATGAAGTAGAAGCGTCATCTCCGAACCACATTAAAGATTTTGTGTTAGCACTTATTTATTTAGTTTAATTATATTTCCGCTACACTACTAACCTTGTACGAAGAACAAGCGCATTGAGGGTGATCGGCTATTCACCCCCTCTAGCCGGGTCATCGATCCTCAACAAATTCAACCAATTGATATAATATAGATCACAACCTATTGCCCAGGAACATTATTATACTTATTCATTGGGCACAATCATGAAATAAATATAATAATCAAATATTGCCTATATTAAATAGAATATAATATAAAATATTCCCTAGACAATCATCTCATAATTGACTCTAGGGCTAACACTAACATTCTTCCTCTTTTCTTGAGAAGGAAGTTTCCCCCTTTGAGGGGAACCATCCCTAGCTTGCACATATCATCTCCAGCGATCTCCGGCCTCTCCACCTCATCTCCACAAATCCCGCATCACCGAAAGGCATTTAATTGGTTCCGAAGACTCTCCACTCGCGACGGTTAAGTTTCTCTTCTTCTTCTTCTCTATTTTTTAGAAGCTTGCTATTGATGGGTATGGCTTGGCGGGTTTCCTAAGCGAATACTTGGTCGTCCTTGAGAGACCTCTCCATGTCTACGGATTAAAAATTAATCCAAATGGAGACCCGTCTCCCAAACGACCATCTCGTCATCGTATCGTTTGATTCGAATTACAACTTGACCAATCTCAAAGATCGAGCCTTGTAATTCGCCTAACCGAATGACCATGGAAAAGACGACGAGTGGATCACCGATTTTTGTATTTATTATCGGGGTCCAATTAATTAATTATTATCAATGATTAACAAATAATCAAAACAATAATAATCAAATTAACTTCCACATGAAATGGCAAGAATAACAAGGAGCCAAGAAAGAAATTTATACCTTCCTTTACCTCATAGCCTTCTACCTTATGTCCCTTTCCTCTCGGACGTCGTGTGGGCGACGAGCTACCAAGAACCGGAATCACCAAAGGGCACCCAACACCACCTTCTTCTCTCCTAGCCGAAACCCTAACTCCAAGTGATGGAGTTGCGCCGGCCACCCAAAACTCCCTCCTTTCCTTGCGCCGACCACCGAGGGATGACCACCACCCTCACGCCAGCCCAAAGGAGGAAGAGAGGAAGAAGGAGAAGATGAAGAAGAGTAGAAAAAACTCCTCTTCTTCCACAACCAACCCGTCGTCGGCCCCTTCCAACTTCTCACCGCCGGCGCCTCCTCCAAGTTCCTTGCCGTCGGCGCCCACTTCTATCCCTTCTCAAGGCTGCTCTGGCCACAACCGGAAGTGGAGAAAGCTCTCCTCTCCTTTGCACCACCAACCGAGAGAAGAAGGGAGAAGGAAGAAGAGAAAAGTCTTCTTCCTCTTAAAGTCGTCGGTTACCCTAGGAGAGAGAAGGAGAGGGAGAGAAGAGAGAGAGCCTAGGATTGGTTGTGATGGATTAAGCCTTGGTTTCTTGATCCCATGGGGTATATATAGGGCTAAGGTAGGGACCATGAGGAGGAGTTGGGTCTTGGCCCACTAATGGATCTAAAACCGATCCATTAATGAAGATCCATTAGTGGAATATTCCACTAAAGGATCTCCATTGAACTTCCTCACCAACCCCCATATTTTCATATGGGCTACACCTATTATGAGTACATCCATCCCCCGTGTTTAAGATATCGAATGCCCGTCGATTAATTTAAATTACTAACAATTTTAATTTATCAACTTCTAACTCCTTGACTAGTACCACTCAACCTTATCATCATGTTGGATCAAATCCACCTGCAGGATTTAACATGATGAACCTTATGAGCTCATCAAGGGGGCATCATCATCCCGACTCACCAGGACACGGATTCCGTCAATAATCAATGGCACACCATGTAATTAATATTATTTTCCAACTTACCGGGCCTATCGATTTAACAGAATAAATCTCGCCCATTGGTAAATCAAAGAAATAAAATATTAACTACACGTGCCTGTTATTATATCGAAATTTAGGGATTATACTCCATAATAATCTGAGGTCCAATCCAATTATTAAGTCAGTACAAATTGGATGACCTCTAGTTTTGGTCATGCTCAATGCACACAAAGCACACTAGTATAATTCTATGGTTAGACAAACCACACATAATTACACTACAACCATCCTGATGGTTTGTCCATCTCCATCTCAATTGTGAGCCTCTACTTATACAATGTAAGGGACTGATAACATGATCTTCTGTGTCACCACACACCATGTTATCTACAATGCAAAGTATCAGACTTTTATGCATATATTAATATAAATACACATCTGTGTTGCTATGATTCTCTTTCAAAATGTAGATGATCATATATATAAAAAGATAAGTCTTTTAGTATACACATCTAACAGCTATTTCTTCATGTCTTCATTCCTTCATATGTCTCTTGAGTAGATTTTCCATGTTCTAGGGTTTAGGGAGTATATGTGATGTGTTCTTGATGATAACTCTATGGTTTGTAATGTTCTTGGATTGATTATGTGATTTTAGAACATTTCTTGTTTGATGAAATGTATCTATGAATGTCTTATACTTAGATCTCTTGAGTATTTACATGATTGTTGTGTTGATTGAACAGATTGTGTAGATTAGTGTCTGTTAGGGGTAGATGCTCAAGGTTGTATGACCGGGGTCATCTAAGTGACACTGGTATGTCATTCTAACCAGACAACCTTGAGCACTCCTTCGACTCGGTCACTGCATTTGCATAAGGATAGAGCTAATCCCTGCTTAATGGGTGTCCTCTAGTCCCATGTTAGAAGATGACATATGTAATTTAGGATCGTATGATAGGGGTCACCTGAGTGACACAAGTATGTTGTGCTAAACCGGACATCTTATGTTACCTTACCTATCTAATGACAATAGATAGCTAACAGGGGATACACTCCGACTTGCTGAATGGGAATCTTTTAGTTCCGTATTAGAAGATGACTTATGTAATTTAGGATCGTATGACCAGAGCCACCTGAGTAACACAGGTATGTCGTGCTAAACCGAACATCCTGTTACCTTGTCTATCTAGTGGCACTGGATAACCAACAGGGGAGGCTCGTTCATGTCAATAATCTAGTTAGACTATCTATGATCCCAAACCATTGAGACCAAAGTTCTAAAATTCGTTAGGCGCTAGTCGGACGCCAGGCTAGCACCTAATGCCTAAGCCGCCTAGGCAAGGACTAGACGTCGCTAGGCGGATTCCACGGTATCAACATAAAATACATAATAAATAACATTCTATAACTCTAACACAATAATATCAAATTTAAAATGAGTTCAAAATTACACAACTAATAAAATATCTCAAATTTATTTTATATTTTAACTCACCGAAATGTGAACTTCTTTAGTCTCTCTAATTTCTCTAGCTCTGGTTAGTCGATACGTGAAAATAAAGTTTGGTGTTAGCCGCTAAGGCAAGCCAACAAATTGATTTTCTTATTGAACCAAAGTTTAGGATTTATAAAACTTAAGCCCAACACACAAAAAGAGTTATATTTCAGTTTTTTTAATTGGGCTTTAAATTTAAAAGCCTAAACTAACAAGAATCATGAAAATTCTGCACTATTTCCACGGCACCTAGACGATTCGACCAATTAGTCGGCACCTAGGGTCGCCTAATCCCACCTAGGCGCCAAGGCCACCTAGGCTGGCCGATTAGGATGTTTTCGATGCGGCTGGGTGGCGCCTAGCGGCTGGGTGGTGCCTAGCGCCTAGGCCAATTTTTAGAACACTGATTGAGACCAAGACACTACAACCCATAGAGCCTCAAGGACACTCACATGAAAACATAAACCCTAGGGCATACCCCTCTCATAGGCTTTCACCCTCTGTGAGCCTAAACTGTCTCTCTCTTTCTCTCTCTCCCTCTAGAGCAAGTCCTTATACACTCTACACTCGATCAACCTAGCTAATTCAACTTTGCAACCTCCCTAGTGGTTGCCAATCCTCAGTCTCTGTCGATTCGATATTTTATTACTTAACAATATTTTCGTGCACTTATGGATTGCTATCACATACTTGCATTGCCACGAGTGTTGGGCATCATACTTACATTCCACGAGTGCTTGGCTTTGTTTGGTTTATTTGCATGCCACGAGTGTTTAGCTTGTTAGGCTTATCTATATGCCATGAGTGCTTGGCTTCCCTATCTTTTGTCCACTCATCTATCCATTGTTGTGGTAGCTAGAGTGTGTACAGCTCAGGTCAGTATAGCATGTGCATATAGTGCATTGTTGCATTTAGTGTATTTATTGTATTTGGTTTGAGTTGTAGATGTCGCATGTGTTGGACATGCGTATACAGGTGGCATATCGCATATAGTTAAGAGACCTTGCATTGCTCGTGTTGTTCGAGCATACCGTGGTGAGTTTTATTTGAGGTTGGGTCTCATCACCCCAAAGGTTAGATGGATTCTTATATGTTATTTACCTAAAATTTCAGTTATGCATTTTTCTAATACTTCTAATAGACTGTACCTTGTTAATTCTATACTACTTTTATAGCTTCTTACTGTGATGCATATTTGTATCTCTATACCCACAGAGTTTGCCCGAACTCACCCCCCCCCCAGTTGCTGCATTTTTATTTTCATGATGATAGTGATTACTTGGAGTCTCCAGGAGAGGACCTGGTAGCCAATCCCTACCCGTTGAGCTAGTTTCGGTTTCGATTTCGGCTTATATGTCTTTTGGGTATTGATGTACTTGAAGGGATCTATAGGTAAAAATATTTAAAATTGCAGCGGAAATAAGATCCCTCGAGCAATCCATGCGAAAGAAAAACTCATACAAAGAGATCTACAATTCCTATCTTATAGGAATATCTCTGTCGCGTGCCCTTAGCTTATCCCGCTAGTCCTTTGGTTCACCGGATCTCTTACACGTTCAAGTGTCCGTGCCTCTATGCGTATCTACATGAACACGATCTACGCCTCGGAGAAGAACCACCTTAGTTGTGCTAGCAACTTGGGATGGTTCAGAAAGCACAAGAACCTCCACTAGGGAGTTATTGACAAGGAGGAAGAAAGAAAAGGAAGAGAGATGCACCCTCTAGCCTTTGAGGGGGGGGGGGGGGGGGGTATTTATACTCATCTAATGAATACCAAGAGTCTATGTCCCTTGAGCTCCTCTCATCTTAATGCTAATAAAATCCAATAAATACTAAGCCTCTTGGTATTCCTTGAGACTCTTAATATTCTATTCATCTAATGAATAGAATGTCTCTTAGCCTTCCTCTTAAATAATATTTTATTAAACCCTTTAATGAATATTATCCATAATTAAGTGGTTGAGTCTAATCTAGATGAGTCTAACTCAAATTAGACTCAATCTCATAATCTAATTGGATTCACTTGAGTCTAACTCAATTAATCTAATTCAAATCAAATCTTAATCAAACCAAGATCAATTAATCTCCGAAGTATCGTGTCCTTAGTGTGTGACCCAATAGGTTCTTGTAACGTTGGCAATGTGTCTAAACCACTTTAGACACATAAACAATGAGTGGCATCTAGCAATGCATCATTGCTACCCAAGTAACAAGAAAAGTCTAGATCCAACTTAACCTCCGTGACTATGATAATGTATGACCTTGTCCATCTATCCTTGATATCTAGATTGACCAATGAGGCATAGACCGTGTCATCCTCGATCAATCTTTGTGTTTCTTAATCCCCGAGTAGACTCACTCAAACAAATGAGCTCATATCTCATATTGACTCATTTGAGCATGGTCATGCGTTTGAGTAGTCCTACTCGATCAAGGGGCCCACGGATATCACTCCCGTCATATGGGAGGGATAGATCCCATCTTCATCACTCACATCCCTCCGCATAATTCATTATATACCCAGTGATCACCTTTATAGTCCACCCTGTTACGGGTGACATTTGACGATACCAAAATACATAACTCCTTATGTAGGGAACCGTAGTGACTTCAGGTCTAAAGACTATTCATACCAATAGTCATATGAGAAAGTTTATGACACTCATATGACAATCTATTAAACTTTCTCATGGTGGGTCATTCAGTACACATTCTCCAATGTATACCCATGTGTCAACTTGATATCACATATCCATGACTTGTGAGCTCAAGTCATCAGTTGACCTACATGCTAGTCTCCATGCATTAATATTGTCCTTGAATATTAATGTTTGACTAGGAATGGTTTAGAGTAATGTTCTCTACATCATCTCACTATCGATTCAACCAATCAATATAATGTAGATAAGAACCTACTACCCAAGGACATTATTATACTTAGTTATTTGGCACAAATACAAAGTAAGTATAATAACCAAATATGTCTTTATTGATAATAGAATATGATACAAAATGTCCCTAGTCAATCATCACATAATTGGCTCTAGGGCTCCTACTAACAATCTCCCACTAGCACTAGTATCAATCACTGTAATATCTAATACTCAGTGACCTAGTGTGACCATCATGCTTCTTTTGTGCCAAAGTCTTGGTCAAAGGATCCGCGATGTTAGCCTCAGTGGGTACTCTGCATATCCTCACATCTCCTCTATCGATGATCTCTCTAATGAGATGGAAGCGTCGTAGTATATGTTTGGTCCGCTGATGTGACCGAGGTTCCTTAGCCTGTGCAATAGCCCCATTGTTGTCACAATAGAGGTCTATCGGGTCTATAATGCTAGGAATCACACCAAGCTCTGCAATGAACTTCCGGATCCAAACAGCCTCTTTTGCCGCCTCAGACGCGGCAGTATACTCGGCCTCTGTTGTAGAATCTGCGACTGTGTCCTGCTTCGAACTCTTCCAGCTCACAACGCCACCATTCAGGCAAAATACATACCCTGACTGCGATCTAAAATCATCCCTGTCTATTTGGAAGATTGTGTCACTATAACCCTTTACATCTAGCTCCTCATCGCCTCCAAATATTAAGAAATATTCTTTCGTCCTTCGTAAGTACTTAAGAATATTCTTGACAGCTGTCCAGTGATATTCACCTAGATCTGACTGGTACCTGCTCGTCATGCTCAAAGCATACGAGACATCTGGTCGAGTACAAAGCATGGCGTACATGATAGACCCTATAGCGGATGCATAAGGGATCTGATTCATACGGTCTCTCTCCTCCTTAGAAGAGGGACCTTGAGTCTTCGAAAGACTCACACCATGTGACATTGGCAGAAATCCCTTCTTGGAATTCTACATGACAAAACGATTAAGCACCTTGTCAATATATGTACTCTGACTTAAGCCAAGCAAACTCTTAGATCTATCTCTATAGATCTTGATGTAACGCCCGCTTTTTTTTTCATTAAGCGGCGTTACGTTAACATACTTAGGGCATGTAGACATCCTAATGCAGCGGAAACCTTTAACTTACACCTACATGCACTTACTACCATTCCTAACATCATAACATGGGTGTTGGATCGAGAAATGCGAGAGAGGGGGGGTGAATGTCGCAATTCGTTCGGATTTAAAAAGAGCGGGTGCGCAGCGGAAATAAAAGAGAACACAACAACGCAAACACAGCCGGTTTACTTAGTTCGGAGCCTGGGTCGACTCCTACTCCAAGGCCCACGGTCGTTGACCGTTTTCTGCGGGCAATTCTATAAGTTCGCAAAAGTTTACACACAAATAATAATAAAAATATTCTCGTAAACTTAAATACAACTCTTGTTACCGACGTCCGGTGAAGATTGAAGTTCTGGAGCAGCGGGACGTCGTCGGCTTGAGTTGGCAGCTTTCTGGAGCGTGTCGTGGAAGCAGAAGAGCGTAGAATTGTCGAAGGAATTCGTTGTTCAAGAATAGGGTCGAGGCCCTCTTTATATAGGGCAGGGGGCGCCCGACATGCTCGGGGCGCCCCCCACGTGGCTCTTGATCCGGCGAGCCCTCTGGTCAAGGCTGATCTCTTCATCTTCGGGATCAGCTTTGACCGGGGCGCTCGACGCGCGCGGGGCGCCCGGTTGACCGGTCAAAGCGTCATCTTCAGGGCTTCGCGAGAGTGAGCTGCAGCAGCCTTCAGTGGCGTGGCACAGTGGGCGCCCGAGACACGCGGGGCGCCCGACATGCGGGGCGCCCGACACACGCGGGGCGCCCCCAATTGCGATGCTGTCGGGGCGTTTACCTCTCTGCTAACTTTGGGTTGACTCTGGGGCGCCCGACACATCCGGGGCGCCCTACTCAGCTACGGCCTCACTCCTTTGAGGCTCTCTGAGCTGCAGAAACACAGTCCTTCGGTCCTGCATCCAGGGTTAGTCCAAAACAGCAATTAATAAGTTAATTTTACACAGCCTTGGCTGTCTTGGTTCTGACTTTGGGTCTCCAAAATGGAGCCCTAGGTCGAACCGACGCCTAATGTTCCCTCAAGGGGAACGCGTCCTCACCTACTCCTCTCGGGAGAATTTACCTGGTGCCAACCGGATTCTCCAGTTGGACTTTTGCCCGGCAGCCCTTCGCCAGGTCTTGGTTTTCACCTAGCAGCCCTTCGCCTGGATTTGGTTTTCGCCTAGCAACCCTTCGCCAGGACTTGGTTTTCGCCTAGCAGCCCTTTGCCAGGACTTGGTTTTCGCCTAGCAGCCCTTCGCCAGGACTTGGTTTTTGCCCAGCAACCCTTCGCCAGGACTTGGTTTCCTGACAGCCCATCGTCAGGTGCCTAGCAGCCCTTCGCTAGGACTTTGTTTCCTGCACTCTCAAGTAGCATTGTTAGACAACAATTAACCCTTAACTTTGAATCCTTTGCCAATATCAAAACAAGGTTCGATCTGGTGCTTCCTGCACCAACAATGGGAACTTAGCATATTAACTTTATACTTAGCATCATATCATGTCATACTTAGCATCATGTCATACTTAGCATCATGTCATAGAGTCACATTCAAGCACATACCAGTAAAGGTAAAGTTCTATCATAAGACGAGCAAACATATTGTTTCTTGGCCAAGTCACTATCACACACATGCTGTAATGCCCTCCTGCTGCTTCCTTACTGTCCCCTTGCGTGATCTGCGGCATAAGGAAATAAGACTATAAGCACACAGACTTAGTAAGACTCTTTCCTACTCACTAAAACCATCCATCACTTAATCATGAGCATACGAAACATTAACATACTTAGTGCTTTACTTAGAACATAAGCCTTATCATCACTTAGCATACATTCGACATGTCATGGACATAGCTTAATCACATTCGTAGCATGGCATAAACATAACCATAAAAACATTCATGGCATGGCATAATACTTGGCATAGACATAAACATCGTAAACATTCATTGCATGGCATAATACTTGGCATAGACATAACATAATAAACATAACCTCACAAACATTCTTAGCATGAACCTAAATAAAATCATGGCGTCCTAACTTAGCACAAACCTAATTAAATCATGGCTTCAAAAATTAGCATGGGCATAAATAAAATCATGGCATCCTAACTTAGCATAACATAATTAAATCATGGCATCATAAATTAGTATGGACATAAATAAAATCATGGCATCCTAACTTAGCATAAACATAATTAAATCATGGCATCCTAAACTAGCATGAACATAAATAAAATCATGGCATTCTAACTTAGCATAAACATAATTAAATCATGGCATCCTAAACTAGCATGAACATAAATAAAATCATGGCATCCTAACTTAGCATAAACATAATTAAATCATGGCATCCTAAACTAGCATAAAATCACGGCATTCTAACTTAGCATAAACATAAATAAAATCATGGCATTCTAACTTAGCATAAACATAATTAAATCATGGCATAAACATACCTTCATAAACTTACTTTGCATAATATTCTTATCGTAAATATAATGCATAACATGGATGGATGTATGTGGCAATTGCATATATATATAAGGATGCTTAATCTTGAAAAACATGCTTTTAAATACTTTAACATAATCATAACATTCATTGGGCCCTGGCTTGTACCACATTCATTCATCATATGCGCGCATCCCTAAGTAAATACGAGGTAGCTAATCTCGACCTACTAGGGTAAGGACAGCTTCATCGGTAGTCCCGAACCGTAAGGACAGCTACATCGGTAGTCCCGAACCATGGACAGCTTCATCGGTAGTCCAGAACCGTGGACCTTACTTAGGTCCGGTACAAGCCCATAAAATAAAATAAAATGCTTTCACATGCTTCTTCATTCATAATCATTCATAGCATATTCATTCATTCATCATACTTTCATCATACTTAACATCATCGTTATGCCTTGAAGGCATGAACTTTAACTTCATTCATCATTTTCATTCTTAAACATGGCATATGTACACATCATTCATAAAGCATGGCATACATACAATTTATTTATAAACATGGCATACCTACATATCATTCATAAGACATGGCATACATACATATTATTCATAAAACATGGCATACATACATATCATTCATAGATCATGGCACATGTCTTAAACATTTATGACCTAATCATATAATTCATGACATATAAACTAATGGTTTGGTTAACATAAAAATTCTTCCATCTTACTTAAACATACCTCTTAGTAACCTATACCCAAGCATCTTGGTAGGTTTAACCCAACCCTAGCCCTAGGTTATGTCCTTGGCCGAAAGTCCCCAAGGAACCCTAGGTCCATGAACCTTCACATAACTTCCCAAACAACATCTCATACACATATACTAGGCCATAGGAACCCTTTGATTCCATACTTAAGGCCAACCCTAATCCTTTAGCCCTAATCTTACTCTTGGCCGAAACTTCAAGGCCATGGGGGTATGGAAAAATTACCATTAAATACCCCAAATCAATTGTTAAATACCAACCATACCTTACCATAGGGCCATTGGGGCCCTTACTTGAAATAAGTCCTAACTTTCCACCCTAGTAGGGTACTTGGCCGAAACCTATAGGGTCTCTAGCCCATGTGAAGCATTCACATAAACACCCTCCATCTCCCTTATATCATGTTAATACATAAAACACATACTTGAGGTTTTAGACCCAACCCTACCCATGGGGTCTTGTTGTTGGCCGAAACCCTAGGGTATCCTAGGGTACCCCAAAAATTCTCAAAAATTATATTTAATCACTAAACATCATAAGAGTACATTAAACAACATTATCAAGATTTTTAGCATCAACATGAACCCTAAAACCTAGTGGCCGAAACCCATAGGGTCTCTAGGGTGCTTGGTTTTGTTTCTTTCAACATCAAGTCCCAAAACCAACCAATAAATCATGCTAAAACATAAGGAACTATTATACCACAGGTGAGGGAGTCTTACCTTGGTTGATCTTGATTTTTAAACCTTAAAAGAGAAGGAAATTATAAAATCTTTGGACCCTTGAACCCCCTTGTCCTTGTATCCTTGGGAAGCCTTTAGATCTTGGAGATGAGACCCTCTTGTGAAGCTTTTCCAAGGAAAATTCCTCCCTATGGTGTTCGGCTAGGATGAGGGAAGGAGGAGGAAGAAAATGCAAAGTGATGGAAAGAAAAGGTAACTCCCAAACCCCCCTCTTTATAACCCATCAAGGAGGTAAATGAAGAGTCTCTCCATGACCCTTCATCTTCTTCTAAGCCTTAACCAATATCCACTTCATTCCCTCATAGAAATCCCTTGCTAGGTGAGTCGGTTAAAGCATACATGGTTGTATAAGAGGTCCAAGGTTCAATCCTTGGTCCATGCACCTTATTTTTTATTTTATTTTTCTTTTTATTTTCCAAAAATTCCAAAAATCCTCTAAAAATTTCCCCATAATTATTTTAATATTTCCTATTAGAATCCTTTACATTTATATTAATTTTCACCTAAAATCCACCAATAATTTTGGTACTAAAAGGCCCATATAAGGCCCATTAGTGCCCTTTTTCCCAATTTAAATGAGAAAACATGGATTTTCTAGGCCAAAGTTCGCATTAATATTTCTAGGTTCCTCAGAAAATTATCTAGACATGCTTAATATTTTAAGGAAATATTAAGAGAATTTTCCGGGTCGTTACACTTGATGCCTAGGATATAGGCTGTTTCACCTAAATCTTTCATTGAGAAACAATTCCCTAGCCACGTCTTCACAGACTGTAGTGAAGGGATATCATTCTCAATGAGGAGTATGTCATCTACATACAAGATCAGGAAGACAACTATGCTCCCACTAACCCTCTTGTAGACACAGGGTTCATCTTCATTCTTGATGAAACCAAACGCTTTGATTGCATCATCGAATCGAAGATTCCATCTTTGAGAAGCTTGCATTAGCCCATAAATGGACCTTTGCAATTTACATACCTTTCCAGCATGCTCTGGATCTACAAAACCCTCAGGTTGTGTCATGTACATATCCTCGAGTAAATTCCCATTTAGGAATGTGATTTTGACATCTATCTGCCAGATCTCGTAGTCATGGTAAGCTACAATAGCAAGCATGATCCGAATAGACTTAAGCATCACCACTGGTGAAAAGGTTTCATCATAGTCAATACCATGAATTTGTTTGAAACCTTTAGCTACCAATCGCCCTTTATAGGTATGCATGCGTCCATCCATGTCAGTCTTTCTTCTAAAGATCCACTCACACCCAATGGGTTTAATCCCCTCAGGTGGATCAACCAAAGTCCATATATGGTTAGTGTACATGGATTCCATTTCGGATCTCATGGCCTCTAGCCATTTCTCAGAATCTGGGCTCATCACAGCTTCTTGATAGGATGTAGGCTCATTCAACTCAATGAGCGTAACGTCATCATGGTCAGACAAGAGAAATGAGTATCTCTCAGGCTGATGACGTATCCTATCAGATCTACGAAGAGGTTGGTCTACTTGAACAGCTTGTTGTTCCACAACTTCTAGTGCAACAATCTCATGATCCACAACATCTTGTGGTGCATGTTCAATGTCCATTAAGGTCTCAGTACTATCTGCATCTTGAACTTCTTCAAGATGGATTTTACTCCCACTAGTTCTTCTAGATAGTAGCTTGGTAGCTATTATTATAAGCGAACTCCGCTAAGCATAAATATCGGCACCATCTCCCTTTGAAATCCAGGGCACAAGCTCATAACATATCTTCCAGTACTTGGTTCACCCTTTCCGTTTGCCCATCTGTCGAGATAATACTGACAAGGACATCAAGGCGGCACTGGACTTTCTGCTGAGTGCATCGGCCACTTTGTTCGCCTTGCCTGGATGATAAAAGATCTCGCAGTCATAGTCCTTTACCAGTTCGAGCCATCTGCGTTGTCGCATGTTAAGGTCCTTCTGAGTGAAGAAATATCACAGACTCTGGTGATCTGTATACATCTTGCACTGTGCTCCGTATAGATAGTGTCTCCATACCTTCAGAGCAAAGACCACGGCTGCTAACTCTAAATCGTGAGTGGGATAGTTCTTTTCATGTTCTTTGAGTTGCCTAGAGGCATAGGCAATAACTTTACCACTCTACATAAGTACAGCTCCGAGTCCCAGTTTGGAGGCATCGCTGTACATGTCGAAGCTCTTGTCATCTTCGGGAAGAGTAAGGATTGGAGCACTTGTAAGTCTCCTTTTCAGTTCCAAGAAACTCCTCTCGCATTCTTCTGTCCATACGTACTTCTGGTTCTTCCTGGTAAGGACCGTCATAGGTGTTGCGATTCTGGAGAAGTCTTCCACGAACTTCCGGTAATAGCCCGCTAGTCCGAGAAAACTCCTGACTTCGCTAGCATTCTTCGGCCTGTTCCAGTTACTCACGGCCTCGATTTTCTTCGGGTCCACCATGACTCCTTCCTTGCAAATAATATAACCTTAAAGTGTTCGGCATGCGCTTGTTGATTTCTCGAATAGATGAGGATATCGTCGATGAAGACGATCACAAATTTGTCGAGGCATGCCGAGAACACCCGATTCATCAGGTCCATAAACATAGCAGGAGCATTCGTCACTCCGAAGGGCATAACAACGAACTCATAATGTCCGTATCTTGTTCAGAAAGTCGTCTTCGGCATATCATCCTGTTCACGTTTACTTGATGATAGCCAGACCTCATATTAATCTTAGAGAAGACGGTGGCTCCCTTCAATTGGTCGAACAGGGCATCTATCCTTAGGAGGGGATACCTGTTCTTGATCATCACATTATTTAGCGCTCGGTAATCTATGCACATTCGCATAGACCCATCTTCCTTCTTCACAAATAGTACTTGAGCTCCCCATGGAGAGTGACTAGGGTGAATAAGTCCCTTGTCGAGTAACTCCTGTAGTTGTCCCTAAAGCTCTTTCAATTCAGCCGGTGCCATACGGTAAGGTGCTTTAGAGATCGGGTTAGTACCAGGAATCAGTTCGATCTCAAATTCAATCTCCCTATCAGGGGCTAACCCTGGTAATTCATCGGGGAATACCTCTGGGTAGTTGCATACAACTCTAACCTCTTCTAGCTTCTGGTCCTTTACTCAACTTGTGTTGACCACATGTGCTAGATACCTAATGCATCCCTTGTCTAACATCTTTTGTGCTCTTAGAGCTGATAAGAATTTCTTGGTTCTTTTTCTTGGCTCTCCAATAAATTCAATTTATTGAATCGTTTAGTACTTAAGCCTAAGTCATGAAACGGACGTCCCTATAAGGTCAAGTGGAATCAGCTCCATTTCCATCAAATTCGAAGTCCGTCCATTTCATTTGGTTCACTTGTCTTTTGGCCTTGACCCTTTCCCACCACATTCTGGCATCTCCAGAAAGGCAGAGATGCACACTTAATCTTTTCATGTTCAGGCCAGTGTAGCAGCTCCACTATACTTTCCACCGTCTTGAACCAGGCTTGGGCATCCCAGGGTTCGCAAGCACTCGTAAAAGTTTCCGACTTCAGCCTCTGCCACTGGATTAAGTAAGCTTCCGGTCGCATTCCGGTGGCAGGGCCTGTCGGGGGTGCTACAGGTGTCACCATCTAGTTCGCAGATGGAACGGTAGTATTTGCTTGCTGACTCATCAAGGTGTTGATGGTCTGCTGCTGCTCGGTGAGTTGACGCTGGAGTTCTGTCACTAGGTGCGTCAGGTCAGGCTGAGGTACGATATCATTAATTCTAGTACTTCTTCTAGCCATGTTGTTCTCATATTACAACAATAAGCTAGTATAAGATCATTTATCATTTTCATCATTTTCATGTATATACATGCATTTGTATCATTTTTCATTATAAGGTAAGGTAAGGTACTACCCTAAGTTTCCATTCCCAGGTAAAACATGGTTCCATAATTTCGTATTTGTATACTTAGTCATAAGCATTCATTATCGTTCTAGAACCATAGAGGGTATCACATCTACTTGTATGGTTAGTCTAGAAACATTCCTATCATAAGTAAACATAAAGCAAACATACTTAAATTATGTAAGGTAAGATCTTACTTGAAAGCGGCAGGATGCAGGCTTGATGTGTATGTAATGAGATGGCAAACTGCTCTGATACCAAGCTGTAACGCCTGCCCCTTACGTGAGCGACGCGTTACTTTTTTTTTCTTTCTTTCATACATTATTGCATATGAAGCGTAAATATAGCAGCGGAAATAATACTAAATCATGAACATATGCAATTGGATAAATTTCTTTCTAACTAAACTACTTTAAGCATGTGAATCATAGCATAGCATATCTATCAAGAGAGTATATAGTTTTACATTAAGCATGCATATCATAAAGAACTTCAACTCCAACAAGTAGTAAGCGTAAACATAAGAACTAACACATGCATTTATAAGTAGCAACATTAAGTCCATGAGAAATAAGTCCATAAGTAAGAGTAAAGACAACAGTGGGATCGTTCTACCAAGTCACTGTCACACACACACAGGCCCTCCTGCTGCTTCCCCTTCTTTAGAAACCTTTAGTTGGATCTGCAACATAAGTAGGTAGACTATAAGCATAAAATGCTTAGTAAGCTCCTTGCTTACTCACAAAATCCGTACATCACATATAAGTATCTACATCATTTGTCATCAACATATAACATGAATAAATACTTAAAGCATCTAAAGCACATAAGCATAAACACTTAACATTCGCATCATCTTTAAAACATAATCATGTGCATAACATTAGACATAGCATATGCAATATCATTAAACAAAAACATGTGCATAAACATTAAACATAGCATATGCAATATCATTATCATAAACATGTGCTTAAACATTAAGGATGCTCTTTTGAAAATATATATAATATAATACTTGAACATCAACATATCATCATCATTGGGGATCCCTGGCTTGTACCA
This sequence comes from Boesenbergia rotunda, assembly GCA_024364735.1. Taxonomy (NCBI): domain Eukaryota; kingdom Viridiplantae; phylum Streptophyta; class Magnoliopsida; order Zingiberales; family Zingiberaceae; genus Boesenbergia; species Boesenbergia rotunda. The sequence continues at coordinate 43,769 of JAGFNQ010000198.1, forward strand.
CACATCAAGGACAGCTTCGGTAGTCCCAGAACCAAGGACAGCTACGGTAGTCCCAGAACCGAGGCTTTCATAAGAAGCCCATCCCTGTTGGACAGCTACGGTAGTCTCAGAACCGTGGACAGCTACGGTAATCCAGAACCGGGGCCTTGCTTAGGAGCTCATCCCTTGGACCTTTTTCAAGATCCGGTACAAGCCAATACATAAAGTAAAATAGCATACATGATTCCTTTTCTTTCTATAGCAATTTATCTTTAGTATAGCGTTCGTCATTTCTTTTCTTTTCTTAGAAATTGCTCTTTAGACATTCTTTTATTCATAATGTCATACATGTCATGGGCATACATTCAAAGCATAAATGTCATCATAACTTTCAAGCATGAGCATGGCATGGAGAAAACATAATTTCATGGTAAGAAAGTTCATAACATGCCAACTTATCATTCATGATTCATAAAACACATAATGTTCAGTTTAAAACTAAGGATGATACACCTAGGTAACTTGTTCCAATTTTTCATCTATCATGGCCTAATGAAACATAGATACCTTTAATTCAACCATAATTCAACATATATTCCACTGGTCAAATCATTTAGATAGGGTTATCATGGCATGAAAACACAACACAACATCTCACAACTCATACAACATGCATACATTGAATATCCTATTACCAAGAGACATCATCAAGTGAGGTAGTGACCTTAACCCATCCTAAAACCCAATTTAAGGTACTGATCATAAACTTCTAAGGTTCATATCAACATGAAAATGACCAAGAAACAAAAACAATTAATTCATACAACATGCATATGATATATATTCTAACACTAGGAAATATCAGCAAGTAACATGGCATCTTTAACTCTTTTATTTCTTTTCATCTATCATGGCATAATAAAACATGAATACCTTTAATTCAACCATAATTCATCATATACTCTACTGATCAAAACATTTAGATAGGGTTATCATGGCATAAAAACACAACACAACATTTTAACAACTCATATAACATGCATACATTGAATACCCTATTACCAAGAGACCTTATCAAGTGAAGTAGTGACCTTAACCCATCCTAAAACCTAATTTAAGAAACTGATCAGAAACTTCTAAGGATCATATCAACATGAAAATGACAAAAACAAAAGCAATTGATTCATACAACATGCATATAATACATACTCTAACACTAGGAAGCATTAGCAAGTAACATGGCATCTTTAACTCATTTTTTTTTGTCCTTATTTAGGGTATTAACCGAACATGTTCAGAGGGGAAACATGGCCTAAAATATATATATAACCCTCAAACAAACATCAACAAGGAATTAAAACCATTAGCTAGTCAAAAAGAACCCAAACATCTTCTTGAGAGTCTTGGCCTAAACTTTTAAGGGTCTTTTTGCTTCATCTTTTTTTCATCATAACTCATAACTTAACATCAAGAAAAGATTGGAGTCATTAGATAGCATCAAACACAAACCTAGGCCCTAAAACCCATGATGGCCGAAACTTACCTATAGGGAAAAACTTCATGATTTTTAGCAACACATCACAAGAACATACAAGAACATGAACAAAAATATATATATAGCTATTATGTTGCAGGTGAGGGGAGTCTTACCCTTGTTGTCTCAGTTATAAACCTCGAATAGAGAAACAAAGGAAACCTTCTTGACTTTAGAGTACTCCTTGCCCTTGTAGCCTTGTAGAAGAACTTGGATCTTCAAGAGGGAGACCTCTTGTGAAGTTTTCCAAGAGGAAAACCCCTTTGGGATTTTCAGCCAAGAAGAAGGAAGAAGAGAGGGGAGAGGAAGGGCCTTGGTGGAAGAGAAGAAGAGAAAAGTAACTTAAACATCTTCACTTCTCATCCCACCTCTTTATACTAAATGAAGGGGCAAGTGAAAGGGCATGGTACCTCCTCTCATGGTGACTCTTCACTTCCCTTATCCTTACACCTATCTACAATTCCCTTTATCCTCCTAATAGCACTCCCTTGCTAGGTGAATTGGTTACACATGTATTCTTAAGGCTTACAACATCTCTAAGGTCTAAGGTTCAATCCTTGGCACCTACATCATTACATTTTTTTTATTATTCTTTTGCAAGCCCATCTAGAGTAAGGCTCATTACATGATGTGTTATTTCTTTTATCCTCATGGGGCCCATTAGGATAACTAATGAAGTGCTATTTAAGACCCATTAGGAATTCCCACCATTTAGAGCCCATATAACGCTTATTAACACTTACACTAAAATTCCCATAACTCTAACTATTATTCATGAATCGCACTCAATATTAGAGATAATATTGGAGGGAATTTTAGTGGGGTGTTACACCAAGTTGGTTTTGTACTTCACTCTTGAATTCTTTGAACTTTTCAAAGGATTCCGACTTGTGTTTCATGAGATACACATAGCCGTATCAACTGACATCATCAGTGAAAGTGATGAAGTACTGATAGTCTCCTCTAGCTGCGACATTGAAAGGTCCACATACATCAGTATGTATGAGTCCTAACAAGTCTGTCGCTCTTTCGCCGTGTCCACTAAATGGAGTCTTGGTCATCTTGCCTAGAAGACAAGATTCACATGTCTCATATGATTCAAAATCAAATGAGTCCAGTAATCCATGCTTATGGAGCTGGGATATACGACTCTCATTTATGTGTCCTAAGCGACAATGTCAGAGATATGTTTGGTTCAAATCATTTGGTTTGAACCGTTTGGTATTTATGTTATAGATTGGGTTTTCTAGGTCTAGAACATAGAGTCCATTCACAAGTGGTGCATTACAATAGAACATGTCATTTAACATTATGGAACAACATTTGTCCTTTATGATAAATGAAAAGTCTTTCTTGTCCAAACAAGATACTAAAATTATGTTCTTAATCAATGCAGGTACATAAAAGCACTCCTCTAGTTCTAAGATAAGCCCAGTGGACAAAGACAAGGAATAAGTTCCTACAGTTATGGCAGCAACTCTTGCTCCATTGCCTACTCGTAGGTCCACTTCTCCCTTTGTCAATGATCTAGTTCTTTGAAGACCCTGCACATTAGTACAAATGTGAGACACGCATCCAGTATCTAATACCCAAGAAGAAGAGATAGATAGATTGACTTCTATAATAAAAATACCTGAGGCAGAAGTCTCACTTTTTTCTTCTTTACTTCCTCCAGGTAATGTTTGCAGTTCCTCTTCCAATGTCCGGTCTCACCACAGTGGAAGCAGGTCCCTTCCTTAGGCACCTTATATTTAGCCTTGGATGTAGTAGAGTTGGCCTTGCCTTTGACTTGGGTCTTACCCTTGCCTTTAGGCTTCCATTTGCCTTTGCCCTTTTGTACCATCAGTACATTACTGATTTTGGTTTTCTTGAGATTAGGTTCAGCAGTTCTTAACATGCTGAGCATCTCAGGCAAAGGCTTGTCAATTTCATTCATGTTATAGTTTATGACAAATTGATTGTACCCTTCTGGCAACGATTGCAAGATAAGGTCCGTAGCCAATTCATGGCCCCGTGGAAATCATAGTCTTTCAAGGTTCTCCACAAACCCAATCATCTTGAGTACGTGAGTTCCTACAGGAGTTCCTTCTTGCATCTTGCATGCAAATAGGGCTTTAGACACCTCAAATCGCTCGTGCCTAGCTTGCCCTTGATATAGTTGTTTTAGATGCTCAACCATATCATGTGCATTCATGTTCTCATGTTGCTTCTGAAGCTCGGAGTTCATGGTGGCAAGCATAAGGCATGATACATCAAGTGCATCATCCTGATGCTTCTTGTAAGCATCCTTTTCAGCACGGGTAGCGGTAGCGGTAGCGGCGGGTGCTTCTGGAAGAGATTGCTCTAGGACGTACAGTTTTCGTTCTTGTTTGAGGACTATCCTCAAGTTTTTGTACCAGTCCAAGAAATTAGCTCCGTTGAGCTTATCCTTCTCAAGGACGGATCACAGAGAGAGAATATTTGACGTGTTAGATGACATGGTGATCTACAACAGTAGAATTATGCAGAAATAAGTATCATATCTAATTCATTTAATTAGGCCTTTAATTAAATGATGCTCCCACTGAATCGTAGAGTTTTGGTTGGGGCTAGTCATGGATGTAGGCAAACTCAATTTACCAACACTACTAGCTCCAAACCAAATAGCAATCATTATTCATGTGGGACAAGATCCATATTATACTTCATCTTGAGTTAGCTTTGGCTAATCGCCCAAGACTTGGTATAATTAGGTAGGTAACATTTTACCAATTAGATCTCATGCAACTCTTTGAAACAAAGGGTCAAGATCCACATTACACATCATCTTGAGTTAGCTTTGGCTAATCACCCAAGACATGGAATAATTGTTCTCTTACCCAATTTTCCCAACTTTTGGGATATGCCTCCAAGTTTCTCAATCTAATTGAGGGGACTTAGTTAAGTCTTACCCAAAGTTTAATAGCGGGACATCACAATTGTCCTCTCGCACTCTACCAAGATAAAATGCGACACTTTGCTTTGGCAAACCCAACAACAAATGATCGAGGTAGTTTATGAGTACCAAACTTTGGTAGACATATTGAATTGACTTAATTGAGATAACTATTTATCTAATCATGCATCACATACACACATTGCATATATCAATATATAAGCGATAAAACTTGACATGGTTATGGCCCGTATACTACGATATTCCCAAGCCAATGAGAAGATCGATGGTCAACCTAGGGATAGCATCTTCTCCAAGTGCATCCTTCGGTCATCATGTGTGGTCGGCATCCTTCTTGTAACTTCATTCTTCAATGGATACTCCACCACTCCTTTTGTACATTACAATATAGGAAAACTCGAGTTACATTCGAGTCTAAATCTATTTTTACAACTTGGAAAAATAGAGATAAGGCACGACACACAGGTCGTATTATGAATTACAACATGCACACACACACATATTCATCCAATCATATTGGGGTTAAGGTCATAACCATGCACCATGTCATCAATAACTTACAATAGATTTAGGACATCAATTTTTATTATGGTTATAAAAATGCTCATGAGCCGAAACCATAGGTTATAAAATTTGTCGAGTACATTCGCATCATAGCACACTTTCATATTTCATATGATAATGCTATAGACTTTTAGTTTGATCAACACAAACTTTTGTATCTCGACAAATGCTCATACATTATACAATCTATAATAAAATTATATCCTACTTCTATATCACATATAAAAGTTTTCTAAACTTTGTACGATCTTTCGCAAGTGGCTCTGATACCACTGAAGGAATCTATAGGTAAAAATATTTAAAATCGCAACGGAAATAAGAACCCTCGAGTGATCCATGCGAAAGAAAAACTCATACAAAGTGATCTACAATTCCTATCTTATAGGAATACCTTTGTCGCGTGCCCTTCGCTTATCCCGCTAGTCCTTTGGTTCGTCGGATCTCTTACACCTTCAAGTGTCCGTGCCTCTATGCGTATCCACACGAACACGATCTACACCTCGGAGAAGAACCACCTTAGTTGTGCTAGCCACTTGGAATGGTTCATAAAGCACAAGAACCTCCACTAGGGAGTTATTGACAAGGAGGAAGAAAGAAGAGGAAGAGAGATACACCCTCTAGCCTTTGACAAGGGGGGGTATTTATACTCATCTAATGAATACCAAGGGTCTATGTCCCTTGAGCTCCTCTCATCTTAATGCTAATAAAACCCAATAAATACTAAGCCTCTTGGTATTCCTTGAGACTCTTAATATTCTATTCATCTAATGAATAGAATGTCTCTTAGCCTTCCTCTTAAATAATATTTTATTAAACCCTTTAATGAATATTATCCATAATTAAGTGGTTGAGTCTAATCTAGATGAGTCTAACTCAAATTAGACTCAATCTCATAATCTAATTGGATTCACTTGAGTCTAACTCAATTAATCAATTCAAATCAAATCTTAATCAAACCAAGATCAATTAATCTCCGAAGCATCGTGTCCTTAGTGTGTGACCCAATAGGTTCTTGTAACGTTGGCCATGTGTCTAAACCACTTTAGACACATAAACAATGAGCGGCATCTAGCAATGCATCATTGCTACCCAAGTAACAAGAAAAGTCGAGATCCAACTTAACCTCCGTGACTATGATAATGTATGACCTTGTCCTTCTATCCTTGATATCTAGATTGACCAATGAGGCATAGACCGTATCATCCTCGATCAATCTTTGTGTTTCTTGATCCCCGAGTAGACTCACTCAAACAAATGAGCTCATATCTCATATTGACTCATTTGAGCATGGTCATGCGTTTTAGTAGTCCTACTCGATCAAGGGGCCCACAGATATCACTCCCGTCATATGGGAGGGATAGATCCCATCTTCATCACTCACATCCCTCCGCATAATTCATTATATACCCAGTGATCACCTTTATAGTCCACCCTGTTACGGGTGACGTTTGACGATACCAAAGTACATAACTCCTTATGTAGGGAACCGTAGTGACTTCAGGTCTAAGGACTATTCATATCAATAGTCACATGAGAAAGTTTATGACACTCATATGACAATCTATGAAACTTTCTCATGGCGGGTCATTCAGTACACATTCTCCAATGTATACCCATGTGTCAACTTGATATCACATATCCATGATTTATGAGCTCAAGTCATCAGTTGACCTATATGATAGTCTCCATGCATTAATATTGTCCTTGAATATTAATGCTTGACTAGGAATGGTTTAGAGTAGTGTTCTCTACATCATCTCACTATCGATTCAACCAATCGATATAATGTAGATAAGAACCTACTACCCAAGGACATTATTATACTTAGTTATTTGGCATAAATACAAAGTAAGTATAATAACCAAACATGTATTTATTAATAATAGAATATGATACAAAATGTCTCTAGTCAATCATCACATAATTAACTTTAGGGCTCCTACTAACAGTACTCTCCTTTCAATCTTTGGGTCTCATATTGTGTTTTGATGTGATTGTATGTTTTGTGCCCCGGAAGGGCTTATGTTATTGTTTTGTGATCGTAAGTCGTACTGATACACGTCTTTGATTTATTGTGATGTTTTCTTCTCTATTATGTTGTCGTTGTCGTCAGCCGTGTTGACTGAGAATTATGTGTGGTCGTGTAGGACTTATATTTATGATTTTAGATTGTCCGTTATATAGAGGAGATATTGTCCAATTTTTTATCGGATATGCGGCTCCTCGAGACATGACATATTCAATTCCCGATAGTGATTATTGCACTTCACATCACATTCCTTATGCATAACCTTATTCAACTTAACATCATTCAATTTTTCTTGTCGGTAATAATTGATTGGAAAGTCCGAAGTTGATACGACTAAATTGAAAATTCATAGCATAAGTTGTAAACTACTAAATAACAAATTCAGATACAATTAACACTGGTACTAAATGAAAAGGTCAACGGATATCATTCGTAAGAAGATCTAAAGCTGCCGCTTAGAATTGAAAGATCTGCGACTAAAATCCAATCTAATATACCAAATCAAATCGTATGTGCTCAAGACGACAACTTTTTTAGCTCAGTAAAATCGTCTTTTTCTTCTCCCCAATAGTTAAGAATTGCAATAACATGTCATTATTCGAAATAAGACGGATTTCTAGAGAGAACAGAGACCACAGCTGCAATCTAATTCATCCCAGAATAGCAATGACAACAACCACCATCAAACCTAATCCTATTAAATAAAATCGAATCCTTTTATGTCTTTAAGCTCTATTCCGTATTATATTATCATCTATACTTAAATAAATTTTATCTTATTTTATTATTATTAATCAAGTTTTTTTCGTCGTCTTCTTCCTTATTTGATGTTAAATTTATCATATTCTCACATCTCTTAAGCGAAACATTTTTAATCGTCTCAATACCATCTTTTTTTTTACAAGGGTATCCAAGCTTGCGCCCGACTAATCCGCTTGGCTGACCGGCACTGCCCCACAGCCTTCAACGAGAGTCCCCACCGGTCAACGAGGGTAAATCGCGGGACGGAGACACGTGGCGACTTCACCACTGATAATATCGGTACCCGATGGCCCGACCACACAGCAGCCTGTGGTGATTTCTTCCGTTAGCATACTACACGCTCTACTAGGGAGGAATTGAACCCGGGAAGTGAGGGATCACCTAAGTGAGTCATTACCAATCATGGCATGCTCACGGGGGCTCTCAATACCATCTTAAATATATCTTTTAGAATTTTCCCTTAATAAATGTAATTCCGATTTTCTCTATAATCTTTCATTTCTTATTCTATCCATCCTCGTATATCCACATATCCACTTTAACATTTTCATATTGTAATTTTCGTTTTCTGTTTATGTACTCAAATATAATCCAACATTCAAAATCATATAATATAACAGGTCTAACTACTATTTTATAGAATTTTCCTTAAAATTTTAGAGGTATTTTACGATCACATAAAACACGCCCTCTTCTATTTGAATCATCTTACTTTATTCTATATAAGACGTTTCTCTCAATCCCTCTATCGTTTTATAAAAAAAAATTAAATACTTAAAGTTCTCAATTCTAGACAACTCGTTATCTCCTATTTTAATAATTATTTTATTTGTCTAATATTACTAATCATAAATTTCATATAGTTTATTTTTACTCTATTAATAATAAAATCTTTCTCTTCTAGTATTTTCAATCAAGATTCTAGTTTCACTTTTACTCTTCTCATTTATTAAAATAATATCATCTGTAAATAACATGCATCATGATATTATAATTTGGATATGTCCAATGAGTTCCATTATGATTTTGAACTGATCATTGATATAACTCTATCTTTATTAGAAATGTTTCAATTAATATATCTGAAGTCTTCACTCTGATCGTTACATCATTATACATATCTTTAATTAGCTTAATATATATTTACACTAACACCTCTTTTTTAAAAAAATCTCTATATAATTTTTCTTGAGACTCTACAATAAATTTTTTCTAAGTCAATAAATTGACACGAACCCCACCAACAATCCTGATAAAACTCAAAAACAAACGATGGATAAAATCCTAAGAATCAAAAGACGAGTTTGAGATTTGACCCGTAACCAAGAGCTGGAACGAATCAACACTACAAAGAAAAGAAATGTCACACAAGCGTAATAAGTTTCGATGGATTAAATGTCATGAGACAAACTCGATAAATTCAAAAGTTTTTTTTTAAACTAAGAAAGCGCGCGCACAAAGTTTCACCAAAAAGTCTCTTCATAAATTAGCTGCCTCCTTTATATAATGGGAGCAAGCAATTAAGATAACAAGGCATTCCTAAAAGCAGATTACAAAGCATTGGTATAAGCAGTTAACAGTACCAATGCAGGCATGAAAGATATGAATGTACCAATGCATGCATAATAGCAATTTAAGAGTACCCATGCATGCAAGTCATTAAGAATTCACATGAATGCAAGCAATGAAATAATTTAACAACTAAAAATATATAAGTCCTTGTACTTATTTAATGTATGAATGAGTTCTCCATGCTTATTTAGTATGAGTGAGTCCCTAAATCACATAGATAATTGTTGATCATATCTTGATCTCTACTTTTGCAAAATCAGCTAAATATTCTTTTATTGGTCAATTTAGTAAGGAAACATTTTGTTTGAAGTTTGAACCTTCCAAAAGTGACAAATAATCGCTCATTTGATGTGCATTATTACAAACAACTCCTTAATGTCATTCATGAATGAATGTCTGTAAATCTTACTTTTTACTCCCGATACTTGTCCAATTCATCCTTAGTAACACAAATCTACAACTACATAACCATTACAAGATCAATGAGTCCAGTGGACAGATCATAAAACTTTTATTGAAGGAAAAAATATATCCAAAGATGGCAACTAATTAGAATGAATTATTAACATAGTGACTGTAATTGTGTCAAGTTCCACTTGGCATCTTCATCAACGTGTTCCTGGGATATTATCACTCGAATGACATGCTCCAGTTCCTCGATCTCAAATCCACCACCTGAAACAATAAACAATCAAATAATCGATAGCATTAATTACTCCCCCAATATCACATGCATTGAGATGCCGCACATTTCTGGTAGCATAAACTGTAGAAGATGGCATACGAGAAGCAATATGGCATCAGAATATCCAGAGAATACCACATGTTTATCTCGTTTTCCATATATCTTTGAAGAACGCAACACTCTAAAGAAATCGGCTATGGACATGTTGAAGTGCACTAGTGCTTGATGCAATCCAACATGCTATAATCACAATTATTCGTGGGCTAATCAGCTGCAGTTGCTTGGCTGTTCTCTCCAAATACACCATCCAGTAAGTCACTTCCCCTATAATTTGTCACTAAAATTTCAGAGTTCGATTTCAGTGAACCATGGGAAGCTTCTTCGACAAAACAAGCTGGCGCAGTGTCCTTTCTTTTGCCTGACAATTCTTTTTCGACAGCATTGTGGTGCCAGAAAACAAACTGAGGGCATCCATTTACACTGTCAGAAGCAATTCTTGCATCTCTGAAGGGTTGCAAGCATCTCTCCTTGGCAAACTGAATGCATGCCCCTTTTGCAGCTGCAAGACAAGTAGCCATCTCACGCTCTTCGCACTGTTCTCTATCTACATAATCCATTCGTGCAATTCCAAACAGAACCTTCCACCAAGGGGGTTTGCACTTGTTAGAAGCAGAGATCGAGCATCCAATGCGTGCACCAGCCTAAAAAAGCAAAGACAATTATTAAAACATAACAATAATATCCTCAAATTGTCAAACTCAGATAAAATAGAGGTGAAAACTGCCTTTCTCCACTGGAGAATCCTCCTTTATATGGTATGATATAATTTTATAATTATATAATTACAACTATACAAGAAATCTACGCCATTAATATCAAATATATACAATTAATGCTAAATAATTTGTCTATCAATTCACTTGATAGCAAATCTACGTCATTGATATCAAATCATTGTGCAATTAAATCTGCGTCACTAATGTCAAATCATTGTGCAATTAATGTCAAATTTATACAATTAATGCTAAATAATCTGTCTATCAATTCTCTTGATAATAAATCTACGTCATTAATGTCAAATAATTGTACAATTAATGTCAAATAATCTGTCTATCAATTCTATTGATAGCGAATCTACATCATTAATTCTCTTGACATCCGCTCTCAAATTGATAGTGGTGAATCTACAAGCATCAATTTGCTAACGAGAAAATTATGTCGTTGACGTGTCAAGGATTTTGTGAGGATGTAAGTTAGTTAAACAGATGTTGAAACATGAGAGAGATTGATAATTCTGCGATCATAAGCTTCTTTGATAGACTAACAGTCGACTTCTATGTGCTTCGTTCTTTCATGGTCTACAGGACTTGCTACAATTTGTATAGCATTTGTATTATCAGCCTGCAATGGAGTTGGTTGTATTTGTGAATAACCAATTCTGAAAGAATGCCACATAACCAAATAATCTCAGAGCATACTACAGACATCGACCGATATTCTACTTCAGTGGAGGATTTAGACACCGACTCTTGTTTCTTGCATTTCCAAGAGATAGGGGCATCTCCTAAAAACATACACCAGCCAGTAGTAAATTTCGTGTGTCCGGACATCCAGCCCAATCAGCATCACTATATGTTTGAAGTTGTATTGTCTCAAATTGATAGTGGTGAATCTACGAGCATCAATTTGCTAACGAGAAAATTATGTCGCTGACGTGTCAAGGATTTTGTGAGGATGTAAGTTAGTTAAACAAATGTTGAAACATGAGAGAGATTGATAATTCTGCGATCAAAAGCTTCTTTGATAGAATGACAATCGACCTCTATGTGCTTCGTTCTTTCATGGTGTACAGGATTTGCTACAATTTATATAGCACTTGTATTATCAGCCTGCAATGGAGTTGGTTGTGTTTGTGAATAACCAAGTTCTGAATGAATGCCACATAACCAAATAATCTCTGAGCATACTACAGACATCGACCGATATTCTACTTCAGTGAAGAATTTAGACACCGACTCTTGTTTCTTGCATTTCCAAGAGATAGGGGCGTCTCCTAAAAACATACACCAGCCAGTAGTAAATTTCCGTGTGTCCGAACATCCAGCCCAATCAGCATCACTATATGCTTGAAGTTGTATTGTCGCATCTGTAGGAAAGAAAAAACCACGCCTGGGAGTGGTCAGTAAATGGTTCGTTGTACTGCTGAAAAATGCAAGTGTCTAGGATTTTGCATGAATCTGCTGACTGTGAGGACAGCAAAAAAGATATCAGGTCGTGTGATGGTTAGCTAGATAAGACTTCCAACTAGTTTCTTGTACAAGGTAGAATCTTGTAGGAGTTCACCAGCATTCTACCTCAACTTTATATTAACTTCCATGGGAGTATCTACTGAATTTGCATTGGTGAGACCAGCTAGCTGAATTAGATCCTGAATATATTTGTGCTAAGTGACAAAGATGTCTTTTTATTGGAAATGTACTTTTAATCCCAAGAAATAAGTTAGCTGTCCAAGATCTTTCATGTGAAAAGTTATATGCAACAATTGTTGGATTGTAGTGATAGTTGCTTGATCCGAGCCTGTGACGACAATATCGTCCACATAAACAAGAAGTATCACAATTCCTTTTGAGGTCCTTATAGAAAGAGAGATGGATCATAGCTGCTTTGGATGAAGGAAAAAACCAAGTAGTGTTGTTCTAAACTTTTCAAACCACACTCTTGGTGTCTGTTTTAATCCATACAAAGAACGTTTTAGTTTGCAAACAATATTGGGTAATGGTGAGGGTATACCAATAGGAAGTTTGATGCAAACTTCTTCTTTGAGGTCCCCATGAAGGAAGACGTTTTAACATCGAGCTGGTGAATTTGCCAAGATTTAGAGGTTGCAATGGTAAGAATAGTTCTCACAGTAATCATTTTGGCCACAGGTGCAAATGTCTCTTCATAGTCTAGGTCAAACTCTTGCTTATTTCCAAGAACAACCAATCTAGCCTTGTATCGATCTATTGATCCATCTGAACGCAGCTTTAAAGTGAATACAAATTTACTGCCAAGACGTTTAACAGATGGAGGATATGGAACAATGTCCTATGTCTGATTTTCCTCTAGTGTCAAAAATTCAATTTCTATAGCATCCTGCCAACATTTCGCCATGGCCTACTTATATGAAGAAGGAATAGGAACAGATACTAAAGTTGCTGTCAAAGATAAAGGTTCAAAAAAAACCATACTTTTCCGGTAGTTTACAAACACGAGTACTGCGACGTAAAGAGGCTAGTTCTGGTTGAAGAGCTAGATCAGCAGTCAAAGAATGATCGGGAGGGGCCTCGGAGAAAGTAAAGGTAATAGATGGAGGTCTCTGGTAGACCAATAAAGATGGAGGTGCTTGTTCTCCTGTAAAATTATTAGGAAATAATGGCAAAACAATTTGGATGTAGAAGAGCTAATATCTTGGTTAGTAGCAAAAAAATATGTATCTTCTTGGAAGATAACATTTCTAGAAACTCGAATCCTATGTAAATGAGGATCAAAGCATAGAAAACCTTTTTAATGGGTTGAGTAACCAAGAAAAGCACATTTAACAGATTGACCTGTGAGTTTGGTGCGTTATATGGTTGAAGATGAACATAACAGACACAACCAAAGATGCGAAGAGTAGAATAATTAGATGGCTTACCAATTAAGCTTAAGAAAGGAGAATCATTGTTTAAGGCTTGAGATGGCAGCTGATTAATAAGGTGGACAGCAGTTGAGAGAGTTTCACACCAGAACCGAGAAGGTACAAAGGAATCCAACATAAAGGTACAAACAACATCAAGAAGATAACGATTTTTCCTTTCAACCACCCCATTTTGTTGGGGTGTAAAAGGACATGACCTTTGAGATAATATACCATACTCCTGCAAGAACTCTTCAAATAAGTGAGATGTGTATCCCCCCCCCTTGTCAAAATATACTTTGACATATACCATGACCATGACCTTTGACATGAACTTTAATGTTTGATGAAAATTGAGTTTGAACATAAGCATGGAAGAATTTGAATGCAGAGAATGCTTCAGCTTTAGAGCGCAAAAAATAGACCATGTGAACGACTATAGTCATCAATAAACGTGATAAAATACTTGTAATGTTTATGAGATACAACAGGCGTTATTCCCAATAGATCACTGTGAATTATATCAAAAGGCTGATGTACATTTGATTGATGAACTGGAAATAGTAGAATTTTACTTTTACCAAGTCTACAAGAAGTGCAATCAAATCGAACATCACGAAAAGATGGGGAATTGTTATTTCCAAGAACTCCAGATTTCATCAAATGATGAAGAACATTGGAATTTGGATGACCAAGACGCTTATGCCATAATTGAAAATTAACAGTTGCAGAATTAGAAGAAACAAAAGACAAAAAAGGACAGGAGGACAACGATGAATAAAGAGGAAAAAGACGTCCAATTTTAAGCCCCTTCGCGATCTTCTTCCCTGATTTTTGATCCTGCACAAGACAACCAGATTTTGAAAATTTAACTCTACAATCATTGTCAACTAACTGACCAACTGAAATAAGGTTACTGCTTAGACCAAAGGAAACATAAACGTTGGTAAGAGATAATGAAATATCACCAATTGCTGTGATAGATAAAGTGTTTTCATCTGCGGTATGTATTTGCAAATTACCAGAGTAATTTGTAACATTGGTAAGAGCAGCAGCATTGTTAGTCATATGATTTGATGCCCCAGAGTCGAAATACCAAGGAGAACAAGGTAAAGAAGCGGTACCTGAAAGACCCAAAGCAGAAAATACCGAAATGATCATTTGTTGAACCATTTCAGGTGTCAAAGTTGGCACAGAATTAGGCAAATTTTGATCCACAAAAACTGGAGTAGTAGGACCAACAGAAGCAGTGAAGGCTGTTGCATTTCTTCTAGGTGGTCTGATTGGACATTCTTTAATGATGTGACTATCTATTTTGTAGTAATTGCAAAACTTTTTAGGAATAATGGGAAGCAAAGTGTCCAAGGCTTTTGCAGCAAAAACATTGGACAATACTCATGTCTCGCCCTCGTGGTCTGCCTTGTGCGGCATATGCCACAGGAACGGAGGCTGATTTCTGTTGTTCCATGGTTGCCTGAGTGAGGAGACGTTGTTCTTCACAAAACAGTTCATTTAGGCATTCATCCAAGGAGGGGATAGCAGCCCTATTCATGAGGTTGGTCCGAATGTCCTCAAAATCAGATCTCAATTTCATAAGAAATTGATCTCGTTTTGTGGTGTCATGAACTTTTTGGACTATAGTTTGTCCGTCAGTTGACGAATCTTTATAGACAATGTCAGCATATTCAACCTAAAGATTTATGAAATAAGAATAGAATTCAAAAATTGAGAGACTATCCTATTGAAAAATGGCAATTTCATGTTCAAGCTGGAACCTGCGAGCAATGTTGTTCTGGCTATAAATTTTCTGCAGGTATGCCCATATCTGCCGTGGTGAAGGGTCTGAGATTGACAACAATATTAGGCTCGACAAAGCCTATGATCCATGCCTCCTTATGCATAGTTTTGTCAAGAGCAGAATTGGTTCCGTCAATATGACCCCAAAGCTCCTTGCCTTTGATAAAGATCTAGAACTAGAATGCCCAGGTCGCGTAGTTATTTCCATTAAGACGAACGAACAGGGCATCATGCTTTTCAGTATACATGATTACGAGGAAAACGAAGAACGTAGGAGAAAAAACAAGAAGCTGGAGAAATCGCAAGGAACTAGGATTGACTTGAAAAATGACAGGGAAAAAAAAGCTAGGTTTGGATCGAAATTGGCTCTGATATCATGTCAAACTCAGAGAAAATGAGGGTGAAAACTCCCCTTTCTCCTCTGGAGAATCCTTCTTTAAATATTATGATACAATCTTATAATTACATAATTACAGCTACAATCTTATAATTACATAATTACAGCTATATAGGAAACCTGTGCCATTAATGCCAAATCTATACAATTAATGTCAAATAATCTACCTATCAATTCTCTTGAAAGCAAATCTACGCCATTAATATCAAATTATTATGCAATTAAATCTGCGTCATTAATGTCAAATCATTATGCGTCAAATAATCTGTCTATCAATTCTATTGACAGTAAATCTGCGTCATTAATGTTAAATCATTGTGCAATTAATACCAATAATCTGTCTATCAATTCTCTTGACACAAATATATTAAGGGGCACACCTAGAAAAAGGCATAAATAGAAATTACATTACCAAGTAGCAGCGAATGTGCATAGGGAAGATGCTAATATTACAAATTACCAGAAATACTTAGCGAACAATGAACTGCGTAAACTGAAAACTACTGGGAAAAAAAATATTTTATTTTCAAAATAATTTTCATGAAAAAAACAAATACAATGTAAGAGAAATAGGAAAATTCTACTGTTAAGAAAATATAAATAGAAACTAGGAAGTGTAGTCATTAAACAGAAATAACTTTGTAAAATACTGTCAAGGTAGGTTGGCTACAATCTGAAACAACATCTAGCCCAAAGATTCATCACATTAACAATCACAAATAGTTGCTTCAAGATTAATTTAGGATTTACAAATTTAAGTTTTAGCTGGTAAAAGCAACAAAGAGACCAAAAAGTGTCCTGCAATGAAAAAAAATACTAAATTAGTCATTCTGATATTATTTAATTATTCAAAATATTACTTTTAAGTATTTATCTTTATACTGTTAAATAATGAACAATATAATCTATTAAATAACATTTTGCAGTAATTTTATTTTCTAATATGATTTACTAACAATTTATATTTGTTGTCTTCATGTACCAATAAAATATGGTTTAAAAAATTCTTAAATATTAAATATCTCATTACAGTAATCATAAAATTATATTTTAATCATCCTCAAATTTATTATTAATATGTAGTAATGTTTACTACCAAATACTTGATAGGCATATTTGGTAGGTATAAATATCAACAAAAATATTGACAAGCTATCTAAAACACAATCCTAAAATGATATTGAACTGATCCCCGTCTTTAACTTCCTTGGCATGCTTGGAAATATTAGTATCCACATAAACACTTGAGAAGAAATTAGAAGTTAGCTGATTTATCAACTTCATGGAGGATAAGAAACCCGAGTTATACAATCTCTACCTAACACTGCAAAAACATGAGTCAGATATGAAGAAACTTCCTTTCCCAATTTATGACAAGAATATGTTGATGTTGAGCGACTGTCAATCTGGGCTACAAAATTATGCAACCTGGAGCTGGTTTGCACTCTTTTATCAATGTAGCTGTTTTAAATTACTGTCTGGCATACTCGAACCAGTCAGCTCGGCCAGTTGTGAAAACTTAGTAACTGGATAGTCCTACTAAACCTTAAACAATAAAAAGATAAATGTAGGAGATTAATCTATCAAGGATGTACAGCAAAAAATAGTTCAGCTTCGTTTCATTATCTACCATTATTGTATTCTACTTCCATAGAAAATCAGATAGCGGTGGAAGAAAACATAATTATTTTAGCCCAATGTCTCCAAATTATTCTGATTTTAAAAAGTTGGAAGAAAACATAACTATTTAGCCCAACAACTCCAAATTATTCTAATTTTAAAAAAAAAATAAGAAAGATAGAAAAATCTTCGACCCGTGCCGATATTTCGGTCCCAGACCGGAACGATATGGTTTCGGTATCGTATCGTTTCGTGCCGATATGGTTTCGGTATTTTTTATTTATATATAATAATTATTAGATAAATATATATTTATTGTATATAATTTAAAAATAAGTTGTACGTTGATTTGATATAAGTTTTCAATTATTGAACAACTTAATATTGTTAAGAAAATAATTAAATATAACTTTCTTTAAAGAAAATTGATCTATCAATAACTCGAAATAAAATTGATACATTACAATATGTTACCTTACTAATACCAAAAGGAGTGACGTGAATCAGATGAAGACATTGATTCTTATAGCATTCTGCTTAGATCAATTCCATAGTTCTCTAACGCCCAAATTAAATAAGCATCCCATGACATGCAATATTGATACTGATTTCTCCACATGTCCATCAGCGTATCTCGATTCATCACTGGAAGTTGGACTTGAACTGGCACCATTGAAATCGGAACAGGTACAGGCACAAGATAAGGATAAGGATAAGGATAAACATATGCCTCTGAACTGTGGTATGATGGATCACCATATGATGCATCAGAGTTATAATAAGAAGGCTGAGAGTATGATGAACTTCGACCAGAATCAATGTCAGCTAAACTCTGTCGCATATCTTGATAATTGTGAGCTTTCTTTTGTTTGTCATCCTTATTTCGACGTTGATATTGAATAGGTCTAGCTCCATGATCATCATCTTGAGTTGCATGTGTGTAATCTACCTCACATGTCCATGGCTCCGGTGCTAGAGTAGGGGGAACATAATTTTTACCACCAGATGCATCGCCACTATCATCACTTGCATGAGTACTTGCACTGCTATTAACATCACTATCCTCATCTCGAACTTCTCGTCGGACTACAGAATCAGAAGGTGATGATGTTTCATCACTGTCATCATGTTCTTGCTCATCAATTGCATCAAGTGGATTTTCTCTAATTCTCAATTGACCCCTTCCTGTAAAAGCAGGAGGCTTGACTTTTTCTTTCTTTTTAGTAAAAACTGCAGGAGTTTTACCTTTATCTATGAACTTTGGTTGGGTTTGGGATGTTTGAGAATGTCTTGATCGAGATCCAGAAAATCGAAATTCTTGTTCAAAAGCTTCATCATAATCTTCTCCCTCCCTGATATCTCCTGTAGCTTGTATTGTTTCAATCTGTTGAGTAAGAAATTGAAATGGTCGTGGTGGGTCTCCTGCTTCATCAAGTAATGGATTTTCAGCCTCAACAGCGCTCCACCAATCCATCATTGGATCATTCTCATTTTGGACAAATTCAATATCAAATGGGTCTACATCACCAGCCTCTTGTTCTTCATTTTCTTCTGTTATTGGTCTTAATTGAAGACGCATATTATAATGAACATAGACCATCTTTTCCAATCGACGATAAGAAAGACGATTTCTTACTTTTGTATGAACGAGGGAGAAAGTTGACCAATTTCTTTCACAACCACTTGAAGATGTTGTCTGTGAGAGAATTCGTACTGCAATCTTTTTCAAATTTGGAGCTGATCCTCCATATTGTAACCACCATTCAGCTGTAAGATAAATAAGAACGAAATTAAAATAATATTTTTATTTGCTGACAATAATTAATAATAATTTTTACTATATTTACCTGCATCCATTTTATATCTGCATGACACTGCAATAGGATCACTAAAAGAACCATATGCCTCTCGAAATAATCGGCTTTCATTAATAGTCTCAGCAATTGATTCTCTATTTGTTTGTAGTCTTGATATCACATGTCTGAGGGCTTGTAATAAATCATCATTTGTGCCAAGATTATAACGGTATTAATATGTCGGATTGAGATAATAACCTGCAATAATTAAACATATATAAATATGCAATTATTAATAACAATATTAAAATTCTTTATTAAAAAACACGTACCTGCTAAATGAATATATTTTCCCATTCGATCGTCCCATCTTGTATTGATTATATCAATGTAATGTTGATATTTGGTTGGTGATTGAAGACGTCTCTTAATTTCCTCTTTTGCTTCATGAATTAGGCGGTAAACGTTGCCCATTTGTGGCTTCCTGTCCATATCAACTTTACGTAGAACAACATACAAAGGTTCTATTGCTAGAAGAATATCTGCAATATAGTCCCAAAATCTAACAAATATAATAATTTTTTGCACCTCTTTACCTTCGGCTGTGTTAGAATATCGAGAGGCTTCCCAATCCTCAGAAGAGAACATGGCTTTCAATCCAACTTTTTTTTTTATTCAACGATTTTAACAGGAGAAAATGAGTGGCAAACCTAGTCGCTCCTGGTCGTAGAATCTCACCATTGATAAATTTCCTCATTAATCCATGAACTCAATGATGATTATAGAGGAATTTTGATAAAAATTGACCTTTTCTCACTACCTTCTTCACTATATCGAGTTTACCAATATCTCCCATCATCAAATCGATACAGTGTCCTGCGCATTGTGTCCAAAATAATATTTGATATTTTTGCTCCAATAATTCTCCAGCCCTCTTAAAGTTGGCACCATTATCTGTAATTATCTGCACTATATAATCTACACCTATCTCTTGAACTACACTATCCATCAAATGATATATGTAGGGTGCATCATGAAAATCTGTAGTTGCATCAATAGATTTATGAAATATCACCTTTCTATTGCAGTATAGTAGAAAGTTGATAATACTCATCCGTGTAGGTCCTGTCCAGCCATCACACATCAACATAACCCCATATAAGCTTCATTGCTTTTTGCATGATAGGATCCAAGTTTTGATCTCCTCCACTTGTTCATCTAAATATGAACCAGCAATTTCATATGCAGTCGGAGGCTGAATACCAGGACCAGATTTTTGGATGTTGGACACCATGCTACGGTAGTATGTGTTATTTGCTGCATTAGGAGGAATATGATTAAAATGAAAAAAATTTGCAATACTTTTACCGATTGATTTCTTCTTCTCTTTTGTGTATGCATCATCAATCCTAGTCTGTTTGCTAGCTTAGTCTGGAAATGCCAGTGGATCAATATCAGCAATATCAACTGCACGTCTTCGTCCCATAAAAGAAAAAAACCGACCAATACCACTTTGTGTTGAAGTACTACGAACACTTGCACTCCTTCCTAATGTCGATAGAGTAGTTGAGCCACTTCTACTAGTACCAGCTGAGTCACTTCTATGTCGCATATTTTGCTCATAGTCATATTGAGTTCGTGAGGCATTGAGAGCTGCTAAAAAATCTTCATCGTTTGGAACATCACCACGACCTTCAAATTCATCATAAATTGGCTCTCTAGATATTCGACTATCAAGAAGATCACGTTGTCGTTGTTGTTTATACTTTATTGCTCTTTGACCTTCAAGTTCTTCTTTCATTGCACGACGAACTTCTTGAGAAACTTTTGGACAATTCGAAACATCTGAATATCCACCAGCAAGATGTTGTTTTAGGCGTGTGACCCCACCACCTCGTCCAATCCTATCGCAATGTAAACATTGCCAATGGAATCGATTCTCTAATCGGCGTGCGTGTCTCCAAGCTGGATCAGATTGTTGTTTGGGTATCATTACCTATGTCTTATAAAAAATTAAGAATAATTCACATTGTTAGCTCAAATAATAGTCATCATTGTCAAGAACAATTTTATCATTATAAACAAACAAATTAAATATATAAAACTATAAAAGACAATTTCATTAAAGTAATCTTCTACAACACATTTTTATCAAGTAAACATAAAACAATAATATTAATTATTTAAATAATATATATTTAAAATGATAAAAATATTAAAATATTAATTAAATATAAAATAATAAATATAATAAATAATTATCAGATTATAAAATGATTTTTTTGAAATTTTTTTTAAAATTTTTTTAGGTTTTTTAAAAATTTTTTAGAATTTTTAAATAATATTTAAAATAGAAAAATAAATTCAGAAAATTCCTTAATTAAATTTATTTAATTTTTTGAATTTAGAAAGGAATGTTGTATTTAAATAAATACTTTTATTATTTTTTTTTTAAATTTCATTTACGGGAGGAACCCGATTTCCGCCGCCGAGCCGAAATGCTGCGCCACGGAGATCCGCCGGAGATCCGCAGGAGCCGCCCGTCAAACGGCTCCAGCAGCCTCCGGCGAAGATTCCGGCGATGCCAGAGGGTTCCGACGACGTCGCCGGAGACCCGCCGTGTCTCCGACCCGCGGATCTATCCGCCGAAGATGGAGGAGCCGCGCGTCCAGCTCCACCACCGTCCGGCGAGGCTTCCGGCGACCCCTCCGGCGACGCCGGCGAGTACCGCAATGCCTCCGACGAAGCTGCGGAGATCGTTTGATCATACCTGTCGCCGCCGCGCCGCGCTTCGCTGCTATGCCTCCACGCTTCGACTTCGCTTCGCTGCTGTCTTCGCTGCTGCTCACCACCGGCGATCTTCCGTCCTCTTATAGCGAAAAAAAGTTGCGAGACAGGCTGGCGCACCGACGCACGCGATTCCTTCTGTCGCGCGTGCCGTGCGCGTTCGCTGTGCCGCGAATCTCGCTGTCGCCACTCGCCGCTGTCGCCGCGTGACGCAAATGCTCGCGTCGATACGCTTGGCTTCCTCGAGCCGGTTTCGGCGCCCGAGCGGAACGAAACCGTTTCGCCCGAAACCAAACGGAACCCTAAACCTTGGAAAAATCATTGGTTTCTGAGAAAAACAGATAAAATTTAAAAGAACCTTCATGTGATCTAATGAATAAGCCCAAAATTTCTGTTTCCTATTAAATCTTTAGCTTTCACTCGTTAGATCTTCCTCTGAAAATTGAAATTCCCATTCCCAAACATTAGTAAACATTTAGAATCTCCTGACCTTGAAGGTTATTACATGCTTAACAAGTGTACCTGTTTCAGGTAACTTCTCACTGCTACACAAATGAGAATGAGTTCAATGAATGTCTACTGCAGGATTTTCTTCAAAGAAATTTTGCTTGGACAAAGCAAACATTGATAGTGATAATAAATGTATGATTATGATGGCCTGAGGAAAAATTTTTTTTTTTTTTTTTTTTTTTTTTTTTTTTTTTTTTTTTTTTTTTTTTTTTTTTTTTTTTTTTTTTTTTTTTTTTTTTTTAATAATGTTTTGATGATGTGAGGAGAAAATACGTTAAATAAAAAGATTAAAAATATTAAAGAAAGGACTACGCCATTAGTCAAAACCGCACAAGAGAGAGAGAAAAAATAAACTTTAAGAACAGATAATGATAGGCGACATGACACCTAGAGTGCTATAAGAAGTGAACATTTTGATGAAATGAAATACTGATTAACGGGAGCATTTCCTTTTATCGAAAATGATGAGCTCCAATAACACTTAATTCACGACACAGACAAATATAACCACAAAAAGAAATTAAAAGAAAAATCTTGTCTGGTAATAACAGAAAGTTAGCAATGTTATATGTGACCATTATGGAACCTACAAATCATGTCGCTTGAAAAGAGAAAATCGACAGAACTAAGAACATGTACATTAACCAAAACCAAAAAAGAAATCCGGAAAAACAAGTTTTTCAAAGAGATTGAGACGCCAATCCTCCATAACCCGACGAAAGTCACGGTATTAAGATCGCAAGAAGAATAAGAACGTCAGAGGGAGATAGGGAGAGAATGAGGAAAGGACAACCTCACACTGAACAATCATGTTTGCTTCGGTAGAGCGGAAGGCGGATCGCCAGGAATCGGCGTGTCTGAAAGCGAGGACGAAGGGGCCTGCGGTAGGGTCATCGGAGTGGCCAGCCGGGACAGGTCCTCGCAGGAGAGGGAGCGGCGAATCAAAAGGGATGACTGTGGCTGAGGCCGAGAAATCCTCCGGGTTTCTTCGACATATCGCCGCCGCTTCCTCCTCGTCCATTTAGGGTTTTAATCCACAAGAACGCGAAAGATCCAATAAAAAAAATAAGTTCCATTGATTTTAATCTTATATATTGATATTTATACATTCCAGAAAAAGTTAATTTTTAATTTTATATAAAAAAATACATTTAACTTTTAATTTAAATTTTAAAAAAATTATTCGTTATATATATTTTTAAAAGAGCAATGATAAGGAGAGTGAAAATTATATGAATGATGTGGCATGACGTGGCACTTTACATATACACGTCCGATTATCGCTTGGACACCATCGACGGCCTTCGGCCGCCGACCCGAATCAAACTATACCCTGGGGACACGGTGAACCCGTCGAGATCGTGCATGTAAGGTGTCACGTCATTCACTATGATTTTTACTCTCTCATTTTCACTCTCCCAATCATTATTCTTTTTAAAATATGTTTAAATGATAAATATATATCATATTATTGAGCAAGTTAAATTGAAATTCTTATTCTATTTACTTTACTAAATTTTGGTTGGCCAAAGCAATTTATTTGCAACGTTTATGGGTCTCAAGTACAACTTAATAATTTAGAAGTCAAAATATAATAAAGTCAATATATTTGTTTTCTTCATACATTAGTCATAACATCTGAATTAGTAGTTTTCATGATTTATTTCTTCCAATCTCAAGTACAACTTAATATTTACTTAAGAATTATAATGTGATATATAATACCAATAACAACATATACTTTCCTACCAAATACTTTTTTAAAATAAATATATATCATCTAAAAAAAATATACAACTATACAATAATAAAATATCCTGTAAGTATCCCAAGTTAGTTTTAATATGGTCAACCGATTTAAGTTAGATCTTAATATTTTTAATCCTTCTGTCTAAGTATACAAGAACTTAAAAGCGGAGGAAGTCGAGCGTAAAACACAGTAGACTAGAAGGATTGCACGGGGAAGTCAGCCGACGGGCTTGGTGCATCCGAAGCTGCGGAAGAGTATACCGGTGGAGCGAAAGGAAGTGTGCGACGTCTGAGGGACGAGAAGCCGGAAGGAATGACACTCAAGAGGCGAAACGCCGGAGTCGGGTTCATGTAAGTCTAACTCCGATTAGCCAGAAATCACCTAAAAACCCAGAAATCACGCTGGAGACTGGTCAGCAGCTGCTGACCTAAACCAATCTCGGGCGCCCGGGGTCTCGAGTGCCCGAGCACTCGGGCGCCCTATGCATACAAGCGCCCGAGAGGTTGTTTTATTAATAAAGCTAGTCGTTTACGATCGTTGCACTGCAGATAACTCTCAGGTCACGTGTCAAGCGCCCCAGTACTGCCACGACAGCAAACGGATAAGTTTGTTCGTGGCTATACATAAGCCCCTAGAGCTCAGTTTCAATTCACTCATTCATCTCAAGCATTAGCAAATAAATTCTGTATAGATTTCATTTCCTTTTCTGAGTTTTTTCTTGTGTAAGAGGTTTCTCCGCCTGAAAGAGTTTATTCAGGAGATACGAGTTATATTCTGCTTTAGTTAGCAACCTCCCTGGTTGTAAATCAAGTAAAATTCCGACTGCTTCTTTCTTTTAAGTTTGCTATATTTTTAATTTTATTTATTATTTGCGTTAACTAACAAAGATCTTTGTTTAAGACGAAACAAATGATAGAGTTTTCTATTTTCAGAGGCAATTCACCCCCTCTTGTCGACCTTCGATCACCGTCAATTGGTATCAGAGCAAGGACGCTCCAGAAGGACTAACCTCCATCTGAAGCAATCTATAAAATAGTCGGACCAGTCATCTACCCACCAATGTTCGAGGGGGAGATTGCGAATTAGAAATGCAAGATGGATGTATTTTTCAAAACAGATTTCGATTTATTGTTAATCATGAAAAACGATTTTGCAGTTCCCAAAAATGCCAATGGCAAACCCAAAGATGAAAGCCTTTGGACAAAGAAGGAATAGGCAGACTTCGTAGCAAACGAAAAAGCAGAACTTCATCTGCTAACCGTTCTACCGTCACGAGAAGTCAATCGAATCGGGACCTACGCATCAGGAAAAGACCTCTGGAAAAATTCTTGGAGTTGCACGAAGGAACCTCGGAAGCAAAGTTTGGCACG
Organism: Boesenbergia rotunda; assembly: GCA_024364735.1. Lineage (NCBI taxonomy): Eukaryota > Viridiplantae > Streptophyta > Magnoliopsida > Zingiberales > Zingiberaceae > Boesenbergia > Boesenbergia rotunda. The sequence goes on from JAGFNQ010000198.1 coordinate 69,514, forward strand.
ACGAGACATCCTTCGAAACCAACTCACCAACCTCCAGAAGGAAGAAGGAGGGACAGTGGCGCAGCTACACGCGAAGATAAAAGAATTGATCACCGATCTCACGAATCTCGAGGAAACGATAACTAACCGAGATGCTCAAAGGTATGCGTTAAACGCATTTCCAAGAACCCTGGAGTGGATGTCTATAATAGATTATTATTATATCTCCCAAAACTTAGAGGTAAGTACTCTAGAAAAGTTATTTTGTACTTTAGAATTTCACGAGTCTCAATGTGCAGGAAATGTAAGAAAAACAAACAACATCGCACTAAGCACAAGAAGGATCCAACACGAAGAGGAGTTTTCAGAAAATAATGAAAATGCAGTGTATTGTTAGTAAGACCTCTAGAGCCAATTTTGTGATGATTGACTAGGGATCCTTTGTATCATATTCTATCATTAATAAAGGCATGTTTGGTTATTATACTTACTTTATATTTGTGTCAAATAATTAAGTATAATAATGTCCTTGGGTAGTAGGTTCTTATCTACATCATATCGATTAGTTGAATCGATAGTGAGATGATGTAGAGAACACTATACTAAATCATTCCTAGTCAAGCATTAATATTCGAGGACAATATTAATGCATGGAGACTAGCATGTAGGTCAATTGATGACTTGAGCTCACAAGTCATGAATATATGATATCAAGTTTACACATGGGTATACATTAGAGAATGTGTACTAAATTGACCCACCATGAGAAAGTTTCATAGATTGTTATATGAGTGTCATAAACTTTCTCATGTGACTTTTAGTATGAATAGTCCTTAGACCTGAAGTCACTACGGTTCCCTACATAAGAAGTTATATACTTTGGTATAGTCAAACGTCGCCCATAATAGGATAGACTATAAAGGGGATCACTGAGTATGTAATGAATTATGCGGAGGGATGTGAGTGATGTAGATGGGATCTATCCCTCCCATATGACGGGAGTAATATATGTGGGCCCCTTGATCGAGTAGGACTACTAAAACGCATGGTCATGCTCAAATGAGTCAATATGAGATATTGAGCTCATTTCTTTGAGTGAGTCTATTTAGGGATCAAGAAACACAAAGATTGATTGAAGATGACACGGTCTATGCCTCATTGGTCAATCTAGATATCAAGGATAGAATGACAAGGTCATACATGTGGGATCATTGTAATCGATAGAGGGGGTGAATATCGATTACTAGAAATTTTTTTCGGAAAAGAGAATACGCAGCGGAAAAAGAAAAGAAACAATGCTAACACAGTTTCTTTTTACTTGGTTCGGAGTCTTTTACAGCTCTTACTCCAAAGCTCACTATCCTTGACCGTTTTCATTGGACAATTCTATATCTCGGAAAAAGATGTACAAATGTAAACTTTGAGTACATAATTAAACAACTAAAGTAAAATATAACAACGACACTAAGGGACTTGCAAAGCGTCTCAGGCAGCGTGTTGTCGATCTTGATCATTGTCAGCGTGGGAAACTCGAGCACGGAAGAAATAAGAAGAGCGTTTGAGTGCTTAAGTCGTAGAAAAGTTGTTCTGAATTGTTCTTGAAGCAAAGGGGTGAAGCCTCTTTATATAGGTTGTTCTCGAGCGCCTCTGGGCTCTTGGATGCCTGCCACATGGAGCGAATCGAGCGCATGCTTATCCGCAGGCTCGGCCAAAATTCTATCTCTCGGTCTTGGGCGCCTGGGACCTCTGAGGCACCTGATGGCTCACGGGCGCCTGAGATGCTGATGTGGCGAACCTGCCAGCTCAGCTTCTCACCCGTTGGAAACGCCTCGACTCAGGCACCTGTTACCTGTCAGGCACCTGGTCTCTCGGGCGTCTGAACCCTTTCAGGAGCTTGGGATGCAGCAGCTACTCCTTTTCACTCCTGCAACCAGGGTTAGTCCAAGAACAATAAAACATTAATAATAAATGCATGGATAACAGCCGGAGTTGTCTTGGTTCTGACTTTGGATTTCAAAATGAAACCCTAGGTCGAACCGACGCCTACTATTCTCTCTTCTGGGAACGCATCCTCACCTACTCCTCTCAGGAGAAGTTACCTTTTGCCAATCGGCTCCTCCGGTTGGACTTTTGCTTGGCCTCCGAGACTGTCAGATCTCGAGACGTCCGTACCTCGACCTGCCTTTACTTCTGTCCGCAATCCTCGCTCGACTAAGACTCCTGCCCGATCTTCCGAATTAGGACTTCGGTGCCCAGTCCACAACCAGGACTTCTTGCTCAACCCTGCAGGTCAAGACTTCGTGCTTAGGTGAACTAGGACTTTCCTGCATACTTGGTAAATCCATTAGATCACAATATAAACTTAATTTTGAACCCTTTGTCATTATCAAAATCAGATTCGATCTGGTGCTTCCGGCACCAACAACCTCCCCCTTTTTGATTTATGGCAACACAGTTCAAAAGTTAAGTTAAAAAAATATGAAAAGGAAATATATCACAGTTATGCACTGGAAGGAAATAAAACTTTTCTACTCTTCGCCTTGATTAGTACTCTCCCCTTTTTCCCTTAGAACATTTTCAATATTTGAAAAACTTAGCAAAAAATTTGAAATATTGCATAAAGCTCCCTTTTAATTGAAACTCTCCCCCTGAAGCTTTTGAAAACATGTAATTTTCTATTTTGAAAGTTTTTCTAAGTATTGAAAAGAAATCTAAGTATGATTCCAAGTTTTGTTTTGAAAAAACCTTCTGAGTGAAAATAACTTCTGAGTTTATAAAAACTTTAAGTGAAAATATTTTTGAAATCTTCTAACATAAAGTTTTTCTTAAAAAGAATTCTCTGAAAAGAGTTTAATTTTTAGAAAAATATTTTCTCGAAAGTTTTTCAAAAACAAAGTTTTTTTTTTAAATTTTACGTACTTTTACTTTCTATAAAAAGAAGGGGAAAAATAGATTTTTAACTTCACTTTTTCGAAAGAATAGATTTTGAGGGGAAAAAAATTTTAACTTCACTTTTTCTACTCTCCCCCTTTACCATATATCAAAAAACCTTTTTGAAAAGTATGTTTGGCATGTAACAAATGTGTATCAGAGCTTACTTGCTTTACAAAAACAAAAAAAAATGACAAGCTGCAAGTAATACTTTATAAACAAAAATGGATCAAGTGAATAGAAGTAGTTTGACCCAAGTAATAAGTTTTGAACCCAGTTAATATTCTAGTGAGTCTAAGCATGAAAAAAAATTTCATGAAAAAAAATGGATCAACTCATTTCCTTTCGATTCTTGTCTAACCCAGTTTGCTACTCACTAACTATTATATAACAGCAGCTTTCACTTGGGTTAGTCAAGTTAAGTTAGATTTTCTAAGCTTGATTACTTAACTTGATTGTTGTTCTACTGTATTTATTGTCCCAACTGCTCTTAATGCACTGACTTAAAGCATCTTGAGTCAAGGCATAGACCTAAGCATCTCAACTCAATCTAGGTTATCAATCAAAGTATCCTAATGTGCTTGTGAGATGCTGGCTTCTAGATCTATAGGAGCATACAATGCTAGGGCTAAGTCCTAAACTAAGTCCATTTCGTAGAAAAATCCTAGTTTTTGAAGGGGTAATTTTCAAAAAAAACTAAGTTGGAAAAATCCTTTTTAAAACAATATGATTTTGAAAATACATTTGCAAGATAATAGAACAAAAAACAGTAAAAAAATCCTATTCTATTAAATACATTCCTAGCTGCCTTCTTAGTGAACTAAACTCAGACTCAGGTAGTAGTTTAGTGAAAATATCGGCTAGGTTAGATTTTGAGTCTATATGTGTAAGTACGATTTCACCCCTAGCTACGTGATCCCTAACAAAGTGGTGTTTAACTTCAATATGCTTAGTTCTAGAATGATAAATAGGGTTTTTTGTAAGGTTAATTGAACTTATATTCTCAATAAATACTTTAGTTTGGGTATAGTCTAGGTTGAAATTCTTAAGGGTATGCATCATCCATAAAAGTCTTAAACTGATAGTTTTTTTTTAAATAGAGATTAAAATTATTTTGGTAGTTAATGTCTTATCTTGTTAAATATTTTTTTGATAACTGTAAATTTTTTTTAAAGTTTGTTTTGTTCTATCTATAGAATTTTTTTTACAAATAAAAATTTAACATGACTTTATGTTTGAAAATATTTTTAAGTTTCAAAAATTTAGAAAATTATTTTCACTTTAATAATTTTTTTATTGAAAATAATTCTTTGAAATTCTAATTTTTATAAAAATTTGATAAATTTTCGAATAAAAATAAATTTTTGAAAATTATTTTCAAAATTAGACTTAACATTTTAAAAAAAATTTAAGCAAATTTTGAAAACTTAGATTTTCTGGACACTATTTATTGTGTTACAAATTTAATATTTTTTTGTTAACCTTTTAAGTTTGTCCAGGGCTATAAATATGCCCCTAGAACTTAGTTTCAATTCACTTATTCATCTTAAGCATTAGCAAACAAGTTTTGTATAGTTTTTATTTCTTTTTCTGAGTTGTTTCTTGTGTAAGAGGTTTCTCCGCCCAAAGGAGTTTATTCAGAGATACGAGCTATATTATACCTTCGATTAATAACTTCCTTGGTTGCAAATCAAGTAAAATTCTGACTGCCTCTTTCTTTTAAGTTTGCTATATTTTTAATGTTATTTATTATTTGCGTTAACTAACAAACATCTTTGTTTAAGACGAAACAAAAGATAGAGTTTTCTATTTTCAGGGGCAATTCACCCTCTCTTATCGACCTTCGATCACCGTCATATCCATGTTCATGTTATGTCACGAAATGTCAAATCTAAGAAGATATTTGAGATACGATGTATAAATACCCATATGTATACCATCACTCTCTTTGTACCTCCACCATCAGATGTACTACGATTAAATACCCATCTTCAGTATAAATCATGGGGGATCAAGCATCGATTGGACTCTATCATGAATGTTAAGCAGTCAACTCTTGTAAGCGCCTCCATGTTGCATGTAGCCCAACATCCACTCTGGCTATCCTCCCTAACCTCCATCCCTCTAGGAGTCGGCTCCTCTAGTCTCCATTGCAGGGCAAGCAAAGGTTGAAAAATGTGTGAATATGTATATGGTCGTGTCTCCTCCTCCCTTACCTAAGCTATGGGCCAAGGCCCTCTACCTTCATCAGCAAAAGATATCACCAAACTGCACATGGGTCATCATCCCTGTCGCCATCCCCTACTCACGATTAGCAAGTGGTCAGCTACCAATGGATTTGTAATGTTTTTACTACGAGTTGTTTACTGCGAACTAAATATATCATTCTGGTGGATCTATTCCCCGTCATAGGCTTTTTGGCAAAGCCCCAGTAATAAATGGATTTGGAACATCTTCACTGTGAGTCGTTTGTTGCGATTAAATAGATCATTCAAGGTGGATATATTCACTTATACTTCCTTATCACCCGTGTACATGTCTCACTCCTCACATACCCCAAACTATAATCCCACAATGTACTCTCTCTATGCTCTCTTTCCTAACCAGCTCAATATATATACACTCACATAGATGTGAACATAGCTCCAAAAGATGCTCCCTCCATCCAAAGCTGATGAAGCTCCCTCCATGATGACAAGATGCTCCATAAAGAGCATGAAGATGTTTGGAGTTTACAGAGGATTTGTAATATGTTTACTATGAATTGTTTGCTGCGAACTAAACATATCATTTTGATGGATCTATTCACCCTCATAGACTTTTTGACAAAGCCCCAATCATCTCCCCGAGCCGTTAGATGATGACTTCATCATTTTTGCTTTAAGATCAAGTTGGATATCTCCATTACAGTGCAGCGGTACACTATTTATTAGATTTATAGAGTATCACGATTCAAAATCTAATTGGGGCAAGGACATATTTTATAGTGGATTTTTTATTGTGGAGATCGGCTGTTGGGTGAATTACCGTGAGTATTTTCACATTTATCCGATGAATGAACTAGAAAGGAGGGTCGTTCATCTCCAGATTAATAGGGTAGGGTTTGAATACGTAGATACATATATATTCTCTGTTGTGGATCTTACGTTGTGCGCATGTGCACAACTGATTCGAGGCGCCTCCTATTAATGGGAGGCCATTTGAATTATTTTTAAAAAAAAGTGATTGAGACACCTCCCTAGGCGCCTCAATCAATTTTTATTTTTTTATTTAATTTTTAGGGATATATTATATGTATTTAGGGTTCAAGATTTTAGGATTCAAGAGTTGAGTTATAGTGGGTCTAAGCTAATAAGATTTTCCCTCTAATGTCCAGACTTTTGTCTTGGGTTATAGTGTTCAAGAAAAAAAAATTAGATGCTCACGGGATATATTATAAATAGCAAGCATTTAAGATTTTATAATTTAAGGGTTGGGTTATAATGAATTTAAGTCAATAAGATTTTTTTCTCTAGGATTCAATCTTTCCTCTTGGGTTATAGTGTTTAAGATAAAAAAATTTTTAGATACTTATAGAGTATATTATTTTTATTTAGGATTTATGGGAGGAAATATTGATTTTTAAAAATAAAAAAAAATCTATGTGAGTAGCCTCAATCACTATTTTTTTAAAAAAAAAAATTACGAAGGCACCTCCTATCAATGGGAGGCACCTCGAATGACATCGTGGACGGGCGCGCGACGACCAATTCGCAATAGAGCATATATATATATATATAAAGATTTTAGTTTATTGCAGACATTACCCCGCATGCCCCTACGGATTCGGGGTGCTTGTATCGAATATAGGTGCCGACTAAATCTCATATGTCTATATTGAATGCAGGAACTTGATGACCAGTGGCAGTCCCGTGGGTCAGATGGGTCTCCCAGGCGGCGCGAGCCGATGAGGTGGCCGGTTGCCGACCGCGCCTTGTCACGTCCCTGCAAAACAAAGGTCGTCAGCGAACCCGCCGGGGAAATCCCCGGTTAGGCACTCCGACGGTCAAGTCAGTCTCCAAGGGCAGATGAGTGGAAACTGAATAAGGCAAGGGGTGCGAGAACTCGCGCGCGCGTACCTGTGGTAGGGGGAGTGCCAAGCTCATATAACTGGGGGAGCTGACAACCCTTGTTCGTACTGATGGGACAAGGGTGCGGTGGCTGTCAGCTCGTATGGAGCACTGAGGGGGCGGGCGAC
>JAGFNQ010000198.1:81519-247565 GCA_024364735.1 Boesenbergia rotunda
GTTATCCTTATTCATCTCACTCGGTCTAAGTCATCAATCAAGGGAGTCCTATGATTTTGTGAGATGATTTTGAGTTTGATTAGAAAAGTTAACTTGACCTTGTGTTAGATCCAAGTTTAACAAGTAGTAATTTAAAAGTACACTTCAATAATTGGCTTCCAGGCCATGGCGAGGCACAGTGGCCTTCTTTGGCCGAAGCCTTATTGGAGCAACAACCATCTTCTAGGCAAAGCCGCTTAAAGAAGTTGGACTTTTAACTTACTCATTGAAAACCCTGGTACTAATAGTACAAGAGTCAAATTAACTTTGAAGCTAGTCCTAAGTGCCCACCTGGCAAAGGCTGATTTTGAGGTGCCAACTAGTTTGGAGCCTCCCCCTAAATTGTAGACTGGGTGTCTAGGGTCAATGTAATGGATGTCCCTTTTTGGGACATAAAATTGATTCTGACCTACTTGCTTTGTTAGATAAGCTTTCGGAACTCACGCTTTTCGTTGATTTTTGCGGGGGTGGATAAAGGAGATAAAGGATCTTTGGGTCGATCTTGATTTATATCCTATCCCAGATTTGTTGTACATGCCCTTTTGTGATCCAAGAATAAGGTCAAGGTTCTTGAATCGGGTTGTGAAAGTTGCTAGTAGATCCTTAAGTTTTAAGACTTCGCCCTTTAGGGTTGAGTTTTCAGTTTCAAGCTCAATTAATTTTTGATTTTGAGTTTGTTCAGTTAATGTTCTGGTATTAATTAATTGCTCCTTAAGGTCTTGATTTTCCTTAAGGAGCTGGTTATTTCTAGATTCAGATGCAAGCAATTTTTTATTTAAAGCAGAGATAATCTTAAAAAATTTTTGATTAACTGAATCTAAATATACCTTAGTCGAGTCGTCCGAAAAGAGTCCGATCTCTTGACTCGACTCGTATTCGGAATCTTCGTCGTGCTCTGAGTCTGACCCGGGTCCGGTTGCCATTAGTGCGAGATAGTTTGAGTTCCTTGGTGGTTCATCGTCGGAGTCGTCTGTGCTGTCGTCCCAAGTGGCTTGAAGAGCCTTCTTCTTCTTATTCTTCTTGAGTTGATTCTCCTTTTTGTAGGGGCATTCGTGTTTGAAGTGTCCTTTTCTGTTGCAGCCGAAGCAGGTTATTTTACTTTTGTCTTCACTGCTGGTGGGCTTCATTATCCTCTGGAGGTCCTTTCTTGAGAACTGGCTTTTCTTTTTGGCGAAGACCTTTCTTACTAGGTTGACCATTTGTTCCTCATCATCTGAGTCTGAGTCTGACTCTTTTTCTGATTCTTGAATTTTCTTCTTTGACTTGCCTTCTTTTGAGGAACCTGCAAATAAGGCAAACCCTTTCTCGGCCTTGGCGTTAGTCTGTTCGTGCAGTTCTAATTCACAAAACAATTCATCTAAATTAATTTTAGAAAGGTTCCTAGAAATTTTATAAGCATCTATAATAGATGCCCATAGTGAATTTCTAGGGAACGCATTTAAAGCATACCTTATGATGTCTCTGTTTTCTTGTTTGTGCCCGATTAGGTGGAGTCCATTTAGTATGTCCTTGTTCCGGGCGTGAAGTTGGCTTGCAGATTCTCCTTCCTGCATTTTTATGTTAAATAACTTATTTAAAAGTAAATCCCTTTTTGTTACCTTTGCATCAGAGGTGCCTTCATGTAGTTCAATCAGTTTGTCCCAGAGCTCTTTGGCAGATTCAGTTGGGCCGATACGGTTCAATTCCTCTTTTGTTAGTCCGCACTGGAGGGTGTTCTGCGCCTTGTACTCAGTCTGGGCCTTTCTCTTCATATCAAGGTTCCATCTGTCAGGCTTCAGTGGTGCATTGTTTCCCTCGTCCATTGGTAGTTCGTAGCCAGATTGCACCGCGAACCATTGATCCATGTCTGTCTTTAGGTACACCTCCATTCTTTGTTTCCAGTAAGGGAAGTCTTCCCCATTGAAGAGTGGAGGACGGGCAGTGCTAAACCCTTCACCTTGAGCCATCTGAAATAGACCACACAAAAACTTGTCCCAAGACTAGGTCTTGGATTAGTAGTGTGGTAGGAAAAGGAGAAGAAAGAGAAAGAGCGACTCGAAATGGTGTTGCACCAAATTCGAGTAAAATCAAACGAATGAAAAAAATAATCCAAATCTAGGCAACAATACCTAATTTAGATCATGTGTAGCGAAAAACCAAAAATCGAAAAAAAAAAACTGGATTTCCCCCGGCTCTTATGGTGGTTGCACCGATACAGAGCGTACCAGGCTCTGATACTACTTGTAGGATCGATGCACGTGAGAGGGGGGGTGAATCATGTGACTTTTTAAAAAATTAGAGCGCTTTAAAAAGCTTGCACAGCGGAAAAAATAAAACACGAATGAAAAACCAATACAAACGACACAGGTAGTTTTACTTCGTTCGGAGCCTTCGGCGACTCCTACTCGAAGGCCCAGGTCCCTCGGACCTTTCCGTTGGGCAATCCACTAAAACTCTCTACCGGTAAACCCCGATAGAGTAGGCGAGTACAAAAGAATTGAAAGTGTGATAACCCCACACTTTCAAGTAATTAAATGCAAGAAATAAAAATTGCGTTACCCAACAACTTAGAAGATCTCCTAGATGGGCTCAGATGTTGGGGTTGAAGTTCCGGCAGCGATCAAACGTGAACACTTCGTAGCTTGGACCGCAGCAGGAGAGTTTGGAAGAGAGAGCACTTGAAAAGCCTTTTTTTCTGAAAAATATTTCGATATCCCTTCAAGCTCTACAACCAGGCTTTTTATAGAGGGGCTCTCGAGCTTTTTGGTTCTTATCCAGATCCTATTCACGTGTGCTCCTTATCCAATATTTAGCAATTAAAAATTAATTCAAAGGAGACTTTGTTTCTATCCTCATACTTCACCGAAAAATATGAATTAATAAACAATTAAATAAGATGTAACAAAATGGATAGGAATTAATTTAACAAGAAGTGAACAAGTTTTAGCAAATTAAAAATTAATTCAAAGGAGATTTGTTTCTATCCTCATGCTTCACCGAACAAAGCATGAATTAATAAACAATTAAATAAGATGTAACTAAGTAATTAAACAAAATGGATAGGACTTAATTTACACAAGAAGTGTTTTGTAGCTTAGTCCATATATCAAACAAACCCTGTAAGATAATGTTATCAAATATATTGGAGTAAAATATATTCATAGTTAATTAGACCCTGTCTCCTAGACCAGGATCTAACCAGGCCTCAACTTAGATCACCCAAATGGGTCTAAATTGGACCGCGCCTAAAGTCCCATAAATGGACTCGTCCTCACTGGTTCGCTCCTCCAGTGATTTACCTCACTTACCCTTTGTGCAGCTTTACTTGACTTCTTGACCCACCAGGACTTCCTCCCAAGGCTCAACCACTCTGGTCTTCCTGCCAAGTCTCAACCAACTTGGTCTTCAGCCAGTTGTCAGGTCCCGCGGACCCAACTGGACTTCCCGCCAGGACTCAACCATCCTGGACTTCAGCCTGATGTCTGGTCCTAAGTCTTTCAACCCTGCACACTTAGTAAAGAGGTTAAAAACCAACAACCCTAACTTTAACCACTTTGTCATACATCAAAACCTGAGTTTGACCGTTAGTGCAAACTGCACCAACATAGATAAGGCGTGAGGAACCCCGTTAACAGGGTCGTACCCTGGATGTAAGGACGTGAGGGGGCGTAAGGGCGAGACAGCCCATATCCCGAGCGTCGACTGGCAGGTCCGGATGCTGGGGACCGAGTCGGGTAAGGACCAGGGAGTGTGGGCCGCCACGCGTCCGACTGGTAGAGAGAGGGAGCGCACCTGGGTCGGGGGTTACCACGAGACAAATTTGATCCGAGTCGGACATCCAGTCTGAATGATGGCCATAGAAAGAGAATGTGGATAGCTACCTGCTGAGGATGCCGAACCCTGCTCTGGGTCGGGGTAAGCTCGAAGAGTACGAACAACTAAGCATTTATCTGGTCGGGTGGCCCGGCTGCCCTCGTCGATGGTCTGATAGACCCCATCCCCCCTCCTTCCTTCGGAGGGATTTACGGGCGTGGGGACCTACCCGTTGATCTGGCTGTTGACCTGTCTGCCAGGCTTTCTTGGCGCCAAACTGGCCGGTGGGCCCGGCCTATGCCCCTACCCGTAGGCAAGGTCGGGATCATATATATATATATATATATATATATATATATATATATATATATATATAATTCTTCGATTTCTTCTCCAATTCTCTTCTTCGTAGCGCAAGAAAGATTGCGAGCCTCTTCCACTACTGGTCAACACCAGTTTTGCCTCTGCGTCGTGTATATGCACCAACTATCTTTCGAACCGAGTATGCTAGGTCTGTGTGCTGTCATATTTAACTCTCGCATCCTGAAGTTTTTCAAACAATATTGCCTTTTCGTGTATTTAGTTTAATAATTATGCTCCTATTTATTTTAATTACATTTGATTATTAATTGATTGAAAATAAATTAAAATTATTTATAATTTTTCATCACTTAAATATCTATTTTATATTAAATTTTGATTCACTAAATCTATTTTATGAAAAGCAACTCCTAAAATAAAATATTTATATTTTACTTTTTAATTAAGTAAAATTAACTTCAACCCGCCGAGGTTAGAAAATATCCCTATAATCTATCTATAGTGGAATTGAAATCTTAGTGATAAACCAGGAAAAATAAAGCTAATCAATTTTACAGTGCCTTAACACCATGTTTGGAAAGGGGTGGAATTGAATTCTTTCAGGAATTGGAATTCAATTCCACTGTTTGGAATCCATTTTCAGTCAGGAATTGATAAAGAATTGGAATTCAATTCCCTTCAAATCCTTCAAAACTTTAGGTCTAATTTGTGAAGGGAATTGCTCTGTGATCCTGTCACCGAGTGAGATGAACTCCCAAGAGCGAAGTGATCTCCCGAGTACTGCTGATGCTAGCTCCGACCTACAAGAAAGTGACCGTTAGCAAACCCGTCGAGAAAAGTCCCCGACAAGGCCCTCCGACGGTCAAGTCAGTCTCCGCGAGAAGAGCAGTAAAGCAATAGAACAGTGAAAAAAATACTATCGGAGAGTGGAGGGGGCTTATATAGCCGAGGGAGCTGACAGCTTCTACCTAGCCTGCCATCTTTTGTCGTACACGGAGACAGGGCAAGGTGCAACGTGTGGTGGCAGGGTAAGGTGTCGCATACTGGAAGAAGGCAAGGGGCGCTGTCAGCCCGTTGGCGAGCGTCGTCCGGCGCCACTCGGTTTGACACAAGCGTCGGTGGTCGTGGTACAAAGTACGAGGGTATGGCAGGGAGGATCATCGTGTCAGCGAGATACTCACAATTCGGGCACGAACGGTGCCAGCTCTGTGCCGACTTCTGTACCATCCTTGTTAACGTTGTGTTAGAGAGTAGGCGTTCCTGAGGATTGCGACAAATCTAACATGGGAGCGTCGACCGCCGACTCCGAGGGAAACCTGGCTGCTCGATTAGCACGTTCGAGCGTGGGGCGCTATATGCTTCTCGAGTCCTGGAGAGCTCGGACTTAATCAACCTGACTCGCCCGACTCGGCCTGAGGTCAGATAGCTTAGAGGCTCGGGAGTGATCCGGCTCGGGGCTTTTCCAGCTCGGTCAACTCGGCTTGTCCGAACCCTAGGACCCTCGGCCCCAACTCCACCTGATGGGGCGCCAGGCTGGCTGGCTGAGCTACACGTGAGCCAGGCCGGGATCACTCTGACAAATGAAAATTACTAAATAGCTCTTATTTCTTACTAGCGCCATTTTAGACGAAGGATAAAATGATAAAAATATAAGAATTGAATTCAATTCTGATAGATTCCAAATTAAGAAATTTAATTAAATTCTGTTATTTACTTACTCATTCTAAATATGAGATTACATTCAATTCTTAATAAAATTTAATTTTCGATGGAATTCAATTTAATTTTTTTACTTACAGAGATTTCAAACAGGGTGGATAGCTAAAAATCTTATCCATTAATTTAGGGTTGCAGGCTGAGGCGCAGGCTGAGGCTGTGGTTGAGCTGAGGGCTGAGGCCACGAGTGGAACTGAAGATGCAAATGAACAAAATTCGAAAGAGGAACAAGCTTCTACAGACGAAATTAAAGAGTGTTTATGGCTACCACCGCTTTTCTTGCTCCAAGTGGCTTCTTCATCGAGAGATTGTCAGCAAATGGCGAAGCACGGGGGAGGAAGAAGGCATGCTCTATAAGAGCCCAGCAACAACAGCAGCTAAAACAGGAACGAGAACAGCAAAGCCAAACACTAAGCGAAGGAAAGTTGCCGGGGCAGAAGCAGCAAGGGGGAGGAGCAAGGGTGCAACAGCAGCAGCAGCCGTCGCCACCACAGTCAATGGCGAAGAGCAAGAACATGAGCAGAGAATACGGAGGGCAGTGGCTGAGCTGCTGTACCCGCCATGTGAGGATATACGCCGCCTACATTGATCCCGTTACTCATGCCTTCGACCAGACGCAGATGGACAAGCTCACCCTTCTTCTCGATCCCACCGACGAGTTCGTGTGGACGCCCGATACCTGTCAAAAGGTCTACGCCTACTTCCAAGAACTCGTCGATCATTATGAGGTATGTACATCGATTCGTACTTAACACTTCCATCACCGTCCTGTCTAACCTCGTTGAACAAGCAAATAGTAGAGATTCAGGAACTCTTTTAGCTAGTACATTTCACGTTACGCAGAGCTGGATCTGACCAATTTTTAGCTTATTTAAATGAGAAATGTAAAGCTCACCCGCTAGACTCTTGTGAAACTCAAAGAACGAGTAGAATATAAGTAGTAGAAAAGAGAGCTCACCCACTTGAATTCTTCACACCAATCGCACAAGATGAAACCAAATGTTGCCTTCTCAACAGTGACCCCATCACACTATCTACTGTGAATGTCTAGCTCGAGCTTCAACTTTAATGTTGAGTTGACAAAATTCCTTTACTTGCCAAATGACCATTATCTGTCTACAAAAATAAGTTATTGGGGCTACATTCCAAGATGTAAGAACAATGTTCACTAGGGTACGTCTTCGTACCAAGGGTCCTATCTTCGAGATGCTTCAGCAATAAGACCATCCGAAAGAAAAAAAATCTGACATGAAGGCTTATTGGAATAAAGCTGAAAACCTAGATTAGATAGGGTAGTTGTTGGACAGGGCATCAAAAACTCCAAATTGAAGCCACCCTCAAAGTTAAGATAATGAAAGATTGTATTATAATCGTACTATAAAGGGATTTGCTCTTGAGAACAACAAGGGATCATCTACGTATGGAACCAAGACTAGTGCAACTCCTATTAAGGCCCTTGGCCTAACCATGGAGTAATGCTTGGTATAAAACATCCATCAACAAGATGAAGAGATATGAAGACAATTGATTACTTGGCTTAACCCCTGCGAACATTAGAACCAAGAACCATGGTTGTAAATGACCATGCTGGGTGGCACTACTGATGTTGACATAATTATTCATCTAAATAATTTGATCGAGAAATAAGGGGGCGGTGGCGCTAATATAAGGAAGTAATAGATGGAGTCACAAACGAGAATACATACCTAGTTAAGGGAGGTAAAGTCGTGGAGGAAGGTGAGTAGAGATAAGATAGTGAATAGAAGGTAGTGGTGCAAAGTTGTAGTTGTGAGATGTTGCGTGATGGAGTTGCCAAGTCATGATTAAGACTAGTGTTGTGTGGCAAAGTCACCATCGCTACTTCCACAGAAGCAAATAACTATCATATATAATAAATCTCAAAATTACACCATGTCCTAGTATGACATGGTATGATACTAAAATTGTATCATTCTGGTTAGAGACTGAAACTCTGATAGGATTGAGTTCAGCATTTGAAAATTGCTAATAACCAATATTATGATTGACTAGAATTGCCCGAGAGCACTAGATATAATTGACATTACCTATGAGATCTATTGCTTCAATAGTAAGTAGTAGCACCTTTGAGATTAACACTGATGAGATTGAGCTATACAAGCCCCCAAACAAAGTCTTTGCTTCAATGTTAGAACTTATGACTAAAGCATTTTACAAATATGTAAATCTTTGTTCTACTCCCTACCTAGTCTCTTGGTTGAATCTTTTACAGCATCACTCAAAGATGTCATCATAAGGTGATATTCCAAGTGTGGAAAAAGAGCTTGATGATCTTCTAGAGAAGAAGATGTCCTTAGTCATATTTGAATTTTAAATCACAATCCTCCTACTGATAAATCAGCAACTTGAACTAGACTTCTATGTAAATAGATAGAAAACTATCACTGTTATGATTCTCCTATTCAAGGAGATATCCCCACCCATTGACCAAAATGTTCATTAGTTATAGCTAACGACCAAAAGTCAATATTTATTTGAGCTTCACCCTAACAAAAGAGTCGACCAAACATTCAGTTCATTTTTATTTAGGAACCACTGTGAAACCCCAACATGATAGAGATCTAGAGACCCTATGAAGCCCTCTTCTACCAACTTGTCCATGTAGAATCAATGAACAGGAGATTAACATTTGGGTGTCCTCAATGCTAATGATGCTAAGACAAACATTGTAAAAATCATATCCTGACCATCTATTGAGCCACACCAAAATGTCTCTTGATCTCAGGATTTAGGGTTTAGG
This sequence comes from Boesenbergia rotunda, assembly GCA_024364735.1. NCBI lineage: Eukaryota > Viridiplantae > Streptophyta > Magnoliopsida > Zingiberales > Zingiberaceae > Boesenbergia > Boesenbergia rotunda. The sequence goes on from JAGFNQ010000198.1 coordinate 90,167, forward strand.
GTCGACAGACTGAGACATGCATTAAAAGTTCCATGGTATAGAGGCTTTGATTCAGGACTAACTTAGGAGGACCCAATCTTCAACGAGTCATAACTTTTGACTCAGATCGAAGCTCTGTTTGCGCTCACCCGTAGCTCTCTTAGAGATCTACATTTGTTACAAGGGCACTTGTAACCACCAAGTCTCGAGTAAAAAAAATACCATTTAGGAGGATCTTTTCGAAGGATCCGAATATCTTTTTTTACTATTTTTAGTAATTTATGTTTGGTATTTAAGGTATTTTTTGTATGTCGAGTATTTATAGTTTTGGATTTGTTTATATAAGCGTCATGTTTAGCTGCTTGAGGGATTATGCTCCGTATTAAGTAAAGTTTTCTTTTTTGGTAAACCCTAGAGAACAAAGGATTTCTCTTTGATTTTGACTGTTTCACTTATTGCTTTCTCCTCAAATCCCCATCTTGTCAGTCCATAGGATAATCACTATCCTGCCCGACTTCAGGCTTGCTCGATGGCCTTGTTTAAAGCATTGATAGAAAATGATAATATTTTGGCATTTAGTCGCTAGATGACCTTGTGCATGGTAGTGAAGCCTGAGGGTCTATGTTGAACAACTATAGGAAGAGCTATGTTGTGAAAATATGGCCATCGTTAAAGGCCACAACATCATCATAAGAACAAGCATGCCTCTAATTAGCCTTGGATCCCAACTCAACACCTTCCTTTGGAACCTCAGTAAAACTCAAAACTTGACACTAAAAATAAGTACGAGTACCATCTTCCTTGAAAGGAGGAGGCCCTTGGATGCTCTTGTGGGTCCTACCCAATGTTATCTTTCAGACATCAACAGCATGTTATCTAACAAGCACCTCATGCACTAAATTTCCTGCTTGATCATAATAAATAAAAACTTGTTGATCTATTCTCAAAGGGCCTTTAATAATGCATGGTTCATTAATATGTCAAAACTCAAAAATATCAAAGTGCCTATGAAGATATTTCCATCGAAGTTGTCCAAGATACATTACAAATAAACGACTAGCAATTATCACCCTAGAAGGTCATCAGACACACTTATCTTTTGCTCTTTTCAATATTTTGTATATTCACAATGAATATTGAAAGAGAATGCTAATTTATTCATTCATAACATCATAATTCAAATTATATAAAAATTCACTTTTGCAAACCTAGAAAAAGAAAAAGAGTAAGAAAAATAGTAAATGAGTTGAAAAAGTTTACGCCCATACAACCTAAATATTCATGTCCATATAATAATATAAGAAAATCTAAAGTACAACAATAAGAATATCTGCATGTCTCATATTTTGTGTGGTGTCTCTTTCCAATGTTCTAATTATCATGAAGTAGTTTAGTCTGCCTGTTTGAGGGATTGGTCCCGTTGTCATGCTGAACACTATGATCAAATAGTTGAGTGATGAAAAAAGTTTGATACAAGATAATAGAAAAGGAACTCTAAATGATCTATTTACTCAAAGTCTTGAGTTTCCATAACAACCTTAAAGAAAAGTTCTTTGAAAAGATGAATTTAAATTGTCTCAATTTTTGAAAGTAGTAGGCTTCTAGTGTTTATTAGGATCATTTTTATTCATTTTTCTTGGCGATGCATTCATGACGTTGCTCAAGTACGCTCATGTAATATTTAGATGATCTTTGCTGTTTCTTTGATATCACAACTAAAATTTGGTATAACACGAAGAGGATCTAAATCAATAGAATTAGTAGGATTATGATCAAACACCGTTTAAAAGAGACTTCGAGTAGTTATTTACATAAAGACATTGTTAGAAAATTTAGCATAAGTTAAAAATAATTATCTTTGGCTTAGATTCTTACCAAGTAAACTCAAGAGATTTTTAAACTTTGATTGGTAGATACTATTTATCTATTAGTTTAAGGATGATGAGAACTACATTTAAGTAAAGTACCAAGTCTGGATAATGTATGAGAAAAATGATCGACTAATTTAGAATCATTGTTGGATGTAATAGGCTTTGGAAATCAATGCAATTTTTGAGATTATTATATATGATTAGTGATGATTACATCCACAGAATCAAGCCATGATTAAGACTAGTGTTGGATGTAATAGCTCAAAATTGAAGTGTTGAAACACTAATTATCAAAAGTACTAATTAGTTTTTCAACACTTCAATTTCACCTACATTGATATTAACGCCGTACATAATAGTGATTATCTTATGAGCAGTATTGATTCCGTTGATTTGACTGCGAATGCTGGAAACAATCATCTAAAATCAGTTGATTCAGGAATACCGAGAAATAGGAAAAAGGGAAATAAACGACATGATCGAAAATATTATTTATCCAAAAATTAACAGTAACATTGACTAAACAATTATTTAAGTAGACCCAAAACCCTAAGATGCAAAATAAAAGAAAAAAATCTTAACATAAAGAAAAACAAATCCTAATTGAAAGGAAAAAAAATCTTAACTGTTTCAAAATACTAAAAATCCTAAATGGACTCAAAATCCAAAAATGCAAAAGAGGAAAAGAATTTAAAAAAAAGGCAAAAATCTTGTGATCCTCTTGTATCAGTTGCCCTATGTTGAAAAAAACTCATCTTTGAGTTTAGAGTAATATCATAGGGTGGCCAAGGAGGAAGATCCTCTGATATTAAATCAACAAAATCTACTAACATCTGCTGGACTTTCACTTCCTTATCAAAATCGATTGAATCTCCATAATCTCCAAATAGGTGTGCAATAACTTCACAATCACTTCCGGTCCGGAATTGATGAGATTCAATGTTGGCTCTTAATTCCGCATGGTTGTAAATTTCTCCATTGACCATAACATCATTTGACTTGTCTTCATTGTAGAGTGGTTGATCTCCAGATGTAGGATTCACAATGACCAAACGTTGGTGTGCAAGATAGAAATTCTTAAAACAATGCAAACCACTCCAATCTGGGTCTCTATACCTTAACCTCCGAGTGAGTTCAATGATGCGGGATCTTTTGGCAAGTGAGGTATTAACGCATTCGAGAACTGCAAGAATTCCACACACGGTGAAGACTTTGTTGCTCGCTCTGGCACTGCGATCTACGTCCAAAGCAGAAGGAAAATAAGAGAACAAGCTAATACTGGGGGAATTCGAAGTGTTCGAAACCTATAACATGCCATCACCAACTTCATCAACAATTTCTACTTCATCATCGTCATAAATTGGATCACCAATTATTTCGATCTTGGTGTCCACATCTTCCTTATAATAAAAAATTTCTTCCTCCTTATCAAACCAATCAAAGAATTCCTTGGTCCGCAACATACCAGAAAATTCAGGAAGTTTAATTGGAAATCCAATGTCCACGTATAGTTTATCTTAACCATAGTTCTCACGATTATTATAGGGTTTTGCAAAAGTGGAATCTGAATTAAGATAAGGGAACTTATGACTTTTAAGATCTTGCGCCACTAGACACTAGGATAACTTTGCGACTTGTCTTTGTAGATCTTCAAGTCACTCGTCTTAGGTGCTACGATCATGATACGAGGTTCGTTAACCAGAATTTGCCTATCACGACCACGATCATGATCATGATGACCATCCATGAGATCTAGAGCTCTAATATCAATTGATACCGGACATAATAGTGATTATCCTGCGGGCAATATTGATTCCATTGATTCGACTGTGAACTCCGGAAACAATCTTCTAAAACTTGTTGATTCAGAAGAATACCAAAAAATAGGGAATAGGGAAATAAACTTGATTCGGTGAATAGCTTATCGCTTTGATTCGTGCTTATTTCTATAGTGAAGTTTAATGCAGTGGAAAACAAACAAATATACAACAAATAGATAAGAATAAACAAACAAAATTGTTTAATGTGGGTTGGTAGCCCTACGCTCCAACTCTATGACCTATGATTTGTTAGTGGATCATCTCTGGAAGTCCACTATCTTTTCTCCTTCTCCGCAAACAACTAGAGTTCGAGAAACCTATTACACTTCTTATAAAAAGATTTAAGATAGAGTACAAAGCAGAAGAAGAAAAAAACTTAGAGCACAAGGGAACAAGAATATTGAGCTTATGAATAAAAAATAAAACACTTCAGTAACCATTATATATTAGGTACAAGACCCCATATATATCCTCAAGCTTTAGCTCCTTTTTATTTTATTTTCCAGGTTTTGATTAGGCGACTAAATCAAAAATCAGTTATTTGCTAACTTGATTTTGTTAACCTGCTGCACCATAATAGATACTTCAGTCGACTCACTGTAGATATCGATCCATTGACTGCTAACTTAATTTTGTTAACCTGTTGTACCATAATAGATACTTTTATTGGCTGTAGATATCTATCCATTTACTGCTAACTTGATTTTGTTAACTTGCCACACCATAATAGATACATTAGTCGACTAACTTGTAGATATCTAGCCATTGCAGGCCGTTGTCAGATTAATGGTTCTTTTTCAGTTTTCATTTGCTCATCAATAAATTGACCATTACATCCAGTCATCTGCCTTGACTTTGTAGGACCAGTGTCGTCGATAGAGGGGGGGGGGGGGGGTGAATATCGACCGTAAATCTTTCGTTGAAAACTTCGTACAAGACTTTCGATCTTTCTAGACTCAGAGCGTTAGTGCAGCGGAAAATAAATAGAAAGAATAAAAACAATACAAAGGACACGCGAGATTTATTTACTTGGTTCCCGACCCCCCTGGGTCAGTACGTCCAAGGCCTATGTACTCGGCGTGAGTCCACTATTGGTCTCCTTTCCGGAATTTTCGGAGGCGGAGAAAACCCGTCTTACAGTTGATAATTACAATGAAAAAGATATTGAATTATGTGCGGAATAATAAAAAGCAAACCAACTAATTTAGGTCAAAGTCTCGGCCGAACTGGACCTCTGAAGTGCCGCGCACTTCCTCCTGGAGCCTCCCGGACGCAGAACCTCGTCTTTAGCGCTTTGGTGTTAGTCAGAATGATCAGAATCACTCTGGAAAGTTGTTTATGAAGCAGAGGGGTCGAGACCCCTTTTATAGGCTTCATACAGGCGCCTGTTATGTTGGGGGCGCCCTTATAGACTTGGTCAAACTTTATCCCCGCGCCGAACTCGCCGCAGTTGATAAAACCTTTGACCAGGGCGCCCCGGACCTCCCAGGCGCCTGAGTGAAGGCTTATCTGTGTTTCGAACTCGAAACAGCAAATATAGCTTTCAACTTGGGCGCCCGTATCATCCCGGGCGCCTGAATGGAAGCTTATTATGCTTTCTTCACGAAACTTGTTTTTTCTTCTTTGGCTAGGCACCTGATTCCTGTTGGGCGCTTGATTCCTGTTGGGCGCCTGGCTTCAAGGAATCCAGCCGCCTTTTGTGTGATTTCCTTGCTTTGTCTTCCATTCTTGGTACCTGCAAGATACACAAATACAAAGCATATATGTTGGTGCAGGAAGCACCATATCGAACCTTGTTTTGATATTGACAAAGGATTCAAAGTTAAGTGTTATTTGTGATCTAATAAAGTTACTTGAGTGTGCAGAAAGAAGTCCTAGTGAAGGGCTGCTAGGCACCTGGCGAAGGACTGCCAGGATGCAAAGCCCTAGCGAAGGACTACTAGGCACCTGGCGAAGGACTGCCAGGATACAAAGCCCTACCGAAGGACTGCTAGGCACCTGGCGAAGGAATGCCAAGATACAAAAGCCCTAGCGAAGGACAGCTAGGCACCTGACGAAGGAATGCCAGGGTACTGAAGTCCTGGCGAAGGAATGCTAGGCACCGGGCGAAGGACAGCTTGGTATCCAAGACCTGGCAAAGGACCGCTAGGCAAAAGTCCAACCGGAGGAGCCGGTTGGCACCAGGTACATTCTCCCGAGAGGAGTAGGTGAGGACGCGTTCCCCGTCGAGGGAACAGTAGGTGTCGGTTCGACCTAGGGCTCCATTTTGGAGGCCCAAAGTCAGAACCAAGACAGTTAAGACTGTATAAACTAATATCTTATTGCTCTATGGTGTTTTGGACTAACCCTGGATGCAGGACCGAAGGAACGAGTGTCTACAGCTCAGAGAGCCTCAAAGGAGAGAGGCAACAGCTGACCAGGGCGCCCGGAGTGTCCCGGGCGCCCCCAAGGTGAACACCAAACCCATGAAGCAGAGGCATGCTTCGACAGCTCAAGGGCGGGGCGCCCCCGTGCTCCCGGGCGCCCCCGCTACTCCCGGGCACCCCCAGCGCTCCGGGCGCCCCCAGGTCAAGTAGTCGAAGCAGCTCCAGCGAAGCCAAGAGGATAAGATTCTGACCCGGTCAATCCGGGCGCCCCGGCCAAAGCTTGATCCCGAGTTTTAAGGGATCAGAGCTGACCGAGAAGGAAGTGGATCGACCGACACGTGGGGGGCGCCCCCGACGTCCCGGGCGTCCCCAGGTGCTATAAAAAGACCCTCGAACCAAGGCTTCAGTACAACGAACTCATTCAACGCATTCACGCTCTTCTGCTCCCGCGCTCTGCTCCAGAAACCTCCCGACTCGAGATTGAAGCGCCGACGACGTCCCATTGCTCCGAAAAGATAATCTACATCGGACGTCGGTAAAAGAAGAGTTACTTTTTCTTACTGCACTAATTCTGTAATTCAATTTTGTAAACTGTTTTGCGAACTTATAGAATTGTCCGCAGAAAATGGTCAACGACCGTGGGCCTTGGAGTAGGAGTCGACCTAGGCTCCGAACCAAGTAAAACTACCTGTGTTCGCGATTGATTTTTCCGCTGCGTACTTGCTCTAATTTTTCCGAAAAGCGTTTAACGATATTCACCCCCCCTCTATCGTTTCTCTCGACCCAACAAGTGGTATCAGAGCGGGGTAGTTCAAACTTGGTGCAACCACCAGTTTGAAAGATTTTTCGGATTTACGAATTTTTTTTATTTTATTTCCTTTCTTTTTCTTTAATCGAGGTGGTGTAACACCACTCGATCTTTATTTCAAATAAATAATATCTGTAGGTGTATTTAAAATATTCTTACGCCTTTTTCAATTTTGAATTCTTATTTTTGTACCATAGTCAGAATTGATAAAACGAACAATTTTTGAAAATTTGTCATAGATTTTTTTATTATTATTTTAATATTTTTCTCGAAATTCGTGCTATTTTAAGTCGAGCAAATTTTTTTTAAATTCTTACTTTGTCATTATTAATTAGAATTGACAAAATCAACATTTTCAAAAATTTGTCATAAATTATTTTTATTATTTTATTATTATTCTGCCTCGCAAGTCGTGTAATATTTTTTGGGCTATTTTTTTTCCTTCTCCCGCACTACTAATCCAAGACCAAGTCTTGGTACATTTCTGTTATTTCTTTTGTGTGCAAGGATTATTTTTAATGGCCAATCAAGAATGGAATAGCATTCGTCCACCGCTCTTCTTTGGTAAAAATTTCAACTCCTGGAGAAGTCAAATGGAATCCCACCTGAAGGCTAATATGGATTTATGGTCGATAATCCAAACGGGGTTCAGATTCCCCACGGAAGATGGAACATCGATCGCTTGGGACAAATTGGACGAACCAACTCTGAGGAAGATCGAGACTGATGCTAAGGCAACAGAGATCATACAATGCGGTCTAACCAACGAACAACTCAAGCTAGTCGGTTCATTTGGATGTGCGAAAGAGATGTGGGAGAAGCTACTCAACCTACACGAAAAGAGCTCCGATATTGAGGTCTTTGAAGGAGAGATGTTCGAATCATTGGACGAATCAAATGAAGAAGAAGATTACCAAAGTTATCTTGCAGTCTCGGTCCAAGCACAGATAGCCGAGTCAGACTCGACACCCGACGTTGAAATCGAACCTGAGTCAGACGACGAGTTTTCTGAGACAAAGTTGGTAACTAATTTTGAATCATTTTCTTCTAAATTAAGCTTAAATAATCAAGCTGATACTACAATGGTCGAGGAAAGTATAGTTTTCATTGCAGGGAAAACTCCAAGAGAACTGCAAAAGTGGCCTCAACCAGTATCGGAGTCCAACTCAGACTCAATATTTGACGACAAAGAAGGAGATCGAACCAAACTGTTCCGATTAGCTCGTGTTCACTACAAGATGATAAAGAAACAAAGAAGAAAGACGACAAGTATCAAGGGGGAGATTCCCAATCGGGAATCAAAAGGTAAATTTTCAATACCTGAAAATCCAACATTTATCTCAAATAACGTGGTTAATTTGTATAAACCAGAGTTTTATTTCGATTATGATGTAACTTAGATCATTTTTTCTTGTTTGCTTTAATTGTATGTTGCTTTTATTTTAGTTATTTATTTTTGCTTAGAATTAGGACTGGTTAGATAAGGACTAAAACGGTTTAACTGAAATTTGAACAACATAGTATTGGTGGAGGTGAGATGATAGTACGTTAGGGAAGCCATTTTGGCAGAACTAGCCGAAGCTACCGATCCAAGACCCAAACTAGTTAGACCAGAATTTATTAAAAAGTAATTTTGAAGATGGAATTTCACTAAAAGGCTTTGTCTAGGAAAGGGTTGATGATCCAATAAGGCTATGGCTAAAGAAGGCCTAGTGCCTCGCCAAGACTTGGAAGCCAATTTTTGAAATTCAAATTCAAGTTATTTCTTGTCAAATTCAAATCTAACACAAATTTCAATTAATCTTAGACTCAACTACTTTTTCAAAATAAAGCTAAAATTCATTAAAATGATTTTCAAAGTTAATTCAGTTTTTCAAAATTAATCATGATTTTTCAAAGTAAAATCCTTACTTCTATTTTTGTCTCACAAAACCCATAAGGTTAACATGCTTAATCATGTAGAACTGGATGAGACATCTAGGACCTAAAAGCATAATTAACTATCTTTTTAAATAAAAAATATTTTCAAAAGTTATTCAAAATTATCTCTTTTTTCGGTTTACGGTACCCTACTCTTTCAATTCTAACATTTTTTTTAATATGAAATTTCATGTTAAATATCTCAATAGACTCGTTTTAAATATAATCTAGGGCTTGTTTGATTTAGTTATTGATTGGTCAAAAAAGTCAACATAGTCAAACTTGCTCAACACTGAAACCCCTTAAGGAACTTAGATAAAAGCCAGACTGTGTCAGATCTAGGGGGAGATCAAATTAGAAGAAGCTCAAAAATACTATATTTCAAAATACCATTATCATTTCAAATTTTGTTTTCGGGGCTTATTCTTTAAAAAAAAAAATTCTCTTCATTCCAAATTGAATTTTCTAAAATTATCTTCTTGAAAACTACCATACTTTTATTCAAAACTATTCTCTTGACTCTGATAAACCCTAAAGACACAAAGGAGGTCTACTTAATGATCTACAAGGACTCCTAGGATATGTCAAATTTAGGGGGAGGCTGAATCAATAGAAGAATTTCTAAAAAGTTTTTATTGATAATCATCTGTGTTGAAATTATTAGATAATTCCTTTGATCTGAACTGAACCCTAAAGGCTTAGAGGAAGAGTACTTGTGGTCAACAAGCTTCCCAGAACTGAGTCAAGTTTAGAGGGAGGTCAAAAGAATTATTTAATAACATATTTTCATGAACTATATCTTCAAAATCCTTGCTGAAAATTTAAGTCTTTCAAAATACTATTATTATTGTGGCTTATGAAATTGTTTTTGAAATAATATTTACTTGGGTTAGAGAATTTCCAGGGCACTTAGGAAAATATCCTTGCAGTCAACAAGGCTTCCTAGGATTGTGTCAAACTGCAAAAGAAACCTAGTCAAGTAAAATATTATATTTTTCAAAATCTAATACGTCTAAAAAATTACTCATATTTTTCAAAGTCTAATACTTTTCTAAAAGTACTTATGTGTTTCAAATCATAATCTCAAATGTACTTGAATTTTTTTTGTTTGGAAAATCTTTCTAATACTTTCTTACAAATACAAAATATTTTTCAGAACTGCACAATATTCTTCAAAATGGATTTGATTTAGACATTTAAGCTTTTTTGCTATGCCTTCAAGAATTATACTAAGTATTTTTATGTTTTCAAAACTAATAGGCTCTGATACACAAACTTTCTCCTTAAAACTTCTTTCAAAATATATTTTTCAAGAATTCTTTATTGATATATGGCCAAGGGGGAGAGTAGAAAAAGTGAAAATTAAATTCTTCCTTAAACTTTTTCCCTTTTCAAAGGAACTTTATTGAAAACTTCGAGTTGCTCTTAACTTAGAATTTCCTTGGTGATACTCAGAAGTTTTGCAAAATATTTTTTTCAAAACTGAACTTAGAAATGATCAAAAAAAATAAGGAGAAGAATTTCACATTAAGGGAGAGAAAAAGGAAATTTTGTTTAATTTTTTTTAAAAAAAAAGTGTTCCAAAAATTCTTAGGTGTATGTTTTTTTCCTAAGTAAAATTTTTCTTAGTAAACAAAATTTGTCTGAGCAAAAACTTTTTGAAAATTTTGGCAAATGTTTCTAAGTAAAGTTTTTGGTGAAAAACTTATCTAGAAATTTCTTAAATATTTTGTTTTTCAAAATACACAAAGTATTTTCAAGCAAATTCTTCTAAGTGTGCAAATTCTTTTTAATTTTTCCCAATTCTCAAAGTTGAATTTTTCTTGGAAAATTTGACTTCAAAATTTTGCCTAAGTAAAATTCTTTTTGCAAAGCCTTGTAAGTAAAAGTTATTTAACAAAATTTAGGATTGCAAAACCTTTCATTAATGAAAAATTATCTAAGTGTAAAAAATTTTAAAAATGCTTTTACTCTATTTTTTTAAAAACACTCTGTCAAAAACATGAAGCAATTAGAAAAAATTCCTATTAGATACCTTGTTCACCCATGTTTGTTTTTGATATATGTCAAAGGGGGAGGAAAGGTCAAAGTTAAGAGTTAAGTTAATTATTGTTTTATAAAACAATTATTCAGGGGGAGTATGAGTATGAGAAATTTTTTTTCTGTTCAAATTACATTGGTATTAGACTGTTAAGAATTGCCATGTTTCATTGGTCTTAACTTTCGTGCTTAAACTGCTATAATTTTAACTTAACTTTGAATTGTGTTGCTATAAATCAAAAAGGGGGAGATTGTTGGTGCAGGAAGCACCATATCGAACCTTGTTTTGATATTGGCAAAGGATTCAAAGTTAAGTGTTATTTGTTATCTAATAAAGTTACTTGAGTGTGCAGAAAGAAGTCTTAGCGAATGGCTGCTAGGCACCTGGCGAAGGACTGCCAGGATACAAAGCCCTAGCGAAGGACTGCTAGGCACCTGGCGAAGGAATGCCAAAATACAAAAGCCCTAGCGAAGGACAGCTAGGCACCTGGCGAAGGACTGCCAGGATACAAAGCTCTAGCGAAGGACTGCTAGGCACCTGGCGAAGGAATGCCAAGATACAAAAGCCCTAGCGAAGGACAGCTAGGCACCTGGCGAAGGAATGCCAGGGTACTGAAGTCCTGGCGAAGGAATGCTAGGCACCGGGCGAAGGACAGCTTGGTATCCAAGACCTGGCAAAGGACCGCTAGGCAAAAGTCCAACCGGAGGAGCCGGTTGGCTTCAGGTACATTCTCCCGAGAGGAGTAGGTGAGGACGCGTTCCCTGTCGAGGGAACAGTAGGCGTCGGTTCGACCTAGGGCTCCATTTTAGAGGCCCAAAGTCAGAACCAAGACAGCTAAGACTGTATAAACTAATATCTTATTGCTCTATGGTGTTTTGGACTAACCTTGGATGCAGGACCGAAGGAACAAGTGTCTGCAGCTCAGAGAGCCTCAAAGGAGAGAGGCAACAGTTGACCAGGGCGCCCGGAGTGTCCCGGGCGCCCCCAAGGTGAACACCAAACCCATGAAGCAGAGGCATGCTTCGACAGCTCAAGGGCGGGGCGCCCCCATGCTCCCGAGCGCCCCCGCTGCTCCCGGGCGCCCCCAGCGCTCCGGGCGCCCCCAGGTCAAGTAGTCGAAGCAGCTCCAGCGAAGCCAAGAGGATAAGATTCTGACCCGGTCAATCCGGGCGCCCCGAGCGTTCCGGGCGCCCCGGTCAAAGCTTGATCCCGAGTTTTAATGGATCAGAGCTGACCGAGAAGGAAGTGGATCGACCGACACGTGGGGGGCGCCCCCGACGTCCCGGGCGCCCCCAGGTGCTATAAAAAGACCCTCGAACCAAGGCTTCAGTACAACGAACTCATTCAACGCATTCACGCTCTTCTGCTCCCGCGCTCTGCTCCAGAAACCTCCCGACTCGAGATTGAAGCGCCGGCGACGTCCCATTGCTCCGAAAAGATAATCTACATCGGACGTCGGTAAAAGAAGAGTTACTTTTTCTTACTGCACTAATTCTGTAATTCAATTTTGTAAACTGTTTTGCGAACTTATAGAATTGTCCGCAGAAAACGGTCAACGATCGTGGGCCTTGGAGTAGGAGTCGACCTAGGCTCCGAACCAAGTAAAACTACCTGTGTTCGCGATTGATTTTTCCGCTGCGTACTTGCTCTAATTTTTCCGAAAAGCGTTTAACGATATTCACCCCCCCTCTATCGTTTCTCTCGATCCAACAATATATACACACAATATTAGCCTTAAGGACTGGGTTCTGACTTCGGATTTCCACGAAACCCAAGGTCGAACCGACGCAAGTTCCCACCCCCGAGAATGCGCCTTTCACCTACTCCTTTCAGGGGTCGGTTGCCACCTAGTCCTTCGGGTGGACTTTTACTTAGCCTCCGACACTCTCGGATCTTGAGACGTTCGAACTCCGACCCGTCTCTACTTCTGTCCTTAGTCATCGCTCAGCTAAGTTGCTCAGTCCCTCGGACCAAGACTTCGTGCCCAAACCCTAAGTCCAGGACTTCGGCGCCCAACCCTCGGCCAGGTCTTCTTGCCCAGTCCTCGACGAGGACTTCGGTGCCCAACCTGATAAAATCGATTCCGTACGCTAGAGGGGGTGGGGGTGAATAGCGAATCTCAAATCTTTCTTGTACCTGCGTTGTTAGTTGCACAACGGAAACAATAATAAAGAAAACAAACAACGCTAACAAAGAGAATTTACTTGGTATCCACCCCGGACGGGTGACTAATCCAAGAATCCGTCGGTGGATCAATCCTCGGATAACCTCCGGCTAGCTCTCGTCGCTCCTTGTGGGTGGAGAAACCTCGCCACAATCCCAAGCAAACCTCTGAGCACAAAGACTACTATCTTGCCTTTAACCAAGACAAGATTCGTCAAGAATCTCAGTCACCACGAAGTCCTCTTTAAATAGGACTCGGGCTGAAACCCTCGCTACCAGTCGACTGCCCTGGGGGCAGTCGACTGGTGCCACTGAAATTCGACCGTTGCACCCCAACGTTCGAATTCTCAGCCAACTCACCAGCCACCTACCAGTCGACTGCCCCAAAGGCAGTCGACTGGTCCCAGGCTGAGACCCTTCTGTGAGTTTCATCAGTCGACTGCCCTCAGGTCAGTCAACTGGTCTACTCACATACCTAAGGTTACCATTCCCGAGTACATTTCACTCCGCACTCGAATCCTAGGATTTCCCAAGTACAATCACACAACACTCGTACCCTCATGACTCGACTGATTCCTCTTCAGCAGCCTCGACTGTTGCCTTCGCGCCCTCTTCATCTTCGGCTCCTGTCCCTCGGATGCACGCAAGCCTCTAGCTTACCTCCATGCCATCCTTCACGCATGCCTCGAAGTTCGCGCCCATCAGCTCATTGTCCCTGCTGTCCAAAGTCCCTCGGATGCGCACGCAAGACTCCAGCTTGCCTCCATGCCATCCTTCACCGTACCGAGGCCGTCTAGTTAAGTCCATATGTGTAACCTGTACAACCTACACACTCAACATACACATATGAGATAACAAGGGTAAACCTAACTTAAACCCTTTGCCCAAACATCAAAACACTTGGTCACTCCGGACCACAGATTGCCTCAACAATCTCCCCCTTTTTGATGTTTGGCAATACGTTTAAGTTAGGGAAACAAGATAGTAGTCGATAGCAAAAATAATGCGTATGCAATGCAAAATGGATCTTATCCCAAGGCATCCCACACCTAACCCTTCGAGTTAGGAATTTTCACACCTAGCCCTCCAAGCTAGGACTTTTCCACACCTAACCTTCCAAGTTAGGAATTTTCACAAAACTGGGCTTTTTAAAGCTTCTCCCAAGCTCCCCCTACACTGGACTTACAAAGGCTTTTTAAGAACTTCTCCAAGGTTCTCCTTACGCCAAAAATGGAGCAACCATGCTCCCCCTTAATTTTAGCTCCCCCTAAACCTAGGGTTTCTAGCGAAGGTAAGTTTGGTTTCCCAACTTAAACCCAAACTTCTCCCCCTTTGCCTAACATCAAAAAGACTCCAATAATATCCCAATTATTGGTTCTTTCAATCCTCGACGATCCTAAACACAGTGTATTAAACCCCCATACACTTGTTTCCTATCATTTGGACACCAAACCAGCTGCTGATACACAAATCAGCCCTGGGCAGTCGACTGCCCCTGTTGGCAGTCGACTGATACTCTGATTTATCAATTTTCTGGCCAATTTCAAAATTGCGCCAGAAATTCCACAAATCTCCAAAAATTTCCAAATTTCGTGGAGAACTTTGTGGTACCCATACCTACTTGGGAAAAATACATTCCGAAATGTATCTATCACCATTCCCAAGTTTGACACAAAACCCAAAAACTAGCAAAAATGTTCACTCAAACCTTAACCAAAAGTCCTAGTTTTGGTTTCCCCTTGATGTCTCTGCCCATGCCAACCCACAATGCATCCCTAGCATTGATTTATATGGCAATTACACACCAAAAATTAATTTTCATGCAATATGACCCCAATGTCCTATTTCCATGCATGGAACTCAAAAACACCGTGCCAAAATCCAAGAATTGAGACTCATGTCTGTCTCCAATTCCTTTGGCACACTCCATGACCCATCTAGACCTCTAGGAGGAACCCTCCAAAGATCCATTCATCATATATCCCAAAGGCTCCTAGAGCTCCCCCTTGAGCTCTTAGCCCTAGCCACCTCCCTAGGTGACTTAACCCATGCTAGACCACACCGGTGAGCCTCCGGTGATTCTTGGCCAACAAAACGAACCCTCTTAACCTTAGACACCTTGTCTTTGGTTAAGTCATTCTTTTTCCCTTTGGATGACACTCCCTTGTCATCCTTGGGCTTTCCCTCCTTGCCATAATTGTATGCTTTCCTAGCATACTTCTGTTTGTTGGTCTTGGAGGTCTTAGATCGGTATCTCAAGCCCGATCTATCATAGTTGGGTTTCAAACTACCCAATACCATATCTAGGCCCTTAGATCCAATCATGAATCTTTCTAGGACCTTTTCTAACGTATCAAGCCTTGCCCTCAAGGCTTGATTTTCTCTCTCTAGAGTTCTAACCCTAGAACCCATATGTCCACCTTGGACATTCCTAGACCTATCCTCCTTTCTAGGCACATTTCTTCCCTTCTTGTGATTAGTGGCATGATCCTTAGATACAAAGGTCCTAGGTCTATCATGATGCATGCTTTTCTTAGATTTTTGGTCCACCTTGTTACTCCTAGTCCTATCATTGTATCTAAATCCAAAGTTATGCACCATTAAGCATTTTTCATTAAAACTAGCATGCATGGAGGGATGATTTGTCCTATTTTTAACATTCATGGAGGAACTAGAATTTGAGTTGCATTTAAATCTAGAGTTAGGGATTACCTCCCTTACCCTTGTAGTTCCTCCTTGATGTGATCTTTGCTTCTTCTTTTCCTCCTCCTATCTTCTCAGATGCTCCATTTTCTTTAATTCTCCTTTTCTAGGGCACTTGGTGTGGTAGTGCCCTAGCTCTCCACACGTGAAGCATCGGATTTTCTTTTTCTTTTCTTGGGCTCCTCCATTCCTACAACTCATGTTAGATTTAAAAGAATTTGAAATGAGTGTAGATTTTACCTCCTTTTTACCTTTCGGGCACTTGTCCTTGTAATGCCCCTTTTCGTTACACCTAAAGCATGTGATGTGTTCCTTTCTCTTGGCTTTGGTGGAGGTTGAGGTTTCTTCATGCTCTTGTATGGAGAAGGATCTCTCCTCCCCCTCCATCCTTGAAGTTGATGCTTCCTCTTCTTCTCTTGAGGTGGGTGCCCTCTCACTCTCTTCTTCTCCTTTACTTGAGGATGTGGACACTTCTTCCTCTTCGGATGTTGACACTTCCGTTTCTTTTTCTTTTTCTTGGTCCACTGAGTCCATTTCCATGGGCTCTTCTTTTTCTACTCGGTAGGGTTTTCATGGAGCGCTACTAGCTTGCTCCACAATTCCTTAGCATCCCTATACTCATCAATCATATCCAAAATGTCATTAGGTATTAAATTGATTAACATTTTTATTACCTTGTTATTGATTTCGGATTGATAAATTTGCTACTCGGTCCACTTCTTCTTTTTAAGGGTCCTTCTCTTCTTATCCTTGGGAGACTCGAAACCTATTTCTATACACATCCAATCTTCAATATTAGTCATTAGGAAATATGATATTTTACCTTTCCAATACACGAAATCGTCGCGGTCGTACGAAGGTGGGATCCGGATATCCCATCCTAGCGGACCCTCTTCTTCCATTTTCCTCTAGCGTGTGCTCCCTCGGCGGTTAGTCCGATCAAGAGCGGTCATTCGCTCTGATACCAACTGATAGATCGATTGTTCTTGCTAGAGGGGGGGTGAATAATAATTTTCGAACCCCTTTCTTCCTACACGGTTAGTTGCACAGCGGAATATACAATAAAAACAATAAACTTTACTAACTAATGCTAACAACGAAAATTTACTTGGTATCCACCCCGGACGGGTGATTAATCCAAGAATCCGTCGGTGGATCAATCCCCGGATAACCTCCGGCTAGCTCTCGTCGCTCCTTGTGGGTGGAGAAACCTCGCCACAATCCCAAGCAAACCTCTGAGCACAAAGACTACTATCTTGCCTTTAACCAAGACAAGATTCGTCAAGAATCTCAGCCACCACGAAGTCCTCTTTAAATAGGACTCGGGCTGAAACCCTCGCTACCAGTCGACTGCCCCCAGAGCAGTCGATTGGTCCCAGGCTGAGACCCTTCTGTGAGTTTCATCAGTCGACTGCCTTCAGGCCAGTCGACTGGTCTACTCACATACCTAAGGTTACCCTTCCCGAGTACATTTCACTCCGCACTCAAACCCTATGATTTTCCGAGTACAATCACACAGCACTCGTACCCTCACGACTCGACTGACTCCTCTTCAGCAGCCTCGCCTGTTGCCTTCGCGCCCTCTTCATCTTCGACTCCCGTCCCTCGGATGCACGCAAGCCTCCAGCTTACCTCCATTCCATCCTTCACGCATGCCTCGAAGTCCGCGCCCAACAGCTCATCGTCCTTGCTGTCCAAAGTCCCTCGGATGCGCATGCCTCCATGCCATCCTTCACCGTACCGAGGCCGTCCAGTCAAGTCCATATGTGTAACCTGTACAACCTACACACTCAACATACACATATGAGATAACAAGGGTAAACCTAACTTAAACCCTTTACCCAAACATCAAAATACTTGGTCACTCCAGACCACAGATTGCCTCAACACAACCCTCGGCCAGGTCTTCTTCCCAGTCCTCGACCAGGACTTAGTGCCCACCTTCCGAGCAGGTCTTCGGTGCCCAGCCCTTTGCCAGGACTTAGTGCTCAATCCATGATCAGGACTTAGTGCCCAATTCTTCGAACCAGGACTCATTACCTAGATTTACTAGGACTTTTGTCCATTTTGTTACTCCTCTCTTAACTCCCCTTCTCTTGTTTAATGTATCACTGACTTAAGTATATTGTCAAACATTAAAACACTTAGAGGAGGACATCACTGATGCAACATGCACCAACAATCTCCCCCTTTTTGATGTTTGACAATAACTTAAGTTAGATTGATTGAAAGGGCTAAATTTTAACTCTTGGGATCAAATGAAAAAAATGATCTAAGTTTTGAAAATCTAATTTTGATCCTCTGGGGAAAACTAGAGAAGAAAAAATAAAATTTCTAACTTTCACTCTCCCCTCTTCTTGAAAAACATTTTGATCTCTTTTTTTTTTTTTTTTTGATCCTTTGGTGATTTATTTCTAACTTAAGGCGCATCTCTCCCCCTTTGTCATACATCAAAAAAAAATCAAAATACTTGCGCCAACAATGAAAATATTTGGTTCTTTTGCAAATACTTAGTATAAATTTTTGAAAGCATAACATAAAATTAAGTACTTAAGTATTTTGAAAACTTTTCACTTAAACAATATTTGCTTTAGAAAGATTTTCAAAAAAAATTGTACTTATAGAAAGATTTTCAAAAAAAATTGTACTTATAGAAAGATTTTCAACTAGTGCATTTTTTTTTTGAGAAAATACAGTAATTTTGCATAACTTTTGAAAGAATACTAACTGCTTTGAAAAGTACAAGTACTTTGAAAAATGTTATGAACTTTTGAAAAATGCAAGTATTTTGAAAAATTTACATTTTTGAAAACTATAAGTAACTTTGAAAGATATTGTGCAATTTTTGAAAAAAAATTTGTAATTTTGGAAAATATAAGTACTGTTTGAAAAATATTAGTCTTTTGAAAAATATAAGTACTTTTTGAAAAGTATTAGACTTTGAAAAATATAAGTACTTTTTAAAAGGATATTATGCATTTTGAAAACATAATATTTTACTTAACTAGGTTTCTTTTTCAGTCTGACACAATCCTAGGAAACCTTGTTAACTACAAGGACATTTTCCTAAGTGTCCTGGAAAATACTCCAAATTCAAGTAAGTACTAAAACAGAATTTTGATAAGCAAAAAAATGATAGTATTTTGAAAATACGTGTAAGTATATTTTTTAAAAATTCAAGTACTTTTGAAAAATCTTTATTTTTAAAACACAATATTTTACTTGACTTGGTCTATCTTCCAGTTTGACACAATCCTAGGAACCTCGTTGACTACAAGGACATTTTCCTAAGTGTCCTGGAAAATTTTTCAACTCAAAAAAAAAACATTATTTCAAATTGATTAAAATCAGATAAATTTTTGAAAGTAATAATATCTTTTAAAAAAAATTATTAAAATGATAGTATTTGAAAGGATACTTATGTTTTCAAAAGGATTTGAGAATACCGTGCATGAAAACATTTGAAATATTCAATAATTCTTTTAATTTAACCTCTCCCTAAACTTGACCCAGTCCTGGGAAGCTTGTTGACCACAAGTACTCTTCCTCTGAGTCTTTAGGATTTGGTTCAGATCAAAAAGAATTATTTAACAATTTCAAAAATAACTGCCAACAAACAATTAAAAAACTTGTTAGAGAATTTTTCTTTAGACTCCCCCTAAATTTGACACATCGTAGGAGTCCTTGTTGATCATGAAGTGGACCTTCCTCTGTGTCTTTAGGGTTTATCAAAGTCAAAGCAATAGGTAATTATTTTTTTTTTTTGAAAATATAATTTTTTTTTAAAGCATAAGTTTTTTTTTCGGAAACACTGGTGATAATGATTTAAAGCACAGTTTTCGAAAAGTATTTTCAAATGATAAAAACATTTTTTTAAAAAAAAACTCCCCCTGTACCCGACACCGTTTGACTCTATCTAAGTGTCCTAAGGGACTTTAGTGTTGTCCTAAGAAGCTTGTGTCTAATTGTGTCAGTCAAACAATTTTCAAAAGGGTATAATTTTTGAAAACATATACTGTATAATCAATCAGACATGCATGAATTTCATGAAAACATTATTATGTTGAAGCACTATTTTGAAAATATATTTTTAGAAAAATATTCTAGCAATTTTGAAAAACATTTTTGAAAACTATTTTTCAATTCATTGCTCCTTAACATCTCACCCATTTTAGATGTATCAATACAACAAGTATGGTTGCCTTATAGGTGTATTGTGAGATGCTTAAATCATTTTTCTTAATTTATTATTAACTCTAAGATTTAATTGAAGTTTGTGTTAGATTCAAATATGACAATAGTAAAGTGAATTTGGTTTTCGATAATCGGCTTCCAGGTCTTGGCGAGGCACTAGGCCTTCTTTGGTCGTAGCCTTATTGGATCATCAACCCTTTCCTTGATAAAGCCTTTTATTGAAAATCCATCTTCAAGTTACTCCTTGAAAGATTTTGGTCTAACTAGTTTGGGCCTTGGATCGATAGCTTCGGCTAGTTCCGCCAAAATGGCTTCCCTAACGTACTATCATCTCACCTCCTCCCAATACTAGGTTGTTCAAGTTTCAATTATCCTTTTTCCTATAATCGTTCTAATTTATGCATAAAATTAAACGTGAATGACATGACATATCTTAAAGAAAATAGCAGATGCATGTCCATGACATTAATGCATGATTCAAACAAGTCAAAAGATATTTTAATTAAGTTTCTAAAAATGTATCAAATTCCCGATTTGATACATGTCGTGTGAACCCGTGAATATGCCAACTCACTTTGACATATTTAATGTTATTAATTTTAATTGTTACAGTTTGGGTAATTTTTTTTTTAGTTCTAGTTTAAGTTATTTAAGATTTAGTTGGATTCAAGTTGATTAAGAATCAATTGAAGTTGAATTAATTAGAAATTAATTGAGGTTGGATTAATTAGGAATTAATTAAAATTTAATTGAATTAATGTGATTTAATTTGAATTTAATTTAATTGAATTAAGTTGATTTAATTTAAGTTTGAATTAATTAAGATTTAATTGAATTAATTAAGATTTAATTTGGATTAATTAGATTTAATTGAATTAATTTAAGTTTGAATTAATTAAGATTTAATTGAATTAATTTAGATTTAATTTGAATTAATTAAGATTTAATTTGAATTAATTAATTAAGATTTAATTGGATTAATTAAGAATTAATATGAATTTGAATTAATTAAGAATTAATTTGAATTAATTAAGAATTAATTTGAAATAATTAATTAAGGTTTAATTGAATTAATTAAGAATTAATTTGAATTTGATTTAATTAAGGTTTAAATGAATTAATTAAGAATTAATTTGAATTAATTAATTAAGGTTTGAATAATTAAGGTTGAAATGATCAATTAATAGTTGTGAGTTTAAGTTCATAATTTTCATTGTTTCGAAAATTTCTGACTCATCTACTATTTCTTCCTTATTTATCTTTTCAAGTTTTTCTAATAATTCTGGTTTATTTGAATCTTTGTGATTTTTGTTGACTATGACCTTAATCTTAGAAAATTCCATCTCCTTCTCAAGATTAGATCTTTCAATATCCTCAAAGTAGGTGGAGTAAAATGGGCCACTAGTTAATTTTTCAGGATTATCCAAGAGAATAATTAAATTATTATCTAAAGAGACATCATCTCTACTATCCTCATTATCCTTAGAATTATCCTCATTATCCTTAAGATTTTCAAATTCGAATTCAGAATTATCTAACGGATTTTCAAATTTGAATTCAAATTTATCCAAAGGATTTTCAAATCTAAGTTCAAAATTATCTGATTTAATTTCAACATTATCTCTATGAACTTCAGAATTAATTTTACAGATTAATTCATTGATATTGACAATTAAAGACTTAATTTTTGATAGTTTATTACTGTCTACATTATCTAGTTGATCATGCAAGACATTAATTTGACTATTTACACAATTTAATTTTTCAGAAAAATTATCTAAGTAATTTACATAAGAAAGTGCAGGAAATTTAAAATTTTTCGGAACGTAAATTTTACGTACCTTCGCCGGACACTTGTTTTTGTAGTGTCCGTACTTTTCGCATTTGAAGCATCTGACATGACTTTTGTCTCTCCGGACTCCTGGCGCTGGTGCCTCCTTTGTCGCCGGTGATGAACGATTCTTATGAGTAGGGCACTGATTTTTATAGTGCCCTCTATCCCTGCACGTGAAACATATAACATGGAATTTAAAATTTGATATTTTAAAATTAAATTATACCTGATTCACCCCTGGGCTCCCTCTCAACTCCTAGCGTCGTTGCTCCGTCGGCGGTTAGCCCGGTGAAGAGCGACCTGACTCTGATACCACTTGTAGGACCGGTACCGTCGATAGAGGGGGGGGGGGTGAATATCGACCGTAAATCTTTCGTTGAAAACTTCGTATAAGACTTTCGATCTTTCTAGACTTAGAGCGTTAGTGCAGCGGAAAATAAACAGAAAGAATAAAAGCAATACAAAGGGCACGCGGGATTTATTTACTTGGTTCCCAACCCCCTGGATCAGTACGTCCAAGGCCTATGTACTCGGCGTGAGTTCACTATTGGTCTCCTTTCCGGAATTTCCGAAGGCGGAGAAAACCCGTCTTACAGTTGATAATTACAATGAAAAAGATATTGAATTAAGTGCGGAATAATAAAAAGCAAACCAACTAATTTAGGTCGAAGCCTTGGTCGAACTGGACCTCCGAAGTGCCGCGCACTTCTTCCTGGAGCCTCCCGGACGCAGAACCTCGTCTTTAGCGCTTTGGCGTCAGTCAGAATGATCAGAATCGTTCTGGAAAGTTGTTTCTGAAGCAGAGGGGTCGAGGCCCCTTTTATAGGCTTCATACGGGCGCCTGTTACGTTGGGGGCGCCCCTATAGACTTGGTCAAACTATATCCCCGCGTCGAACTCACCGCAGTTGATAAAACCTTTGACCAGGGCACCCCAGACCTCCCAGGCGCCTGAGTGAAGGCTTATCTGTGTTTCGAACTCGAAACAACAAATATAGCTTTCAACTTGGGTGCCCGTATCATCCCGGGCGTCTGAATGGAAGTCTATTCTGCTTTCTTCACGAAACTTATTTTTTCTTCTTTGGGCTAGGTGCCCGATTCATGTTGGGCGCCTGATTCCTGTTGGGCGCCTGGCTTCAAGGCTTCCAACTGCCTTTTTGTGTGATTTCCCTGCTTTGTCTTCCATTCTTGGTACCTGCAAGATACACAAATACAAAGCATATATACATACAATATTTGCCTTAAGGACTTGGTTCTGACTTCGGATTTCCACGAAACCCTAGGTCGAACCGACGCAAGTTCCCACCCCCGAGAACGCGCCTTTCACCTACTCCTTTCAGGAGCCGGTTGCCACCCAGTCCTTCAGGTGGACTTTTACTTAGCCTCCGACACTCTCGGATCTCGAGACGTCCGAACCCCGACCCGTCTCTACTTCTGTCCTTAGTCATCGCTTAGCTAAGTTGCTCAGTCCCTCGGACCAAGACTTCGTGCCCAAACCCTAAGTCCAGGACTTTGGTGCCCAACCCTTGGCCAAGTCTTCTTGCCCAGTCCTCGACCAGGACTTCGGTGCCCAATCCTCGGCCAGGTCTTCTTGCCCAGTCCTCGACCAGGACTTAGTGTCCACCTTCCGAGTAGGTCTTCGGTGCCCAGCCCTTTGCCAGGACTTAGTGCCCAATCCATGATCAGGACTTAGTGCCCAATTCTTCGAACCAGGACTTATTGCCTAGATTTACTAGGACTTTTGTCTATTTTGTTACTTCTCTCTTAACTCCCCTTCTCTTGTTTAATGTATCACTGACTTAAGTATATTGTCAAACATTAAAACACTTAGAAGAGGACATCACTGATGCAACTTGCACCAACAGACTTTAGTTGATTGACTAATAGACTAATTTCCGAATAGAAACATTCTGTTAATTTTCATTTCTATGTAGTGTTGAGTCAATTGATTTGAAGCATCAGTACACCTGCACCCATGAATTAGCCGTGAGTTGACTACCTAGTTGACTCATATACCTGTTGAGTAAAAGGCTCTTTCACTTGACAATTGTGCTTGGTACTGTAACTACTAATTTTGATAAGTCTTGTCTCATACCATAAGTATAACTACACTTGACTCTACTAGTATACTAGTATGAGCTTACCTTCATGCCGAGAGGTTCTTCGTGCCTCTGGGGATTTGTCATGCCAATAAGCTTTCTCGCTTTCGAGTCTTCCATGCTTAAGGACTCCTCATCTCTGTAACTTTATAACTTTTCCTAACGTTTCCATGCCTCAGGTACTAAAGGGACGCTTGGTATATATTCGACAATGGGAATGGTAATGCATTTTGATTGAGGGGTTTATGAGTTTAGTGATAACCTAGTAGGGGTTGAGTTATAAAATCAAGGGTATCATATCTATATTTTGATTTCGATTCCCGTATACCAAGCATCATAAATGAGAATAAAATAGATTTCATTCATATTCCCACTTTCTAAACCCACTTACCAAGCGCCCCCTAAGCATTTTGTCTTTGTCAACCTGCTTACTAAGTATCATGCCCACATTTACCTATTTAGACTTTCATGTGTTAAGTATCAGGTTCTTGTTGACCTACTTGGACTTCAACTTGACAAATTTATGATCCTTATCGACATACATCGACTTTCATTATTGAACCTGTAATAATACATGTTAACCATTTTTGTAGACACACATGTGGGATCAACAATATCTCCTTATTTAATTTTTACCAGAACATCGAAACCATATGCAAACCAAGTGTATAGGGGCATGATTTCACTAATAATCTCCCCTTTGTGTTTTATAGGATCCTATATAAGCATTGTAACAACAATATCACAATTACAAATGTAATATTATGTGCAATCAACTAAGGTTTAAAATCTCGAGCCATGCCGAGATACCGGTCCCAGACCGGAACGATACGGTTTCGGTATCGTATCGTGTCGTGCCAGTATGGTTTCGGTATTTTTTTATTTATATATATTAATTATTAGATAAATATATTTATTATATATAATTTAAAAATAAGTTGTATATTGATTTTATATAACTTCTCAATTATTGAAAACTTAATATTGTTAGAAAAAAATAATTAAATAATTTTTTAAAAATAAAATTGATCTATTAATAATTCGAATTAAAATTGAAACATTATAATATGCTATAATAACTAATAAGTATATAAATTAACTAAAGTACTACTTTATATATAATAATTATATAAATCAATCAATCAATTAATTATTAATTTAAATAATATATATAATGATAAAAAAATATTAGAATATTAATTAATTACTAAAACAGTAAAATTAAAAAAATAATAAAAATTATCAAAATATAAAATTGAATTGTTACAATTTTTTTAGATTTTTATTTTTTTTTTCAATTTTTAAAAAATATTTTAAAAATTCAGAAAATTAATTATTAAAACTTATTTAATTTTTTTAATTTTAAATATAATTTTATATATTTTATTGTGATAATATTTATTTAGGGAAATGTTAGATTTAAATAAATAATTTTATTATTTTTCTTATTTAATTTGTATTTAAAGTGGGAATTGTAATAATTAATTAATTATTTAAAAAAAAATGGGTGCGGCGACGGGGACCTCGCGCGAGGCTTCCGGCGTCGGCGGAGGCCTCGCGGGAGGCTTCCTGCGCCGGCGGAGGCCTCGCGCGAGGCTTCCTGCGCCGACGGAGGCCTCGCGGGAGGCTTCCTGTGCCGGCGGAGGCCTCGCGCGAGGCTTCCTGCGCCGACGGAGGCCTCGCGGGAGGCTTCCTGCGCCGGCGGAAGGGACGTGCGGTGCTTCCTACGTCGGCGGAAGTGTCGTGCGACGCTTGTTGTGCCGGCGCAGGAAGCGCCGTGCGAGACTTCCGTCGTGCGAGGCTTCCGCTTGTTGTACCGGTTTCGCTCCCTCACCGGAACGGTAAGTTCCAATGGTTTCGGGTGATACGGTTCGGCACTTCAACCCATGCAATCAACACTTTTAATCATTTCTCCCTTTTATGAAATAGAAAAACATTAAGTGGTTCTAATCACTCATATCTCTTCCTTTGGCAATTATCATCGTATCTCCATCATAATCATAATGAGATGATTGTTTTTTAACTTAAACTCATCACATCTTCCCATTTTGTCATACTTTAAAGATAAATCCATCTCATCTCCCCTTTTAGCACACATTAAAAAGAAACCACCTACCTAGGTGTCATAATCATCACAGTCCTAAAAAATTCATCATTTCCATCTCCTAGACAAATAGTCCATTATGGGTGCAAACAGGGAATCTTGTTAGCCTAAAGATTGTGTTTTGATGTTTGGATAATATGTTGGTGTAATGATATTGTGAGCTTTATGTTTGAAGTGTAGGCTATGAAGGAAATTATCGGGTCGCCGGAACAATTCCAGTTTTAATAATTTTACATTGTCGATCCAATTGAATTACAGTGGAAGCGATCACATAATTTCATAAATCATAATCGAACTTATGAATCTTAACTAATGATGAATTTAAATTTGTAAAATAAATATTTTGCAGACAATTTAACTATCCTCTTGTAGTTTCCTTCCCTTTTCAGGAATCTGAGGCGTGTAGAAACCATAGTCTTCTAGCACGATCCTTCTTGTTGAGGGTAGTGTGTGGGCACTCCAAAACACAAACACTAGAAATCAAGAGGTATTTTCTCTACATCGTTTTCAATACATGAAAATCTTGTCTCTCCGATACTAGAACATATCTATATTTATAGGATTCAAAGAACCCTAAGACTTGTTCTAGCAGGGATAGGATTCTCAATCCTAAACTTTCAAATTAGATCTTATCTTTTAGATATTTAAATAATATACAATATATGCTCAATATATTAAGATATTATTAATATCTATTTGGATATTACCATAATAATCCAAATTTATAATTATCTCTGTCACGCCCCGAGACCAATGGAGTCGTTGTTCCAATATAAAATCGGACAACATCTTCCCTGTCCGACGGACAATTTATACATACATACAACACACGCAATAATAATTTGGCCTTAGGCCTCAAAATATATAGACACAACATAAAAGCAAAACATCCATAACCATAAAACATAATAAACCATACCTGACTGCGAACCTGTTTGACTTACAACAAAACAACAAATACATAAACTCTTAGGGCACACGACACACTCGTAAGACATATATCAATCGCTAAAAGAAATATGAAACAAATGCACTGCCAAGTACAAAACAAAACCATGTCGTCGCGATGGGTAGAGACTGGCTGCTGGGCTCTTCTGGCGACTCCAAGTATCTCAACCTGAAATTAAAAATATGGGCAACGGTGTGAGTCCAAATGAGCTTAGCGGATACCTAAACAGATATGCATAGTAAGCTATACTAACAGTAAGAGTTACGTTGATACAGTCTCATATGTACAATAGAAAATGCATACACTGAAATACTGAACGTATGTACATACCAGAATCCATCTATCCCGCAGGGTGGTGGAATCAATCCCTATAGAACAAGTACAACACATAATCCAAGGTATACATGTTTCCTGTATGTGCATGTCAAACAAAATACAACAATCAAATGCAACAAGCATAAATAAATGCACGATGCATCATATGCACATGGTGCAATGACATGTGTCACCCCTGACACCAGTCAGGCCACCGTCCACCTATCATAAATGAACGGGTTAGTGGGTAGGGCTGTGACAACTGTACACACTCTGCTATCATTGTTCCTGAGTGATCGAGTGGACAGGATGCTGGCAGAGGACACCCTCCTACCCCAGGTAATGGAAGAGTCTCGCTCTCATCTTCTCGTGTCTCAGGACGAGAAGGGATCCCTAGCTGCTACCACGCTCCGGAACCACTATCCAAAAGCGACCGAGCGGAGCAATACAGGGCAAATGCACACACTCTATGATAGCCACTACCCCTGAGTGGATGTGTGTGCATATGTAACTGGCGATAGGTTCAGACTACATAAGAGCCGATGATCGTCAACATGCAACAATGCAAGATAGTGCATTACACTAACACTTACAACATCCACCAAATCCTCATCTATTACCTCAGTGTACTATGTATAGGTCTGAATCCTATATCATGATATACAAATAATCTACTAGGTATACTGGCAAAGTAAACTAGTGATCCATCAATGTCAAATGCGAGAGGACATATCACTACATCTATGCACGTATGCACACATGTCAACCATCGAGATTGTATGGAACTAAAGGGAGATCATCTCGAGAATAAACAACAGATGTCAAGTAAAGATATACTAAAACAGATATAACGTATAAACCTACTGCTATCTATAACAAACCATGTACAACAATATGACAATATCTAAAGAGATAAGTCAAAGGTACTCATCTCAAAAGTAAGATGCTTATATCAGAAAAGAACCTCCCGTCCGATAATCAACAACGATTGCTCAATCAATGCCTTGTATCAAAAGCATAATGTTTAGCTATAATAATATATAATTTATAGCTAAACGAGTTATCTCAATTTATTAGGATCATCTTTATTATCTCATTTCATTTAATTAACCATAATTAAATGATTGACCCTTAATTATCCTAAATTACCCCGATTAGATTCTCGTTAGGTTTTGGAACCCGAATTTATCAAGTTTAGCTTATTAAGTTTAAATTTCAAATTAAACCTAACCCGTAGTTTAACCAATAGCTCCCCAAAAACTCACGACAGTGAACATAAGAAGGAGAACAAAACCTATAATCCCATCCAAACCCTACACCATGCCAAAATAGAATTAACATCATCATATATATGTAGCGATAAAATTCCAATTCCATGAAGAATAGAATCTAGGCAGAATACTAACAAAAAATCTGATTAAACCAACTCATCTCTACCAATCTACCTTCTGATCAGATATCTAGAAAAATGTAATACATGCCAAATCATCACAAGCTTAAAGGAACTAAGCTATAACCCTAATCCCACACAAATTCCAAGCAATACAACCCCACTGCCGAAAACACAGAACCAAGTAAGAATAACAACTTAAAGCATGATCACATACTAAGTACCATTATACCCTAGCTCCACAAACAGAACATTGAGGAAGACCTAAAAGTCCGTAACTCACGATAGAGAAAGGGAAACAAGGCTAACCCAATCAAAACCAAGTCTACAATTCTTATTCCAGGAGCTATACTCACGGCGACAAGTTCCAATCCACGTTTTTAACCATTATTCACAATTTAAATAGCAACAACAACACATCAGCTATCATATGACCAGAAATCAACTAATCTCAGAAATAGATCAACAATGGAACAAACTGAAACATGGCTGCGTCCCCATTATTCTACCCACCAAACACCAAAATTCAATCAAGAGCAAATCTTAAAAGGGTTAATCTCTTACCTGAGTTGGCAGAGGGAATCGATAGTCGCCAGAAGGAGGAGGTGACGGTGCTCGGCTGAGGGTGGCAGCGCTCAGACGGGGAGAACGAGGGGGAAATCTCTGCGCTGGTCACTCGATCGCAGCTAGGGCTCAGTGACAAGGGAAGAAGTGCTCCACGACTCTCACACGGCTAGGATCAGGCTCAGCGCAGGGCATTCTAGCATTCCTGCGAAGAGAAGGGAGAACTTGTTGTTGGGGTAATCTATGGTCCGGAGTGATCATACGTTTTGATGTTTGGGCAAAGGGTTTAAGTTATGTTTACCCTTGTGTTCTAATATGTGTATGTGAGTGTGCAGGATTGCAGGTTACACATATTGACTTAGCTGGACGGCTTCAGGTACAGTGAAGGGTGGCATGGAGGCAAGCCGTGGGCTTGTGTGCACCCGAGGGATCATGGATAGCAGGGATAATGAGCCAAGGGATGCGGACTTCGAGGCGTACGTGAAGGATGACATGGAGGCAAGCTGGAGGCTTGTGTGCGCATCTGAGGGATGAGGGCCGAAGACGAAGAGGGCGTGAAGGCAACAATCGAGGATGCTGGTGAAGAGTCAGCTGAGTCGTGAGGGTACGAGTGCTGAGGGAATGCACTCGGGGAAATCCTAGGGGTCGAGTGCGGAGAGAAATGTACTCGGGAAGGGAAAAACCTAGGTAGCAGTTGACTGGGGTTCTGGCAGTGGACTGGTAAACCCCACAGAAAGATCAGTCGACTGCTGTGGGGGCAGTCGACTGGTAGCGGCTGAAAATTCGAGCGTTGGGCTTGCAACGGTCGAATTTGAATGGGGGCAGGGGCAGTCGACTGGTGGCGGCCAAAACAGAGGTAAACTCTATTTAAAAGGGCTTCGTTTTGGCTGGGACTTTTGACGAATTTGGCTTTGGGTAAAGGCCAAATAGTAGTCTAAGAGCTCAGAGGTGCAGTTGGGATTGTGGCGAGGTTTCTCGACCCACAAGGAGCTACACGAGCTAGCCGGAGGGCATCCGGGGAGTGATCCACCGAAGGATCAAGGGATCGTCCACCTTACGGACAGCCGTGGAGTAGGAGTGTCATCTCCGAACCATGTAAACAGTAACGTGTTAGCGTTTGGTTGTTTTTATTGTTATTGTTTCCGCTTGCGCTTGGTAACGTTGTAGGTAGAAAAATCGAAAGTTGCTATTCACCCCCCTCTAGCAAGACGAACACGATCTAACAAGTGGTATCAGAGCGAAGGTCCGCTTTTGTCGGAATAACCGCCAAAGGAGCACAAGCTAGAGGAAAGAATGATGGAAGACAAGTTGGGGGATGATATCAACACTCCACCCTCCTATGATCATGAAGACTTTGACTATTGGAGGACAAGAATGAAGATTTGGCTTGGAATGGATTGGGAGTGTATGATGTGCTAGAAGAGCCATTCGAAGTTCCAAAGGACAAGCACGGGAAGAAGCTTCGACCTAGATATTGGACTAAAGAGCAACAAAGTCAATCAAGGGCAAATGAGAAGGTAATTTCGGTATTACTTAGCATTTTGCCTAATAATGTGTTGAGTGATGTAGGTAAATACGAAAATGCGTATGAGCTATGGAACAAGATAGGAGAATTCCATGAAAATCCTACACAAGCTCAATTAGTGGAAAAGTCCAAGGAGATAAGTCAAACGGTCCAAGAAGAGGAAAAAGAACAAGAATTGTCAACCTCATCAAGTGAAGTGACACAATCAAGTGAAAGATCATCCATCTCATCTAGAGAAGAAGAAGAGGTATCAATTTCAAGAATTGAGGGGGAGGAGAGACCCTCATTAATATTGGAGCAAAAAGAAGCTCTTGCCTCCACCAAAGCAAGGACCAAAGGCCACATCATTTGCTTTGGGTGCAATGAAAAGGGACACTACAAGGACATGTGTCCAAAGAGTAAGAAAAATGAGGTAAACCCTAAACCCATTTCAATTTCTTCTAAATCTAACATGGGTTGTAGGAATGAGGAAGTCCAAAAGAAAAGGGAGAAAATTAGATGCTTCACGTGCGGTGAGCTAGGACACTACCACACGAAGTGCCCAAGGAGTGGAGAGCTCAAGAAAATGGAGCACTTGAGAAAATGGGAAAAAAGTGAGAAGAAGAGAAGCTCACAACAAGGGGGAGTTACAAGGGGTAAGGGAGGTAATCCCTAACTTTAAATTGAAATGCAATTCAAATTTAAGTTCCTCCATGCATGTTCAAAATAGTGTCAATTATTTACCCATGCATAACTTAGGATTTAAATATCATGATAGGAGTATGATTAGTATTGTAGATCAAAAACCTAGAAAAACCATGCATCATGATAAATCCAAGACCATTAGACCTAAGGATCAAGGCAAAAATCCCAAGAAGGGGAGACATATGCCTAGAAAGGTGGGTAGGTCTAGGAATGTCCAAGGTGGACATATGAATTCTAGGGTTAGAAGCCTAGAGAGGGAAAATCAAGTCTTGAGGGCAAGACTTGATGAAATGGAGAAAACCCTAGGTAGATTCACTATTGGATCTAAGGGGTTAGATATGATGTTGGGTGGTCTAAAACCTAACAATGATAGATCGGGGTTGGGATATCGATCTAAGGTCTCCAATGCCAATGAAAAGAAATATGCTAGGGTAGCATATAATTATGGTAAGGAGGGGAAGTCTAAGAATGGCAAGGGAGTGTCATTAAAAGAAAAGAAAAAGGTCTTAACCAAGGACAAGATGTCTAAGGTTAAGAAGGTTAAGTTTGTAGGCCAAGAGTCACCAGGGGTACACCGGTGTGGTCTAGTATTTGTTGAGTCACTTAGGGAGGTGACTAGGGCTAAGAGCTCAAGGGAGAGCTCTAGGAGCCTTTGGGATATATGGTGAATGGATCTCTGGAGGTGTTCTCCTAGAGGTCTAGATGGACTATGGAGTGTGCCAAAAGAGTTGGAGACGGACTTAAGTCTCAATTCTTGGGTTTTGACACATTGGATTTGAGTTTCATGCATGAAAATATGACATTGGGGTCATAAAGCATGAAAGATGGTTTTTGATGTATAAATGCCATATAAATCAATGCTAGGGATGCATTGTTGATTGGTATGGGCAAAGACATCAAGAGGAAACCAAAACTAGGACTTTAGGTCAAGATTTAATTGAACGAATTAAGTAGTTTTGGATTTTGTGTCAATCTTGGGAATGGTGATAGATATTTTTGGATGTATTTTTTCCAAGTAGATATGGGTACCACAAACCTCTCCACAAAATTTGAGAATTTTTGGAGATTTGTGGAATTTCTGGCGCATTTCTGAAGTTGGGTTCAGAAGGCTGAAAAATGGGTTTTTAGCGTGCCAATCAACTGGTAACTGTCCCAATCGACTAGTAAAGGCTGATTTGGGTTTTCAGCCATTGAAAAATGTCCAAATGATGTAAAACAAGTGTATAGGGGGCTAGTACACTGTGTTTAGGATCATTAGGGGTTAAAGAGTCTAATAAGGGGGAAATTGTTAGAATTCTTTTGATGTATGACAAAGGGGGAGAAGTGTTGGGTTTAAGTGGGAAACCAAACACGTTTTTGCGAGAAATCCTAGGTCTAGGGGGAGCTTAGGTAAAGGGGGAGCATTGTTGCTCCATTCTTGGCGTAAGGGGAACCTTGGAGAGGTTCTTAAAAAACCTTTGTAAGTCCAATGAAGGGGGAGCCTTGGAGAGGTTCTTAAAAAGTCCGTTTTGGTAAAAATTCCTAACTTGGGAGGATAGGTGTGGGGATGCCTTGGGATAGGATCCATGTTTGCATTGCATATGCATTGGCGATGTAAGTCCAAGGTGGAGCCTTGACAACGTAAGTCCAAATGGTTGTTAGCATTATGTTTTGGTATTTGTTTTCCCTAACTTAAACGTATTGCTGAACATCAAAAAAGGGAGATTGTTGGGGCAATCTATGGTCCGGAGTGATCATGCGTTTTGATGTTTGGGCGAAGAGTTTAAGTTAGGTTTACCCTTGTGTTCTAATATGTGTATGTGAGTGTGCAGGATTGCAGGTTACACATATTGACTTAGCTGGACGGCTTCAGGTACGGTGAAGGGTGGCATGGGGGCAAGCCGTGGGCTTGTGTGCACCCGAGGGACCATGGATAGCAGGGACGATGAGCCAAGGGACGCGGACTTTGAGGCGTACGTGAAGGATGACATGGAGGAGAGCTGGAGGCTTGTGTGCACATCTGAGGGACGAGGGCCGAAGACGAAGAGGGCGTGAAGGCAACAGTCGAGGATGCTGGTGAAGAGTCAGCTGAGTCGTGAGGGTACGAGTGCTGAGGGAATGCACTCGGGGAAATCCTAGGGGTCGAGTGCGGAGAGAAATGTACTCGGGAAGGGAAAAACCTAGGTAGCAGTCGACTGGGGTTCTGGCAGTGGACTGGTAAACCCCACAGAAAGATCAGTCGACTGCTGTGGGGGAAGCCGACTGGTAGCGGCTGAAAATTCGAACGTTGGGCTTGCAACGGTCGAATTTGAGTGGGGGCAGTCGACTACCTGGCGGTCAAAACAGAGGTAAGTTCTATTTAAAAGGGCTTCGTTTTGGCTGGGACTGTTGACGAATTTGGCTTTGGGTAAAGGCCAAATAGTAGTCTAAGAGCTCAGAGGTGCAGTTGGGATTGTGGTGAGGTTTCTCCACCCACAAGGAGCTACACGAGCTAGCCAGAGGGCATCCGAGGAGTGATCCACCGAAGGATCAAGGGATCGTCCACCTTACGGACAGCC
Source organism: Boesenbergia rotunda (assembly GCA_024364735.1). Lineage (NCBI taxonomy): Eukaryota > Viridiplantae > Streptophyta > Magnoliopsida > Zingiberales > Zingiberaceae > Boesenbergia > Boesenbergia rotunda. Next base: position 124,031 of record JAGFNQ010000198.1, read on the forward strand.
GTTGAGTAGGAGCGTCTTCTCCGAACCACGTAAACGGTAACGTGTTAGCGTTTGGTTGTTTTTATTGTTATTGTTTCCGCTTGCGTTTGGTAACGTTGTAGGTAGAAAAATCGAAAGTTGCTATTCACCCCCCCTCCCCCCCCTAGCAAGACGAACACGATCTAACACTTGTGAGGACTTTCAACTGGGTGATGATCGGAAAATCGATGAGGAAGAGGCGCGATGGTGTTTGCAGTCCATCGAGGAGGAAAGGAGAGCCCAAGAGAAGGGTGGTGGCGCAACTCTTTGGCTCGACACCAATCAAGGACAGGGGATCGTTGTCGTCGACGATGAGGAGATGATCAAATCACGTGAGGGAGTGTGCGGGAGAGGGTGAGGGAGGCAACACAGAAGAAGAAGAAGAAGAAGAGAGGTGCGGGTCGGCGTGGCTTCAGCTGCGGGCTAGGGTTCGCGAAGGTGAAAAGAGGGGTTGGGCGTGGCTGCGGGCAAATGAAGAGGAGGAGAGGAAGGTTTATTAAAGGGGGGGTGCTTTTGCATAAAAGCCTCTCAAACCCCTGAAATCCAAATTATGCCCTTAGGGTAGAGTTTTTAATAGTTTAACCCTGCTAAATTAGTGTAATACACATTAGGTCTCCAGGGTTAGGTTATTTATCCTCTTAACCCCTTAGCTTTAGCCATAAATCGAAACCAGTCCTTAATTTTAAGATTTATTTTTATTTTAAATCCTGCAAGTTAAGTGTCAAGTAATTTACCCTTTAGTAACTTAAGAATTTACCCGAAAACTTTTATCCTAGTCTGGTAACCTTAAATCTTCCATGTAAATACTCCAAAAAATTTATTCTACAGGTTTTTAATTGACCGTATTTAACAATCTCATAATTATAATTTAGATCTAATCATATACATATTTATAGAATTCAAAATCCTAAGACTTGTTATAGCAGGGATTGGATTCTCAATCCTAAACTTTCAAATTAGATATTATCTTTTATATATTTAAATAATATATGCTCAATATATTAAGATATTATTAATATCTATTTGGATATTACCATAATAATCCAAATTTGTAATTATCTCATAATTATAATTTGTAGAACCCGGGCAGGCCGTCTAGAGGGGGTGAATAGCCTTGTAATAAAAAACTGGATCTTTTGTCTTTTTCACAAAGATAAGGTTAGTTCAAAAGCAAATCAATAACATAAATAATATCAACTGCTAAAAAGGAAAGAGGCAACCGAATGTTACTTGGTTGCAACCAGGGTGATTGTTAATCCAAGACAATGAATAACTCAATCTCTAGATTAACTCCTTGTGGGCGGAGAAGCCTCTTACACACTTGGAAACTCAGAGAAAATTAAGGAACACGAATACAGAAGGATTATAGCTTGAATGATTGAAAAGTTCTGAGTTAAGGGGTCTATTTATAGCCCTTGGACAACCTTATCGAAATGCAGACATGACACTTCTCGGGCGCCTGAGTGCACACAGGCGCTTGATACTGGGTTAGTGCTTATCCATGTCGCAATGGCCGAACAACGACTTGTTTGTTGATAAGCATCAAATCTTGGGCGCTCGTATCAACACGGGCGCCTGTTTACTCGGGCGCCCGACTCTACACAAGCGCCTGTTTACTCGGGTTCCCGAGTGCAGTTTTTCTAACTTAGTTCTGGTCAATCTTGGGTTGACTAGTCTTCCATTTCTTCTAGGTGATCTCTAGCCATCTATAGTTGGGCTCACCCAAACCTGTCTCTGGCCTTCTCCTCGAGCAGTCTTCCTACTTGGGCTTCTCGTCCCTTGGACGTCGCGTACGCCCTTCTCGTCTATCGGTGTACTCTTCCACAGAATTTGCATCCCTTGGATGCATCGAGTCCGTCGGCTTCCTTCCCGTGTCATCCTTCTTGTCTGTTGCATATTCCGCTCTTAGACATGAGGATCAAAATAAACATGACCTAACTTGACTCGGTTGACCACATCAAAACTGTCCCGGGGTACATACAATCTTCTCTTTTTTGATGTGCATCAACCCAAGTTAAGTTAGGGAAAAAAACATAGATAGTAAAAAAATAAGTAATAATACTTTTGCAATAAAGCCTAAAATATTTTGCAATTAAAACAATATTTTTCAATTGTGCAATTGAAACTTCCCCCTTAACTTAATACCCTTTTCTCCCCCTTTGATCACATTAAAAAATGATTAAGAGTAAAAAAAAACTTTTAACTTAAAAGTTTAATTTTGAAAAAAAAAATAAATTTAAAGGAATTTCAAGGTTACAAACTCAAAAAATCATAACAAATTTTGAGGATATGCAAAAATAGTAGATCTAGTCGCATAAAAATTTTCAAGTCAGAATACCTTTTTGTTGAGTCAAAATCCAACGGTTAGTCTTTGAAAAATTTTGTAAACATTTATCTACTGTTAGAAACACCCTTAAATTTTTGTTAAAGTGGAAAAATTGACATATTCATCTTTATTAAAATTTCAAGATAAAGTAAAATTTCTAAGTATAAGAAAATAAGTTTTATGTCAGAATTGATAATTCTCAAAATTAGATATTGACTTTTGAAAAAAATTCGAAAATTTTTACAACGCTCAACATGTAAAGTATAGATCCGAAAAAATCACAATAATTTTTTAAATTAAAGATATGATTTTCTAATAAATTTGGAAAGAAATTTATTTAAGCAAAAAAATCCAACAAAGTCTTTTTACATTCTAAAAATAAATTTACTGCAGGCACTAAATTTTAAAAAGATTTAAAAATAAATTTTTCAAAGATTAAATATTCGACAAGGAAAAATTCCAAAACAACTGATAAACAAAAACATCAATTAAAAATTCACATACAAACACTATTAGCAAAAAAAAACTAACAGTTCAGTACAGATTTAGGGATCCAAAATAAGTTTCTATCAACATGATTCATCAAATATTTCGGAGGAACGTAATTTTTTGGAATTTTAGCAATGTGACCCTTATAATTTCTTATATACCAATTTAGATTTCCATGAAAATTTCTATAATTTAAATTTTAAAAACATATAGATTTCTTTTCTAAGGTCTCTCTCTGTTCTTTTAATTTGAATTTTCAGTATTAATTTTGTCAAATAATTCTTGTGGACATGCATTAGATAAATTCAATTTCAACTCTCTATTTTTCTTTTTCAAATTACTGTACTTGGTTCATATCTTACACAAGGACCTATTTAGCATTTGGATGAGATCATATAGTTGATCAGGAGGGAGGTTACGTACCTCACCGTGTCGGATGCGCAATTTGACACTCCCCCTTCATCGATGCTCATTTAGGATGAACTTTCATTGTCCTCTCCTTGGTAACTCGCCATTAACGCGATATCGACATACTCTTCTATGTTGGATTCCAAGGATGACGATTCGCTCCATGTCGCCTTTAGATTCTTTTGCTTACTTCGACCGAGCTTCTTTTCTCTGTCTTTCTCTTTCAGTTTCGGGCAGTTGTCCTTGACGTGTCCTTCCTCTTGACAATTATAGCAGTGAACCTTCCTTTTGTTTTTTAGGAGTTTTGTTTCTTGCGACTTATTGAACTTATTAGTTTTAAGGAACTTCGAAAATTTCTATACCATGTACGCTTTTCCATCCTTGTCAAGTGATGTGTTTGAGTCTGATTCGTACTTTTGGGCTTTCACATCTTTTTGAGTCTTCAGCGCTAGATTCTTGAGTTTTTGTTTCTTAGTCCTACACACCGAGTCTCATGTAATTCCAAAGTAGTGAACAAATTCTCTAAGGTACTTTCCTCAAGGTCCTTAGATATGTGGTACGATTCGATGATGGATGATCAGTCCGGGGTCCTCGGGAAGGCGTTGAGTGCGTATCTTTGTGAGTCGCGATTGTTACTGTTTCTCCGAGGTTGGTGAGTCCCATGATTAACTCCTTGAGTTTGTCATACAGTTGCGCTACTGTTTCTCTTTCTTCCATTCGGAGGCTACTGAGTGGATTTCGGAGCATATCTTGTTTCGCTAGTTTTGCCTCGGAGATTCCTTCGTGGTGCTCCAAGAACTTTTCCCAAAGTTCCTTCGCCGAATTGTAAGCGCCGATTCGGTTGACTTCTTGTGGCGGCAACACTCTCAGCAGATGGAATTTTGTTTTGTTGTTGGCCACAAACTTAGCTTGCTCCTTCTTGGTCCAGAGATGTTCTTCTTTTGCGTCTACTTTGTCATCTTTAGGTGCTTCAAAATCGTACTTAATTGTTAGTAAAATGTCGAAATCAAATTTGAAATATACCTCCATTTTACGCTTCTAAAGCGCGAACTCCCTCTCAAACTTAGTTGGGTAGATGCTTGATCCGGCCATTTGTGTTGCTTTAGTTGGCGGTTAGTCCTTCTAAAGCGTCCTTGTTCTGATACCACTTATAAGACCCAGGCAGGCCGGCTAGAGAGGGGTGAATAGTCCCACAATAAAAACTGAATCTTTCGTATTTTTCACAAAGATAAGGTTAGTTCAAAAGCAAATCAATAACATAAATAATAGCAACTACTAAAAAAGAAAGAGACAACTGAATTTACTTGGTTCAAAAGCAAATCAATAACATAAATAATAGCAACTACTAAAAAAGAAAGAGACAACTGAATTTACTTGGATGCAACCAGGGTGGTTGCTAATTCAAGACAATGAATAGCTCAATCTCCAGATTAACTCCTTGTGGGCGGAGAAGCCTCTTACACACTTGGAAACTAAGAAAATTAAGGAGCATGAATATAGAAGTGATGACAGTTTGAATGATTGAAAAGCTATGAGTTAAGAGGCCTATTTATAGCTCCTGGACAACTTTATCGAAATGCTGACGTGATACTTCTCGAGAGTCCGAGTGCACATGGTCGCCTGATACTGGATTAGTGCTTATCCACGTCGCAATGTTCGAACAACGGCTCGTTTGTCGATAAACATTAAATCTCGGGCGTTCGTATAAAGATGGGCGCCTGTTTACTCGGGCGCCTATGTTTACTCAGCCGCCCGAGAGCAATTTTTCCAGCTCAGTTCTGGTCAGCCTTGGGTTTACTAGCCTTCCGTTTCTTCTGGGTGATCTCTAACCATCCTGGAATACTTACATAATTTAATCTAATCATGTTTATCTACAAACCCTTGAACATATGGAAATATTTTTCCATTTTATTTCTAAATCATATTTCAAGTCCATCAATTATTAAGAAGGCATACTAGGGACATGGACTCATAATTAGAAGCTCCAATAAGTTAGATAAATAATTAAACTCTTTGATTAATTTATCCAACTTATTAATTCTAATATTACTCTTCTAAAAATATGGAATTGCACTCTTTTTCATTATGAAATATTTTACTCTACTAAATGAGCAGGATTTAATCATTCCATATGGATTAATCCTTCATTAACGATTCATAATTTGGAGCTAAGAATATTTCGTTTACCTCTCCAATTACTTATAATTCCTCATCTATCATTAATTCACTAGTGAGTGGTTTAATTTATAACATAATTATAAATTAGTTGGGCCCACCACTCAGTTCCAGAATTAACAAATGATGGAATCGTCTTTCTACTTCCCGCCGGAAAGAATGGATTCCATGTCTGTGAATTCATTTTCCCTACCAATCATTTCAAATATAAATCTAAAATGCAAGTGTTGAGAATGCATAATTACAAACTTTAAACAAGCAAATTAAGAATTATATAAGAATAAATAGGAGTCTATAATTACGTTAGGATTATGATTTGTCTATATGATTTAATTAAAATTCATATTAATAACGGAATTTATTATGAAATATATAATTAAATTGGTCTAAGTCCTATATAATCTCATTATATATAAATGCCCCATCTAGATGTCTTCACATCAATGATCTGGATAAGACGGCCACATTCATGATGTTCATAGGCCGCATTTAATTAAAGACCCCATACTTTAATTAATTTAATCATGGATTCAGCTTAAGTTTATTACGCATAATTTTAATCCTCTTGTATATATAACTCTTATATATACTAAAATAATGGTCGCTTCCAATAAACTAGGGATTTTACTATGATATTCAGGATAATGAATTTTCAAGAAAAAATTGTTCAATAATAAGCGTCACATAAAAACATAGTACATTTACCATGCTTTAAGGGCACTATCCCCAACAGGCAACTATGTCAAGTAGGTCAAGGTTGATTTGATACTTGACATTGGATGAAATCAAAATTGGTCAATGTCAACCAAACATTTGGCAAAGTACAACAAGAAGGCGTTAGAGAACTTTAACAAGCTGTTGATAGGTGGAATGCCTAATAAGAAGTCAACATGGAGAAGTTCAACATGTGTTCACATTGGTGAAAGTCAACAAGGAGTTGATAGATGAGAAGTCAAAAAAAATAAAGGTCGGGTGAATGATTGATAGATATGAAAATTTAGGTAGGTTAAGGTTAACTAAAAGCTTGGCAAGTGATGGAAGTTTTAGTATTTCATGATTGACTGAATGCTTAGTAGGTGATAAGGTCGTAGTACGTCAATGTAGATTTGATGACAAGAGTGGAACTTCTAGAGTGACCTCTCGAGGCATAGAAGTTTTGGCTTGTCAAGATTAACATGAGGCTGGTCATGTGAAAGTTTTGGTGGGTTGGTTGACCTAAAGATGTCCAAATGAAAGTTTTGGCAAGTCAAGATTGACCTGAGGCTAGGCAGCGGATGCCATTGTAGGTTAAGGGCAACTGATACTAGGTAAAGGATTAAGTGTCGGAGGCAAGGATTGTAAGCAGTTGAAGCCCTAATAGGTCGATGTTTACTGATGCTAGGTAGATAAAGATGTCCCAAAGACATGGTATCTCTTGACAATATGAGTCTCAGCCTTAAAATTGGTTGGAGTTAAGAGTTAAGTAGACTAATGGTTGAGTTGACTTGGTCGTTGTCTCAGGTTAGAATGCAGACAAACAAAATGTTTTTATTTGAGAGTTAGTTGACTAGGTATGGCCAATTGATATGTGAGATTGATCGACTAATGCAACTACAGGAATAGATGAAGAAAGTCATTGATATGACAATTTGATTGATGACTAAGATGTTATAGAGGTTCATTCAATTGGAAGGTAGATCACGGGACTCATGTAGCGGTTGCAAGCTAGGTAGTCAACTATATGTAGGTTCATTTGACTTAGCTAAAGTAATTAGTCAATTGGGATAAGTTATTAGTCTACTGATCAGGCAGTTTCTAGTAGTCTGCAAGAGATGTATAAGAAGGGGATTTGTTGGAGATTTTGGCATCAATTATTGAGTTAATTCAATAACATTCCTTACCCTGCTTGAGTATTCAAAGTGAAAGTAAGCAAGTAAAGCTTCATTGTTGTAATCATTTCTTTCATGTTGTAATTGTTTTAGTTAACATTTGTATTCTCTTGTTATGTATGTTCAAGGTTGTATGAGCATTCTCCACCTCTAGAGAGTATTTGAGAAGGAGAAAGTGCATAGACATTCCGATAGTGATTCATTAACTGATCTTATGTCATGGAGTAGGATAAAGGGTTGTTGAATCATTTATATCAGTTTGTTGCTTGTATTTGCTGTTTGTGTGTTTTTATTTTTTGTTTTCTGCTTGCGCTAACTCTATTTTAGACATGAACAAAAAACAAAGTGATTGGCTATTCACCTCCCCCATCTAGTCACAATTTCGTTCCAACACAATGCTTGACCTTGAGCTCTAATGATACCAATTTGTATTTGATTAAGTACCCTTAAAAGATCACAATTAAGTATCAAAAGGCTACGATGATTTCTACTACTGAGAGAAGTACCTTCGCTTAAGAAATCATCTAATAGATTTAGGTGAAAAGTCCAAATCTCCCCTTTAAGTTTACATTCTGCCAATTGCAAACATTTTCTTCCTAATTGAACCAATAATTTTATAACTCTTTTAACCCATTTAGGGATGAACCCATGATCATGGGGGTGAGGTGAATGAAAAAGATTGAAGTTTTAGTTGAAACTGAAACACAGAAATATTTCAGCAGTGCTTCAGTAGTCGACTTAAGGCAACCTAATCAATTGTCATTACTAACCTAGTCGATTGACTTCTAGAAGTTTGTGTCAACCAAAATTTTAAAATTTTGTAAAGAAAACACAAGTGTAACACACTTGTTAGACCATAATATATTACAATTTTTATGAAATTAAATTCTATTTTGAAAATTCAGCACAAAGTTAGAAACTAAGAAAAACCTTAGTGTTTGACATCCAACTTTGTATCATCCAACGACATTAGACAAAAAATTGTTATACTTAAAATTTCATTCATGAAATTTTCAATCATGTTTTTTGAACTCTATACACATGAATTATTCATATTTTCCCGTGATCGGTGATTTACATTATTCATTTGTATAATGATATTTTAGTTCAAAGTGATGCATAACTAAAATCTTGAAAAAAAGCATCCACCTAACATTGCACATGGTTTCGAAGCATCTTAATATATAAAGCAATTCTCCTCCATTTTTTTGGAGATGTATTTAAGGTATAATCCTACCCATATGATCATGCAAGTCTTGAATCACCATCCTAGTCACATAATACTAAGGACTGTTCAAAGAGTACTAAAACTCTGCTTCATGAAGAGGTTTAGTAAGCAAGGTTTGACTTGGATTCACTCAGTTAAGCAAAATGTCATCTCTTGCAACATGTTTGGTAATAAGTGATGTTTTACTTCAATGTGCTTCGTCCTAGAGTTTTCATTGAATTATTTGGTCAAAACTTATAGTGTTCATATTATCACACAATATTTGGATATTCTTATAGTTAAGTCTATAATCCTTAAGTGTGTGAATCATCCAAAGTGATTGTGCAACATGCCCACACAGCCACAAACTGTGCCTTGGTTAAGTATAGGACAACATAGTATTACTGTTGACTACTCCAATAAACTAGGAAGGAAAGACAAAAAGGAGTTGATATCCTTCACTAATACTCTTCCTGTCCAATTTGCAATATCTATAATCGGAATTAAAGTTCATCATACATCTAAAAGTAAACTACCAAGGACATAGTTGCATGTGCCAACATACAGCTAATACAAACACTTGGGAAAATCAAGGTGTGAATTTGGCGAGTTAATTAACTTTTTTTTTTTTCATTGACAGGGTGCACCACTCTCTGAGTACACACTTCGTCTGGTGGGTTCAGACATCGAGCACTACATTCGCAAGTTACTTTATGACGGTGAGATCAAGTATAATATGAATTCTAGGGTCCTTAATTTTAGTATGGGTAAGCCCCGTGTCAAATTCAACAACTAGATGTAGAGAAAGAAAAATTAACAATATCGTGGTATGGAAAATTCCATATAAACCATTTACGAATATAATTGACCATGAATCCAAGGGGGGGAAACCACCACATTTCTTGCGCATTTACATTTGTAGGGGAACTTTCTTTGCACGTTGCGCTTGTATGCAAAGAATGATATATTTTTTATTACCAATTTGTACAAAACTCAGGTGTGATCGAGATTTATTTGCTCTTACTCTTGCTATGCATTTATCAAATTTATTTATGAAACTACTAAACTCAAGTAAGAATATGTTCCTTTTTTATCACTATCAAAATTTTGTTGGCGAGAGCAATTTAGTTATTGAACTAAAAATTGTAATGTTTATTTTCTACCACTATCAAATTTTTGTTTTATTTGTGTGAGTTAGTTTACTTAATTTGAGAAATGTTTATCCATGTTTTATTATCCACACCATAGGATGCTTCTTTTCAATATCTATCAACTTCGGATTACCCATTTAGGTAGGAGATAGACGCTCGCCTAAAGAGATAACTTGTGATTGCCATATATGCTATTTGTCAGGGCGTGTCTACCTTCTTGGATGGATTTCCAAATAGATCAAACTAGGTTTATCATAATTCATCGTGAGATTACTAAATAAGAAAAAAGTAGAGAGGACCATTTTTTCAACTTGTAGTTTCTTATAGTCAGATCTCTCAAAATCAGTATGCCAACAACAAATTGTTATATAATAGGAGTCTTAACTTCAGCTATCGATATCTCAATTCTTTGAATGTCATCATTTCTACTTGCTTCTTTACCCTCTGTTTAATGCATTTTCTGTTCTGCCATTTATTATACGAGATGACTGACTGGGTTCTACCATAACAATTGCTTGTTCTCTTTGAAGCTCAAGTTCGCTATCTCATTGGCACAAATGTAGTAGTCTTTTGAAACCTGCCAATGATTAAAGCAAATTGGCAGTCGAGATCAGTTCGTTTGTGCTATGATGCTTAAGAACATAGAAATTGCCCCTGGGCTATAATGCAGCGGAAGGATAATTAATTATCTCCTAAACACTTATGGTTCAATATTTAGCTACGGTGAATTTTATAGAATTTTTTCCTTTAAATGAGACGTGCAATTGAGGGATGTTCGGCTTCTGGACTGCTTGCCGTGAGTACTTCCCGATTTATCCTGATGGTCAATGGGAAATTTTGATAGAATCAAGTCGATCGTTTCAGATTCAACGTTACCTAACCTGATTAATCATCAAGAACCTAGAAATCAGTTTCTTCATGAAGTTTTCTATTTAGATGAGTCTATGGTCTCTATATTCACGGCTCCTTTGCTTTTTCTTGGTAAAGGGTGATATATTCACTTTTCATTGTAAAACTGTTGGAATAACACCCAAATGTCGTACTTAATTAACTCCCTGGTTGCCATGAGAACCTTAGGGTTTAGGGTTCAGAACAATTATGAAACCACTAATGAAACCTTCGGAACTCCTTAACTGCAATGCAATTTTCGGACAATAAACATTAGTCCGGACAATCATGCAACTGTTTCCAACCCTTAGAAACCAACAAGCCAGTGAAAACTACCCTGTTCTTCAGTGTTAATGCAGAGACACTAATCAAACTTGTTATGTGTGTACTTGATAAACCAGTTGAGGCCATAAATATCCAACTTTATATTTGCTACCGTTTTTAAGTATGGCCAATGTCTTATCAGAATCATGCCAATATTGGTTTCTTGCATCATTATAAAATCATCATTACGAGATGTTATTAGATCAAAGGGTTACTTTCAAACTTAGGAAACAAGTACAATTACTATCTTTAATTAAAAAAACTACAAAGTATCCTTGCGAAAGGCTAGTGGTTCTTTTCTTTTCTTGCAAGCCCTTATGTTGTTTGAGACTATCTAGCAGATAATTTAAGATAAACCCATTTCTTTTTTATCCCCTCTGGAAGCAATTACTTGCTAAGATCACCTTGATGATATGGCTATCTATATGGCTATTTAGGGGAGGGTGAATAACACATTCAATCTTGTAAATAAGAGTTTTCTTTTTCCTCTCTCTCTCTCTCTCTCTCTCTATATATATATATATATATATATATGTAAACTTTTGGTTGCACTAATAAGATTTTGTTTTTAGGGTTTAGTGGTTGGGTTATAGTATTTATGTAAAAAAATTTTAAATCGAAAAATTGATTAAGGTTTGCATGGAGTTTGTGCGGTAATATCCTTAGTGTGTGTGTGTGTATGCGTGCGCTCGCAAAGTGCTTTCGTGCGTGATGTACTATGTGATTGAGGGGGTGATCGACGTGGTAGTAGGGGTGGGCCCACTATCACTGTGCCCCTCCCCCCTAAGCTGTGCTATGTCATGCATGGGGCGATGCACAACATAACTATATATAAGGCTGATAGCCTACGGGACTTCATGTGCGTGTGCATCCGCGCCACATTGATCCATGTGCTTGAATTTTATTCAGATGCCTAGAATCATTTTTTTGATATTTTTAAATAATATTTTTTAAAATCTTAAATCCTAAATATATATAATATACCCCGTGAGCATCTAAAATTTTTTATATTCCTTAAACCCTAGATGTAAAACTTAATTGCTTAACTCCAATGTTAAAAAAAATAAACAAAAAAATACTATTAGACACCCTAAATATATATTTTTTGAGCATTTAAAATTTTTTAGTCTTAATTTTTTTTAGCTTGAGCACTATAACTCAATCCCTAAACCCTAAAGGTAAAATCTAATTGGCTTAACTCCGGAGTTAAAAAAAACTACTGATTCAATCCAAGCGTTTGGATTCCAGACGCCCCAATCGCGTAAAACGCGCAAGAATATATATATATATATATATATATATATATATATATTCCATGTCATTTTTGTCCGCGTATGTCCGCGATCCAGATGCCTGGATTGAAGTTAGGCTCTTGGATTGTTAAACAACTTTTTATTTATTTATTTTTTTAGTTCGGGGTTAAGTCAATAAGATTTTTGTCTTTAGGATTCGGGGTTGGGTTATAGTGTTTAAACCAAAAAAATAAATAAAACAAAAAAAATTTAGGTGATCACGGGGTATAATATATAGTATTTAGGGTTTTTTTTTAAGTTTGGGTTTAGAATCTAGGATTTTGAGTCTAGGGTTTTAGTATGTATAGGATTATAGATTATGGTAGATTGGATATGTATTTTTTTTTAGAATTTATGGTTCTAGAATCTGTTGGATATTTGGCATATTTAACAGGTAATTATATGGATTTTTATTTGATTCAAAATCTAAATCTTACTCTATAGCTGACGATTCTTATGTAGATTAAGCTTACACCATTTGGAGGTGGAGAAATCTTATATAATTGACGTAGGATAGAATAGACTAAAGGTGGAACCGCCATCTTAGCGGCCCCTTGGTCCCGGCTCCATAGGTTTCCAGAGGGAGGCAAACCACGGTTATCACTGGTGTGGTGAGGCGCTTGGGGTTGAGGGAATTAATGCCAGCAGACCAGGGTTTTATCCCCGTGCGCAACTGGCGACCCTCGAACCTGTGACCTCGACCAAATCGGCCAGGCGCTTTACCATCCGATCCAGCCCGTGGGGGTACGTAGGATAGAATAGAGATTATTCATTGGGTTGATGAGAAGGGGATCTGAGGAGAAGGTAAGAAGAGAAGATTGCCATCCTCTAGGTTTTTTCAAAAATTTTTTTATTTAAGAACTAAGGATAATCCCTCAAACAACTAAACATAATATTTATATATGTTAGTATTTGTCCTAGAACCAATTATATGATGATTGATTAGGAAACTATTTGTATCATATTTTATTAATATAGGCATAATTTTGGTTATTATATTTGCTTCATATGTGTGCCAAATGAATAGGTATAATAATATCCTTAGGTAGTAGGATCTAATCTACATTATATTAATTAGTTGAATTGATAGTGAGATGATATAGAGAACATTACTCTTAACTATTCCTAATTAAACATTAATATTCAAGGACAATATTAATGCGTTGAGACTAGCATGTAGGCCAATTGATGACTTGATTTCATAAGTCATGAATATGAGATATTATGTTGACACATGATTTATATTAGAGAGTGTGTACTGAATTGATCTGCAATGAGAAAGTTTCATTGATCATTATATGAGTGTCATAAACTTTCTTATAGTGACTATTAGTATGAATAATCTTTAAACCTGAAGTCACTATGGTCCCCTGCATAAGGAGTTATATACTTTGATATCGTCAAATGTCACCTGTAACATGGTAGACTATAAAGGCTATCACTGGGTATATAATAAATTATGCAGAGAGATGTGAGTGATGTATATGAGATTTATCCCTCTTATATGACGGGAGTGATATTTGTGGGTTTTTTGATCGAGTAGGACTACTAAAATGCATGATCATGTTCAAATGAGTCAATATGAAATATTAAGTTCATTTGGTTGAGTGAGTCTACTTGGGGATCAAGAAACACTATGATTAACGAGAAGATGACATAGTTTATGCCTTATTCATACATCTAGATATCGAGGATAGAAGGACAAAGTCATATATTATAATAGTCACGGAAAGGTTATGTCGGATCTCGACATTCTCGTCACTTGGGTAGCAATGATGCATTATTAGATGTCGCTTATTGTTTATGTATCTAAAATGGTTTAGATACATTGCCAACGTTACGAGAACCTATTGGGTTGCACACAAAGGATACGTCAGAGATAAGTTGATTTTAGTTTGACTAAAATGTGATCCAAAATTGGATTATTTGACTTAGACTCAAGTGAATCCAATTAGATTGAGGGATTGAGTCTAATCCGAGTTAGACTCATTTAGATTAGACTCAACCACTTAATTATAAATAATATTCATTAAAAGGTTTAATGAAATATTATTAGAGAGGAAGGCTAAGGGGCATTCTATTCATTAGATAAATAGAATATTAAATGCCTCAAGGGATATCAAGAGGCTTGGTATTCATTGGTTTTTATTAGCATTAAGATGAAGGGAGCTCAAGGGACAAAGACCTTTGATATTCATTGAATGAGTATAAAACCCCTTCTTGTCAAAGACTAAGTATTGATCCCTCTTCTTCTGCTTTCTTCCTCCTTGGCCGAAACTTCCTAGTGAAGGTTTTTGGTCCTCTTGTCTTGTGAACTATCTCAAATTGTTAGCACAACTAAGGTGATCATTCTCTAAGGCTTAGATTACGTTCGTATGGATACTATTAGAGGTAACGACATTCTGAACGTGCAAGAGATCCGGCGAATCAAAGGACTAGCGGGATAACCGAAGGACACTTTGTGGGATCGGTGTCGGTCGATAGGGGAGTGAATATCGACTCGAACTTTCTCGTCGGAACTTTGTCGTTCGATCGTCTTTCTATCAAAGTTAGTAAGTAGCAGAATATAAAATAAAATAAAGGCAGACACTAAACACGCGAGATTTATTTACTTGGTTCCCAACCCCCCAGGATCAGTACGTCCAAGGTGTGGGATCGGTGTAGGTCGATGGAGGGGGGGGGGTTGAATATCGACTCGAACTTTCGTCGGAACTTTATCGTTCGATCGTCTTTCTATCAAAGTTAGTACACAGCGGAAATAATAAAGAAAGACACAGCAAGAAAAACTCGCGGGATTTACTTGGTTCTCAACCCTCCAGGGTCAGTATGTCCAAGGCCTAAGTACTCAGCGTGAGTCTACTAGTTGTCTCCTTTCTGGACTTTCCGAAGGCGGAGAAACCCGTCTTACTGTTTAAGTACAATCAAAGAAAATGATAATAAATAAGTACAACTTTGTAAACTAAAAGCAAACCAATCAAAAATGAAGATTCGGCCAATCCAGAAGTCCGAAATGCAACGCACTTCCTCCCGGAGCCTCTTTGGTCGCAGAGCTGTGACTATAGCGCTTTTGCTTCACATAGAATGCTTTAGCGGATGGAAAACTTGATTTCTTGAAGTGAGGGGTCGAACCCCTTTTTATAGTTAGCTTTTGGGCGCCTAATAAGCTTTGGGGCGCCTTATATCGCAGTCAAACGTTGATCCATAGCGGCTGAATCGCGCAAGGATAAAACTTCCCTTCCCAGGCGCCTGGGAAGCCTCAGGCGTCTAGGAAGCCTCAGGCGCCTGGTTTACCAGGCGCTTGGGAAGGATTGCCCTTAACCACGGTGCCCAACCATACTGGGCGCCTGATTCATTCAAGCGCCCAGGAAGCTTCTTCCCAGGTCTAATTTTTCCTGCGTTTGCTCTCCTATCTTGCCTCCAACTCTAGGTACCTGCAAGACAACAAACACAAGACAAATATACAAATAATTTTATGCCTTAGTTTATTGGTTATAATTTTGGATTTCACCTAAAACCCTAGGTCGAACCGACGCCTACTGTTCCCTTTCCTGGGGAACGCGTCTTCACCTACTCCACCCTGAAGAAGTTATCTTTGCCAATCGGGACCTCTGGTTGGACTTTTGCTCTGCCTCCGAGAACACGAATCTTGAGACGTCCGACCTCGACCCATCTCTGTTGGTGCCAGAAGCACCAGATCGAACCTGATTTTGATAATGACAAAGGGTTCAAAGTTAAGTATGTGTTGTTATCTAATGATTCTACCAAGTGTGCATGAAAGTCTTAATTCACCTAGGCACGAAGTTTTGACCTGCATGGTTGAGCAAGAAGTCCTGGTCGTGGACTGGGCAACGAAGTCCAGATCCGGAAGATTGGGTAGGAGTCTTAGTTGAGCGAGGATTGCGGACAAAAATAGAGGCGGATCGAGAAATGGACGTCTCGAGATCCGGCAGTCTCGGAGGTCGAGCAAAAGTCCAACCGGAGAAGCCGGTTGGCAAAAGGTAACTTCTCCCGAGAGGAGTAGGTGAGGATGCGTTCTCCGGAAGAGGGAACAGTAGGCGTCGTTTCGACCTAGGGTTTCATGTTGAAATCCAAAGTCAGAACCAAGACAGCTCCGACTGTGATTTATTCAATTATTTATATTATATATTGTTCTTGGACTAACCCTGGTTGCAGGAGTGAGGAGTTCATTACTACTGCATCCCAGGCGCTTGAGAGGAGTCAGGCGCCCGAGAAGCCAGGCACCTGATAGTTATCAGGCGCCCCAGATGGCTTGTTCCAGCGGGTGAGTTCGGTTGAGCTGGCAGGTTGCCACGTCAGCAACTCAGGCGCTCGTGAGCCATCTGGCACCCCAGGGGTCCCAGGCGCCCAAGACCAGAGGATAGGAGTTTGGCCGAGTCTGCGGATAAGGACGCACCGGATTCGCGACACGTGTCAGGCGCCCCATAAGCCTTAGGCGCCCGAGAACGCTATATATAAGGGGCTTCACCCCTTGCTTTCCAGAATCAATTCCATTCAACGCAAAGAAACTTTCTTGCAACTCAAGCACGCCAACGCTCTTCAGAATTCTTCCGTGCTCGAGTTCTTCCACGCAGCAAACGATCAAGATCGACGACACGTCGTCCAAGACATTTTGCGATCCTTCCGGTGTCGTCGGTATAGTTTATTCGTTGTTCAAATTCTGTACTCGATTTACATTGTTGTAATACTTTTGCGACTTATAGAATTGCCCAACGAAAACGATCAAGGACCGTGGCCTTGGAGTAGGAAGAAATGTGTTAGCGTTGTGCTTTTTATTACTTCCGTTGTGTTCTGATTTTTTCGAAAAAATTTTACATAATCGCTATTCACCCCCTTTATCGATTACAATGATCCCATAAGTGGTATCAGAGCGGGTTGCTCAACCTTGGTGAAACCGCCAACTGAGCAGTTTTTCAGAATTTTTTTCGTTCATTTTATTTCAAAAAAAATTATATTATATTTTTATTCGTTCTTCGGGGTTGGTGCTGTTAGGATGTATACTAAAAGCCTTGCTTTTATATAGACATCTACATTTTGAAAGAGAATCACAATATCACTGTTTGCATATTTATATTAGTATGTGCATATTATCTGATACTTTGTATTCTATTTTTTTATTTACAAGGGGTATCCAGGCTTGCGCCCGACTAATCCGCTTGGTTGACCGGCCCTCCCCCACAGCCTTCAATGAGAGTTCCCACAGGTCAACGAGGGTAAATCGCGGGACGGAGACACGTGGCGACTTCACCACTGATGATATCGGTACCCGATGGCCCGACCACGTAGTAGCCTATAGCGATTTTTTCTGTCAGCATATAGCGCACTCTATCAGGGAGGAATCGAACCCGGGAAGTGAGGGATCACCCAAGTGAGCCATTACCAATCGCGCCATGCCCGCGGGGGCACTTTACATTGTAGATAACATGGTGTGTGGTGTCGCATAGAAGATCATGTTATCAGTTCCTTGTAGAGTATAAGTAGAAGCTCACAACCGAGATGGATTTAGACAAACCATCGGGATTGTTGTAGTATAATTTGATATTGGTTTATCTTGACCATAGAATTACACCAGTGCACTTTGTGTGTATTGAGCAGGACCGACATAGAAGTGATTCAATTTAATTATACCGACTTTATAATTGAATCAGACTACCAGTTATCATGGAGTACATGCTCTTAATCCGATATAATAACGAGCACATGTATTTAATATTTATTTCTTTGATTTACCAATGAGCGAGATTTATTGGTTAAATCGATAGGCCCGGTAAGTTGGGAAATAATATTATTTATATGGTGTGCCGTCGATTATAGAAGGAAACCGTATCCTGGTGAGTCAGGTTGATGATGTCCTCTTGAGGAGCTCATAAGGTTCATCATGTTAAATCCTGCAGGTGGACTTGGTCCGACATGATGATAAGTGAGTGGTACTACTCAAGGAGTTAGATGTTAATTAATTAAATTGTCAGTAATTTAATTAATTAACGAACATTCGATATCTTAAACACGGAGAAATTTTTGTACTCATAATTGGCGGAGCCCATATTTAAATATGGGGGTTGGTGAGGTAGATCAATGAGGATCATTTAGTGGAATGAATCTTCATTAATGGATCGAGCCTTGATCCATTAGGTGGCCAAGACCCAACTCTTCCTCATGGTCCCTATTGTAGCCCTATATATACCCATGGAGTCATGAGACTAATCTGATCCAATAGATCATCCAACCCTAAGCCTCTTCTCTCCTCTTCTCTCACACTTCTCTCCTAGGGCATGCCGACGGTGGGTGAAGGAAACTTCTTCCTTCTCATCTCCTTCTCCTCTCTTCTTTCTTTCCACTTGGTGGCTGGCGATCACATAGATAAGGAGGAGATTTTCTCCTCCTTTTGTGGCGCGTGACAAGAAGAAAGGAAAGGGAGAAACCGACGCAAGGAGGTGGCGGGTGTTGGATCTAGGATGGATAGAGAGGGGGGTGTGAATAGCCAGCCACCAAAACTCTTTGGTTTTTGATCTCTTTCTGCACTTAGGTTAGCAGCGGAAAAACAGAACAGAAAGAACAAACAACAGAAAGGAAACAAACCAGACGCGAACATAGGAGATTTACAAGGTTCGGGAATAACTTGCCCCTACTCCTTGGCATGCCCGTGAGGTGGGCGATCCCTTGATCGTCGGCAGATCAAGCCCCGGAGTAAATCCGGATAAGAAAATCTCCATCTCGATAGAGTAACCTCTCCACAGACAGTCTCAGAAATGCATCAAAGTAAGCACAGAGACTTAAGAAGAAGCTTACAGATGCAACCTTAAGCGCAAGCACAGAAAGCACGAAGAAGAAGCTTAACACAGAGCACAACACAACACAACTTCACACAAGACCCTTCACTCGGTTCTTTGTTCTCGTTGTGTCTGATTGATTTCCGATATCTGTCTTTGCTTCTCCAGCCTCTTCTTAAGCCTTTCTTCTGTACATCAACAGGCTTCGTCACCCACTGACCCACGGCTTCGTTACTCACTGACCTATTGACCCCTTCTGAGCTCACTGAAGTCATCTCTTCAGTTGAAGCTTCAGGCCAGTCGCCAGCCGCCAGTCGCCAGTAGGCGTTGAAACCTGCAAACAGATATCAAACAAAACTGCCGTAGCGAAAGTCACCATTGACCCTCCTTTAGCTCTGTATCGTCTCTGTATCATTTGCACACTCAACAGACTGATTAGCGAATCAAATCAAAACATATCAGAAGGAAATCAGAGGGTAATCAGAGGTTTGATACTAATTCAAATTAAAGTTCTGAGGCGCTGATTGGTCACCCTGACCGATCAAACACCCTCCTGACCGATCAGACTACATTTTGATCGATCCAGTAAAGGTCTGATTGGTTTCACTGACCGATCGGAGATCAGGGATTGGTCACTAGACCGATCCTAATCCCACTGCTAAACCCACTGAGTTCTCAGGGTGGGTTTAGAGTCAAGACCCCAGCCAGGGGCTGATTGGTCCAGCTGACCGATCAGCCAGGGACTGATCGGTCTCACTGACCGATCAGCCACGACCTGATCGGTTTACTGACCGATCAGGCCATGGTCTGATCTTTCAAATCACAACCACCTGATCGGTCACTTGATCGATCAGGTTAGGGCCTGATCGGTCAAAGTGACTGATCAGGTCACTTCTTGACCGATCAGGAGCCATCCTGATCTGTCCAGGATGACCCTGATCGGTCGCTCTGACCGATCAGAGTTTTCTGTGGAACATATAGAAAGTTTCTGATCTGTTTCTGATCGTACACCAGATCGATCAACCACCACACAGAATGTTTCTGATCTGTTTCTGATCGATCACCAGACCGTTCAGAAAACCTTCTGTTCCCTTGGAAGCTCTCTGGATCGGTCAACAGACCGATCAGATACCCTGGATCGGTCTCGTGACCGATCCACTATCCAGAGAGTTCGTGCCAACTCCCTGATTGGATTTCAGACCGATCGATCTCTGATCATTTCGACCCTGAGTCCAAAGAACAGGCTCCCTTGCCTTATCTGACTCAGTCTGGTCCAAGAGAACGAGCTACAGAGCCCTTTCTGACCAGTACACTTAATGCTCAATCCCCTGGACCAAGACTTCATGCCCAACTTCACTCACCGAGACTTAGTCCAACCTAGCTTCACTCACTAGGATTTACTTCACCTAGCTTCACTCACTAGGGTTTCCTTCACCTAGCTTCCCTTGCTATGACCCGACTTCACTCACTAGGATTTACTTCATCTAGCTTCACTCACTAGGATTTTTTTCACCTAGCTTCCCTTGCTAAGACCCGGCTTCACTCACCAGGATTTCCCTCACCTAGCTTCCCTTGCTAGGACCCAGCTTCACTCACCAAGATTTTCTTCACCTACCTTCCCTTGCTAGGACCCGGCTTCACTCATCAAGATTTCGTGCCCAGTCCCCGACCAGGACTTCGTGCCTAACTTCACTCATCAAGACTTCTGCCTAGCTTCACTCACCAGGACTTCGTGCCTAGTCCCCGATCAGGACTTAATCAGAACTTAATTATCTTATCTCTCTCAACCAAACTTAAATCGGTGTCAACACCAAAACAACAATCAGGTCAGACTGCATCAACAGCGGGTTCTTCCTTGGTGGTGCTCGGCGCCGTATGCTTGGAAGAAGAGGAGAGGAGCTTTGTCTTCCTTGTGGAGCTTGGTGCCACGAGATTGGAAGACAAGGAGGAGGCCAGATAGGGTTTTAGTGAAGGAGAAGAACTCTTCTCCTTTCCTTCTTCTTCTTCTTCTTCTTTTTCCTTGAGGTGGTCGGCGGCAACCCTAGGGTTAGGGTTTTTCGGCGCAAGGTGAAGGGATTGGTTGGTGGCTTTGGTGACTTTGGTTCTTGGTAAATCGTCGCCCACATGACGTCCAAGAAGGAGAGGGTCATACAGTAGAAGATCGCGAGATAAACGAGAGGTATATCTTCTCCTTTGATTCCTTATTCTTGTTTAATTAATTATCATTTTATGTTAATTAATTGTTTGATTATTGTTCATCATTTTATGTTGATAATAATCTTGGACCCTGATGATAAACACAAAAATTGACGATCCACTCATCGTCTATTCCGCGGCTAATCGGTTGGACGGAATTGATCGCTAGAACAACACGTTTGTTCAAGCGGTCGCTCGAATCGGTTAGCACGATGATGAGACGGTCGTTTGGGAAATAGGTCTCCATTCAATTGAAAAATTTTAATCCGCGGACATGAAGAGGCTTCCCATGCGCGACCTGGAATCTCCGTGGGGAAACCCAACAGGTGCAACACCACTCGAATTGCTTTTAAGTTTTTTTTGTATACCGTACTACTAATCCAAGACAAAGTCTTGGAACGAGTTTTTCTGTTTTTGATATTTTTAGGAATACTAAATGGCCATCCAAGAAGGCTATAGTACCGCGCGCCCTCCTCTGTTCTCCGGTGAGGATTTTTCCTACTGGAAGAACAGAATGGAGATCCACTTGAAAATTCAGGTGGAAGTGTGGATCATCATCCAGTTGGACTGGAGATCCCAAAAAACGCGCAAGGAGAAATCCAAGGATACTCTGAGTGGGACGCTTCACTCAACAAGAAGATAGAAGCGGACGTAAAAGTCACTCAAACTCTCTAGTATGGACTGACGAAGAAAGAACTCAACTGCGTCGGCCCATTCAAAAGTGCTAAAGAACTGTGGAACAAGTTGATCGAGCTACATGAGGGGACGTCGGATATCAGAATCAGCAAGAGAGACCTGCTCCTCAACAAACTATACACGATCAAAATGTAAGACGGTGAAATAGCCGCTCAGCTACACGCAAGAATCCAAGAAATTATGAACGGTCTGCACACGGTAGAAAATCGTGATCTAAACAGGTATACCCTAAACTCGTTCCCAAGAAATTCATTGTGGGCATCGATGGTAGATGCTTACAAGGTTTCTACGAACCTTTCAGATATCAAATTAGATGAATTAATTTCTGAATTAGAACTCCACAAACAAACTAATGCCTCAATGGTCGAGAAAGGGTTAGCTCTTTTTGCATGAAAAGCCCCTGCAAAGCAAAAGAAGAAGAAGGTGAAACTGATACCCGAGTCAGTTTCTGATTCAAAGTCTGACGACGACGGAATCAATTATTCAGAGTTGGTTTGATTGGCCCGAAGTTAATACAAAATGATCAAGGGACAAATGAAGAAGAAGAAGGCAAATCAGAAAAAGGATGATCCAACCAAACCGTCTACCAGCCAAAAAGCCAAGACTGAAGTCACCTGTTATGGGTGTAACAAGAAGGGCCACTACAAATCGGAGTGTCCTAGTTTGAAGGAAAACAAGAACAACCAGAGGATGAAGGCTCTCAAAGCTATGTGGGACGAATCCTCTTCAAAAGAAGAAGAAGAAGTACCACACGCCAACCTCCTCGCGCTGACTGCTTCGGAGAATCTCGACACCGAATCGGAATCAGAAACGGAAGAGAACGTCGAAACTGGAAGACTTACAATTTCAGAAGACGGGTAAATAATGGTAAGAGGTTACCCCGAATTTCAACTTTATGATTTAATATCTTATCTATCTCGTAAGTTGGCCAAAGTCAACGTTAGGGTCGAATCCCTCCTATAGGAAGTCAAAACCCTGAAAGAGGGAGTCAACTCTAGTCCCTTAACTGAACCCGTTTAGGAAGAAACCTCCACTCAAGCCCGAAAACTTGAGGAGGAGAATTCCTCCTTGAAAACTCAGGTGAAGGAACTTACTTGACATGATTCTTGGAAAACAAAAATCAGTTCTGAATCGATCCGGACTTGGTTATCGAACCAACTCACGATATAGATCTTACAACTCTGGTTTGAACCCAAGTAGAACCCGAGTCCAAGCATGGGTCCCGAAATTATGCTTGACAAATCAAGCCGGACCAAATCAATATTGGATTCCGAAGGACAAGATTCACATCTTGCCTAACCCATATCGAGGCTTTAGTCCAGGGGGAGCCAATATAAAAATTAGTTTCATAATTAGATAATTTTTTTATTTTCTGTTTGATGCTTGTTTGTTTTATTTTCTGCAAAATATTATGCTTAGACCTAGGAATGACTAGATAAGGATCTGACTTAACTGAAACTTGCATAACCTAATATTAGGATGGGACAAGATGATAGTACGTTAGGCAAACTTGTCTAAAAAGTCAGGTAGAGTAAGATGTACCCAATTTGGTCCTATTAGTCAGGTGGAACTAACCGAAGCTACCTCGCAAAATCTTCAACTAGTTAGACCAGGGTTTCTCAATAAGTAATTTGTGGATAAAACTTCTTTAAAAGGCTTTGTCTAGAAAAGGGTTGATGATTCAATAAGGCTACGGTCAAAGAAGGCCTCTGTGCCTCGCCAAGACCTAGAAGCCGATTATTGAAACTTATTCTCAACTTATTAATTGTTAAATCTAAATCTAACCCAAGTTTCAATTAAATCATAGAGTTAACATAAAAGCAAGATAAAATTAATATATCTCACAAAGTAGATGTCACTTAGAAATGGATGAGATATTTAGGATCTAATAATGTAGTCTAACCCAACCAACTCAATTAATCCTACTCTTAATGTACATTTAATCTTCAAAAATTTGAGTTAAATCAATTTAACATTTTCAAAATTCAATTTAATATTTTTCTAAATTCAATTTAACATTTTCAAAATTCAAATTCAATTTAATATTTTTTAAAATTCAATTTAACATTTTTAAAATTCAATTTAATATTTTTCAAAATTCAATTTATGATTTTTTAAATTTAATTTAATGTTTTCAAAATTAAATTTAATATTTTTTTTTAAAATTTAACTTAATGTTTTCAAAATTAAATTTAACAATTTTTTCCAACTTAATGCTCTCAAAATAAAATTTAACTAAATGTTTTCAAATTAAATTTAATATTTTTTTAAATTTAACTTAATATTTTTAAAATTAAATTTAACATTTTGAAAAGGTCTCGTGCCGTATCGAATGATTCAAATTACAACTTGGCCAATTACCAAAATCGACCTTGTAATTTGCTCGATCGTTCGACCGCGGAAAAGGCGACGAGTTCATCGCTGACTTTTGTGTTTATGGTCGGGGTCCAGTTAATAATTTATTCATCAAAATAATAAATTATTAAACATAAAATGACGAGATATATAATCAAGACACAAAATTGATATTAGGAAATACAAAGGAGCATGGGGAAAGATATACCTTTCCGATCACCTCGCGGTCTTCTACCTTATGTCCTACCCTTCGCGGACGTCGTGTGGCGACGATCTACCGCGAACCGAGATCACCCAAGGCTCTCGAATGAATCACACTATCTTCTTTCTTCTAGCCAAACCCAAACCCTAGACCTAGGGTTGGCGCTGCCGCCCACCTTGCTTCCTTCTCCTTTGCGCCGCCGGCCAAAGGTGACCACCAAGGCCACACCGACCAGAAGCAACCCTTGAGAAGGAGGTGAGGAAGAAGATGAAGGGAAAAGAGAGCTTCCTTTCCCACCCTACCCAAGCCGAGAGCCCATTTCCTCTTTTGCTTGCACAGTCGCCGCCCAAGGGCTTGCGCTGCCTCTCGCCGGCCGCCGGAGCTCCCTCCCTCATCGACACACACCACAAAAGGGAGAAGACCCTCCTCCCTTTGTCTAGTGGTGGTAACCTGCGGTATGGCTGAGGGAAGAAGAAGAGAAGAGAAGAGGATCCCTTCCTCTCCTTGACGTGATCTAGAAGAGAGAAAAGAGGGAGAGGAGAGATTGCCTGGGTTGTGGATTGATCCTAATATTTATAGGGAGTAATTCCTTAATTAATCAGAGATTAATTCCTTACATAATCAAAGATTATTCCCTCAATTAATCAGAGATTAATTCCTTAAATAACCAAAGATTATTCTCTTAATTAATCAGAGATTAATTCCTTAAATAACCGGCCTTGTATCATGACTCCTATGGGGTATTTATTGGGCCAAGATAGGGACCAAGAGGAGGAGTTGGATTTTGGCCCGTTAATGGATCTAAATCCGATCCATTAATTAAGATCCATTCCACTAAAGGATTTTAATTTAACTTTCTCACCAACCCCCATATTTTCATATGGGCTCCACATATTACGAGTCGTCCATCCCCCGTGTTTAAGATCTCGAATGCCCGTTAATTAATTAAATTACTGACAATTTAAATTAATTAACTTCTGGATCCTTGACTAGTACTACTCAACCTTATCATCGTGCCGGATCAAATCCACCTGCATGGTTTAGCACAATGAACCTATTGAGCTCATCAAGGGGGCATCATCATCCTGACTCACCAGGACACGGATTCCGTCAATAATCATTAGCACATCATATTATTAATATTATCTCCCAACTTACCGGGCCTGTCGATCTAACAGAATAGATCTCGCCCATTGGTAAATCAAAGAAATAATAATTAATAATATATGCCCGATATTATTTCGGGATTAAGGGATCGTACTCCATAATATAAACTGAGGTCCTATCCAATTATCGAGTCAGTATAAATTGGATAACCTCGGGTTTCGGTCCTGCTCAATGTACACAAAGTACACTAGTGTAATTTTATGATCAAGACCAACCACATCTAACTACACTACAACCATCCCGATGGGTTGTCCAATTCCATCTCGGTTGTGAGCCTCTTATTTATACTAAGCAAGGAACTGATAACATGATTTTCCGTGTGACACCACATACCATGTTATCTACAATGTAAAGTAATTGGACTTCGTGTATGTACTATTATAAACAAATACCTAGTGTAGTCGTGATTCTCTTTTCATAATCAAGATGTTCATATAATAAAAGTCATGTCTTTCAGTATACACATCTTACAATCTTTCACTTATACTTAAAGACACTGTTGTTCTCTCACTGCCATACATCTGACTCCCATATCCTCCACATGCTTATCAAAAGCTCTAGCTGGCCGAGCCTTAGTGAATGAATCTGCTAGGTTGTCCTCCGATACAATCTTGGCGACAGCCACTTCTCCTCGCTTTATGATTTCTCGTATCAGGTGGTACTTGCGCTCTGTGTTTACTCGCCTTATAGGCTCGTGGTTCCTTTGAGTTTGTAACTGCACCACTGTTATCACAAAAGATTGTGATAGATCTGGGCAAATCAGGAATCACATCCAAGTCCATGATGAAGTTCCTGAGCTATACAGCTTCCTTGGCTGCCTCAGAGGCTGCCACATATTCAGCTTCCATGGTGGAGTCCGCCACGCACTTCTACTTGACACTCCTCCAAACAATGGCTCCACCTCCTAAAGTAAATACAAACCCTGAGGTAGACTTACTTTTGTCCCTGTCTGACTAGAAATCTGAGTCCGTATAACCCACAGGGACTAATTTGTCTGCCCGGTAAACCAACATATAATCCCTAGTTTGTCTCAGGTATTTCAATATATGCTTTACCGCAGTCCAATGTCTCTGTCTAGGGTTACTCTGATATCTGCTAACCATGCCCACGACAAAACAGATATCAGGTCTCGTGCACAACATAGCATACATGAGGCTTCCTACTGCCGAAGCATAAGGAACCGCCTTCATTTCCTCTATCTCCTTTGATGTTTTCGGACACATCTCCTTGGATAGAGGAACTCCATGCCTGAAGGGTAGATAAACCTTCTTGGAGTTTTTCATGTTAAAACGAGACAAGACGGTGTCAACATATGAAGCTTGGGATAAACACAACATTCTTTTCTGGCGATCCCTTATAACCTTGATCCCAAGGATGTGACCCGCTTCTCCCAAGTCCTTCATATCAAATTGCTTTGATAGCCAGATCCTTACGTGTGATAACACTTTGACATTGTTGCCAATTAACAAAATGTCATCTACGTACAGTACAAGAAACACCACGACATTTTCGTCACATCTTTTATACAGACATGACTCATCCGGGCTTTGAGTAAATCCATATGACTGGATTACTTTATCGAAGCAGATATTCCAAGATCTTGAAACTTGCTTCAATCCCTAAATGGATCGATTAAGCTTGCATACTAGATGCTCTTTGCCCTTTGCAATGAACCCTTCTGGTTGCTCCATGTAGATGGTCTCCTCAAGACTCCCGTTAAGGAAGGCCGTCTTGACATCCATCTGCCATACCTCATAGTCCATATGAGCTGCTATCGATAAGAGAATCCAGATAGACTTAAACATGACTACTGGCGAAAAGGTCTTCTCATAATCGATACCCTCTTTCTGAGTGTACCCTTTCGCAACAAGCCTAGCTTTGAAGGTCTCAACCTTCCCGTCTGATCCTCTCTTTCTCTTGTAGATCCATTTGCATCCAATGACTTTTACACCATTGGGTGGTTCTACTAGCTCCCAGACATGGTTAGAATCCATAGATTCTATCTCGGAGTTCATTGCTTTTTGCCAAGAATCTGCATCCTTATCTTGGAGGGCCTCATCATAGGTCCAGGTATCTGGTTCATTTTTACCAGGGACCAAGTCCGAAGACTCTCCCAAAAACATGAACCTTTCAGGCTGTCTGACAACCCTCCCACTACGACGAGGTACCACCTGTGTATTCTCAGTGACATACGATGCGGTAACTTGTGGTGTGTCCTCTTGTACAATTGGTCCAAAGTCGGATCGTCCCCCCTTAACTCTTTAAGCACAAGTTTACTCTTGGGCTTATGGTTCATCACATAGTCCTCCTCTAAGAATCTGGCATTTGTGCTAACGATTACCTTCTGATCCTTAGAACTATAGAATAGATCACCCTTTGTTCTCTTAGGATAGTCTACAAACAAGCGTATTTCTGTTTGAGATTCCAACTTATCAGTATCTCCCTTCAGTACATGTGCTGGACTACCCCAAATCCGAATATGTCCTAGACTAGACTTTCGCCCAGTCCACAATTCTATTGGAGTAGAAGGGACTGACTTAGATGGTACCATGTTCAGAATATACGCAGCTGTATCTAGAGCATATCCCCAGAATGAATCAGGCAAGTCTGAATAGCTCATCATTGACCTAACCATTTCCATAAGAGTCCTATTCCTTCTTTCTGCAACACCGTTCTGTTGGGGTGTACCGGGTCCAATTAGCTGGGATTGAATCCCAGCTTCTGATAGGAAGGTCCTAAACTCTCCAAAGAGGTACTCGCCACCACGATCTGATCGTAGTGTCTTGATATCTTTACCTTGACGCTTTTCCACATCAGCCTTGAACTTTTTGAACTTATCAAAGCATTCAGACTTGCGGCGCATCAGGTAAATGTATCCATACCTTGAATAATCGTCAATGAAGGTGACGAAGTATTCAAAGCCTCCTCTAGCTTGGATTGACATAGGATCACATAGATCAGAATGAATCAGTTCTAACACATCTTTGGTCTTATACCCCTTAGCCTTGAAAGGCCTCTTGGCCATTTTACCTTCCAAGCAAGACTCACAAGTCGGGAGTTCCTCCACCACCAATGAACCCAGGGGCCCATCGGCTATCAGCCTTTGAATCCTACTAAGGTTAATATGGCCAAGCCTAAGGTGCCAAAGATACGCCTGATTCATCTTAGAATGTTCTTTTCTCTTATTTGAGTTAGATGATGAGCTATTTACTTCAGTATGCATTGTGGGAGGTTTTGGTTATAGAGTATACAGATTGCCGACCATTGTACCCGAACAGATAATCTCTTTATTTCTTTTAATAACAACTTTATTATCAAAAGTAACAGAATATCCATCCTTAAACAACTTAGAAACTGAAATTAGATTCTTTCTAAATGAAGATACATAAAGGCAATTTCTCAGAACTAACATTTTATTTCTCTCAAAAGACAAATAAAAAATTCCCACTGCAACCGCTGCCACAATTGTAGCATCACCCATGTAGACCACGATTTCTTCATTAGCTAGCCGTTGGGTTTCCTGGAACCCCTGCAGAGTATTGCAGACATGGTCAGTGACTTCTGTATCTACGCACCAGGTACTGGTAGATAACACCGCTAAACATGTTTCTGTAACGACCCGGAAAATTCTCTCAATATTTTCTTTGAAAATATTGATCATGTTTAGATAGTCTTGAGGAACCTAGAAATATTAGTACGACCTTTAGCCTAGTTATCCATGATTTTTCCCTATTTAAATTGAGAAGCTAAGTACTAATGGGTCTTATATGGGCTTTTCTAGTACCATGGTTATTAGTGGATTTTAGGTAGAATTTAATATAAATATAAATGAGTTTTAATTAGGAATATTAGCATAATTATGGGTGAGTCTTAGGGGAATTTTCGAAATTAAAAGAAAAATAAAAATAAAATGAAGTAAAAATAAAGTGCATGCACCAAGGATTGAACCTTGGACCTATGGTACCACCATGCATGTACTAACCAATTCACCTAGCAAGGGAGTGCTAGTAGAGAATGAAGTGGATTTTAGTTAAGGCTTAGGGAAAATGAAGAGTCATCAAGGGAAGAGACACCATGACTCTTCACTTGCCCTCTTCATTGAGTATAAATGAGAGGGATGAGGAAGAGAATCGAAAACTTGGCACCTAAGTTGTTGTTTTCTTCTTCTCTTCCACCAAGACTTTTCCTCTCCCTCCTTCTTCCTCCATCTAGCCGAAACCCACAAGGGGGTTTCCCCTTTGGAAAAACTTCACAAGAAAGCTTAATCTTCAAGATCTAAGGGCTATTTACAAGGCTATAAGGGCTAAGGGTGATCAAGGGACAACAAAGTCTTCATCATCTTCTCTTTTTAAGGTCTACAAACCAAGATAACCCAAGGTAAGACCCCCTCACCTGTGGTATAATGGTTTTTCAAGTTGATTTCATGATATAAGAATTTGTTTGGACTACATGTGAAGAAAACTAGGGCTAGGGCTTATTAAGGGGTTTCGGCCAAGGCTTAAAAGGGGGCTTAGGGATGATGTAAACTCTTATTCATGCTCCTTAATGTTTTATTATGATATGTAAGGTATGGATTATGACTTAGGGAAAGTTTGTGGCACACTAAAGCCTTGAGGGTTTCGGCCATCCTCCATGTCCTATGGTTAGATTTAAAATTTAACCCTTCAAGCATGTTTATATATTCCTCTATGATCTAATGGATATTGATTGTGTGTTATATGAATTTTTCCCATGGAACTAGGTCCTTAGGGTTTCGGCCAAGAGGAATTCTATGGCAAGGAAATTAGGGTTAGCTCGAATTATGGGGCTTAAGGGCTTCCTATGGTTTAGTATGAAATGTATGAGTTATATTTTTCTCATGGAACCTTTTATGTTAATTGAATGATGGAGCCACCTTCTATGGGACTTTCGGCCAACCTTGAAATTTAGGGTTTGGGTTGGGTTAAGACCACAAGGATGCATGTTTATAGGGTACTATGATGAATGTATATGTTTAAGTATGTTGGAAGAATTTTATGCCAATTAAAACCCTAGCTTATGTGTCATGACTTGTATGTTAGGTCATTTGTTATGATGATTTATAAATGTTTGGACCATGTGCTATGAACCTAAGGAAATGTATCATGTATGAAAGGATCTAGGCATGTTTTCCTATGTACCATGACCATGCATGTTTTATGAATTAAAATGCTAATTATGTGGGTATGCCATGACTTATGAATGATATGTATGTATGCCATGACTTATGAATAATATGTATGTATGTCATGCTTTATAAATGACATGTATGTATGCCATGCTTTATGAATAATATGTATGTATGCTATGTTTAAGAATGAAGATGATAAATGAAAATGATAATCATGGCTCTAAGACAAAATGAGATAAAGCATGACATACCTTATGAATAAGGATAATGAATGATGATGAATGTTCATGCCTTTAAGGCATCACGATGTTAAGTATGAATGATGAAATGTTAAGTATGTTTATGTCATGCTAAGGGATTGACACCTTAAGAACGCCTCGGTTCTGGACTACCGAAGCTGTCCACGGTTCTGGAACTACCGCAGCTGTTCCTACTCTTATGCTATGTTTTATGAAACAAGATTATGTTTATGTCATGAATGTCTATGAATGATGAAGCATGCAAAGTTATTTTACTTTATGAATGAGCTTGTACCGGACCGAAGTAAGGGTCCAAGGGATAGACACCTTAAGAACGCGCCGGTTCTGGACTACCGACTATGCTGTCCACGGTTCTGGGACTACCGAAGTTGTCCAACAGGGATGAGCACCTTAAGAACGCCCCGGTTCTGGACTACCGACTATGCTGTCCACGGTTCTGGGACTACCGAAGCTGTCCTTACCCTAGTAGGTCGAGACTAGCCACCTCGTATTTACTTAGGGATGTGCGCACATGATGTATGCATGTGGTACAAGCCGGGGACCCCAATGATGTTATGATTATGTTTAAGTATTTAAAATTATGATTTTAAAAAATTAAGCATCCTTATGTATATGCATTTGACTCATGCATTCATTCATATTATGCATTATGCCATGATGGAAAATGTTTTATGTTTATGTTTTATGTTTATATCTATGCCCTGTATCATGCCATGCTAAGTATGTTTTATGTTTATCTCTATGCCATGTATCATGCCATGCTAAGTATGTTTTATGTTTATCTCTATGCCATGTATCATGCCATGCTAAGTATGTTTTATGTTTATCTCTATGCCATATATCATGCCATGCTAATGCCATGCTAAGTATGTTTTATGTTTATCTCTATGCCATGTATCATGCCATGCTAAGTATGTTTTACGTTTATCTCTATGCCATGTATCATGCCATGCTAAGTATGCTTTATGTTTATATCTATGCCATGTATCATGCCATGCTAAGTATGTTTTATGTTTATGTTTATGCCATGTATCATGTCATACTAAGTATATTTGATGCTCATGTTCTATGCTAAGAACTATGTCATGCTGAGTGATGTTATATACTTACGATTTATGTTAAGCACCAAGTTATGTTAATGTTTCGTGTGCATATGTTTATGTGACGAATGATTTTAGTGAGTAGGAAAGGGTCTTACTAAGCCTATGTGCTTATAGTCTTATTTTTCTTATACCGCAGATCAAGCAAGAGGTTACTAAGGGAAACAGCAGGAGGGGCAAGTGTGTGTGTGTGACAATGACTTGGCAAAAGAAAAGAAAAGATCCTATGTCTTTCTCTCTTTACATGATGACCATGCAAACATGTTTAAGAATGATGCTATATGATTAAGAATGAATGCTAAGTTTAACATGTCACTATGTTTAAGAATGATAGCTAAGAATGAGTTAACATGATTTAAGTTATAATTGCATGGTTTAAACGCATGTGGATAAAGTTTCAAAATTTTTCCGCTGCATTAAGAAGTCCATATGCGTATATGTATGTCATGTAGCGCCGCCGTAAGGCTGAAAATGGGCGGGCGTTACAGTTTCAATGACTAAGGCTGAGGAAATACCTTTACTTTGACGACGGGGACAGTCCGCCTTCCAGTGCCCAGTTTGCTTGCATGTGAAGCACTTGCCTTTCGGCTTCTTCACGCCAGTCCGGGGTCCTTGCGATGCTCCTGCCTTCTTGAACCCTCCTCGCTTCTTCTTTTTCCTACCTTTCGGCACAGAAGGAGAAACCTTTTGAGTTACTAAGGCCTATGAGTTCTGACCAAAAAGGCCCTCTGCCGCCTGGAGTTCTCCTAGAAGTTCACCCAACGTATAATTCCTTTTGTTCATATTATAGTTGAGCCTGAACTGCTCAAAACTCCTAGGTAGAGACTGAAGTATAATATCGACCTGGGATTCCCCGTCGATTTCAGCTCCCAGTACCTCAATCTCATTAAGATGAGCCATCATTTTTAGGACATGATCCCTTACGGGCATCCCTTCAACCATAGTAGTTGACATCAGACTCTTCATCGCGGACTGCCTAGCAGCTCGACCTTGGTGCCCGAAGAGATCTTTGAGGTTCAGCATCATGTCACTAGCAGTGGGCAGGGCCCGATGCTGATGTTGCAGCACATTCGACATAGATGCCAGAATGTAGCACCGCGCCATCTCATCTGCCTTCTTCCACTTCTTGTAACGCTCCCTCAACTCTTCACCAGAGTTCTCTCTAGGCCTTTCCAGACATTCCTCGGAGAGTACAAATTTGTACTCTTCAGCAGTGAGGACAATGTCTAGGTTTCTCTTCCAGTCTATGTAGTTTGGGCCAGTAAGTTTATTGTCCTTAAGAATTGTAGCTAGTGGGGTAAAGACCATTATGAAAAACCTGAGAATCACAACATACACTACTTTAGAAATCGAAAATAAACTGATTCCTCAAAATAATTAATTTTCGAAATCAACCAACATCTCAAACACCGAGAATTTGCATGCCACGTTAGTGTGGACGTATACAAACTCTACATTTGTTAGAGAAGGTTTTACCCATGAGTCTTCACTATCTTGTCAACCTGACTTTTTGACAAGTAAGACTAATAGTGTTGGATCGAGAAGCCCGATAGAGGGGGGTGAATATCGGAAAACTTTCGGATTTGTATAAGAGTAGGTACGCAGCGGAAATTAAAGAAAAGACACAGAGACGCAATCAATTTACTTGGTTCGGAGCCTGTGTCGACTCCTACTCCAAGGCCCACGGTCGTTGACCGTTTACTTTGGGCAATTCTATATTTGGCGCAAATAAGTTACACAATTTGATTTACAAAATTAAATGCAATAAAATATTAAATAAAAAATACGCTCTTCTTTTTACCGACGTCCGGAGTAGGTCGACTCTTTCGGGGCAGCAGGACGACGTCAGCTCGAGGTGAAGCGTTTCCGGAGCAAGGCGTGAGCACAGAAGAGCGTGGAAGCTTTGGAACGAAGTTGATGTGAAGCTTGGGGTCGAGGGGTGCTATTTATAGCACCTAGGGCGCCCTGGACGTCGGGGGCGCCCTGCCACGCGTCAGGCGATCCGCAGATTGCTCGGTCAACTTCTATCCCGCTCGAACAGGGATTAAGTTTGACCACGGGGGCGCCTTGGTCGTAGAGGGCGCCTTGGCTGACTTCTTCCGCGCAGAAATCTCGGCTGTGGATAAGGCTGGAGCTTCGCAGTCTTGGGCTGGAGGCGCCTTGGCTGCTGAGGGCGCCTTCGCTGCTGAGGGCGCCTTGCCCAGTAAGCAGTTGAAGCCCTTTTTGCTTCGCTTGGTTTTGGTTCACCTTGAGGGCGCCCTGGACACTCAGGGCGCCTTACTCAGCTGCTGCCTCACTCCTTTGAGGCTCTATGAGTTGCAGACACACATTCCTTCGGTCCTGCATCTAGGGTTAGTCCAAAACACAATAACACAATTAATTATTTATTTTATATAGCCTTAGCTGTCTTGGTTCTGACTTTGGTCTCCAAAATGGAGTCCTAGGTCGAACCGACGCCTACTGTTCCCTCGACGGGGAACGCGTCCTCACCTACTCCTCTCGGGAGAATTTACCTGATGCCAACCGCTCCCTTGGTTGGACTTTTGCCTGACGGTCCTTTGTCAGGGCTTGGATGCCGAGCTGTCCTTCGCCCGGTGCCTAGCAGTCCTTCGCTAGGTCTTTTGACTCTGGCATTCCTTCGCCAGTGCCTAGCAGTCCTTTGCTAGGGCTTTAGTCCCAAGCTGTCCTTCGCCTGGAGCCTAGCAGTCCTTCGCTAGGGCTTTGGATACTGGCAGTCCTTCGCCAGTTGCCTAGCAGTCCTTCGCTAGGGCTTTTTGCCCTGTCATTCCTTCGCCAGTGCCTTGCAGTCCTTCGCTAGGGCTTTCACTGCACACTAGATTAACTTGTTAGAAAACAAGAAGGACTTAACTTTTGACCTATGTTGCCATTATCAAAACACAGGTTTGACTTGGGTGCATTCTGCACCAACAATCTCCGCCTTTTTGATTTATGGCAACCCTAGTTCAAAAAGTTAAGTTTAAGCAAGACATGAAAAAGTTTTGTTCCCTCCCCCTGGAAGGAATCTCCCCCTATGTTTTTCAAAAATTCGTGGGGTTTTAAAAACTTTACTTGTGCTTAAGTTTTAGATACTTAGAAGTAACTTAAAAATACATAGTAGAGTTTTTTAAAGCATAATTTGAGTTTAAAGTCTTAAGTTTTACAGTACTCAAAATGTTAGCTTAAATACTCGGTAGGATATAACAAGCTTAAGTACTTAGTAGGTTTTGAAACACTTTAGTACTTAACAATTTTGAAAAACTTTAGCTTTAGAGTAAAAATAATTTTGACAAGCTTAAGTAGAAACCTTTTGAAAGGCTAGAGTACTTTGCAAAATTTGAAAGCTTTAAGTATTTTGACAAGCTTAAGTAGAAACCTTTTGAAAGGCTAGAGTACTTTGCAAAATTTGAAGCTAGAGTACTTAGCAAAATTTTGAAAGCTTTAAGTAAAGAATTTTGAAACTTTTTGAATAAAGGAAAAATTTAGAAAAAAATAATTTTTCTCTTTCCTATCTCTATCTCCCCCTTTGCCATATATCAAAATAGATAAATATAGCATGAATTAAAATAAATAATAATTTGCTGTACTGAACCAGTTTGATTTACACTAAATCAATCAATTTTTGTCTGTAGGGACATGTCTAACCCAATTAGCTACTTACTATGTAACGCCCCAAATTTTGGGCTTGCTTCCGATTGTAAAAAGGGCACAAAAATATCGATATATTATCAGATTGTATGACATTTATTTCATAAATGAATAAAATTACTTTTTTGTGATTTCATGATTTAATGTTATGTGATTTCGTTAGAAAGGATTAGGAATATGTAATTGCATAAATTAGAATATGTGATTTCATGAATTAGAATATGTGATTTCATAAATGTGATTTATTCTATATGAGAGTGAATTGGGCTAATGGGCTTTGCAAAAGTGAAAACCAAAGAAGAGCAAAAATATGCTCTTGCCGAGGATCGAACCTTGGAACTCTTGGTAAGCAAAGCAACGAAGTAACCAATTCACCCAGCAAGGGATTGCTGAGAGAAAGGAAGGGAAATTCTTGTTAAGGGTTAGGGAATGTGAAAGGGTAGAGGAAGAGACTCTTGATGAGAAACCCCTTAGTGAAGAGACACTTGGAGAAGAGGCACCTCCTTAGTATAAATAAGAGGGAGTGCTAAGGGGCTAAGGATCATGGTTGCAAACCCCTCACTCACACTCCCTCTTCTATTTTCGAAAATTGAAACTTCCCTCTCCCTCTTCAATTTTCGAAATCCTAACTCCCTTCTCCCTCTTCAATTTTCGAAATTCAAACTCCTCTTCCTCCTTGAGATTTTCCGAAAATCCAAGGGAAGGGTCTCATCCCAAGGGACACTCCCAAGACCCCATTGAAGGTTTGAATCTCTTGCAAGGCAAGAAGAAGTCAAGGGCCTCAAGAGCAAGGACAAGCATATCCCCTCCGAACTAAGGGTATACCTTAAGGATATTTAGCGAAAGAAGTAAGTGCTCCTCACCTGTAGCATAATTGCTCTTGAATGATTTCTTCTCTTGTTCGTTTTCGAAAATGGGGATTGCCCTTGTGTAAGTTTCGGCCACCCCTTAGGGGAAGGCTTTGGTTACTCCTTGATGCATGAGAAGACCCCTTGGAACTTAGGATATATTTATATGTTGTTTCCCTTCATGATGCTATGAACAAAAAACTAGGGTTGAACATCCTACAAGATTCGGCCAAAGGAAAAAGAAACTAGGGTTTAGGGTTTGGATGATTATCCTATGATGTATCCATGCTTAGTAGTGTAGACAAGGTGTTTGTATAAATGTTTGTGTGAAGATTTGATTTCAAAAACCCTAATATCCCTACCCTACACTTTCGGCCAACCCTAGGAGAATTAGGGTTTAGGGTGCATGATTATCCTATGATGTATTCCATGATTAATATGTGGCATGATATGTATATGAGGTGTTTGTGTAAATGTTTGTGTGGAAGTTGATTTCAAAAACCCTAGTTTCCCTACTTTACACCATTCGGCCAAGGCATGAAACTTTAGGGTTGTGAAGGTTAAACTACCCTATGAGATATGTTTAATGTTTAGTAGGACGATATGTATATGCATGTGATGTTTGAATGGATTGCTTGATTGGAAAAACTCAACTTGCTCTAGCATGGAACTTTCGGCCAAGGCATGAACATTAGGGTTTGTAAAGGTTGATTACCCCATGATGTATGCTATGCTTAGGATGATACATGATGTATATATATATGATGCTTGTATGGGATGTTTAATGTCAAAACCTAGTCTATCCCTACCCTAGGAATTTCGGCCAAACCCTAGGTTTAGGGTTAAGAAGAACTCAATTAACCCATGAAATGCATGCTTTATACTAGGTTAGTTATCATGATTATGAATGCATACATATGCATAAGAATGAGCCCTTTAGGGCATGAACGAAGAAGGCTTAGGGCCTAAAGAATGCTTCCCTAGAAGGTTAGGACTAAGAGCATACTTTATGAAAATGAAGAACATGATAACTATTTTATTTTGTAATGACTTGTACTATAGACTCTTAAAGCGAGTCAAATGATTATGATACTAGGCTGAAGGACTTTTGAGAAGGCCTAGTAAACCCTAGTGGTTCGGGATTAACTACCTCGTTCCCATTCAGGGGCGCGCGCAAAACATGAAGTACAAGCCGGACCCTAATGATTATGCTATGTTCAAGTATTATGTTTATATGTTTTCAAAAGAACCTTCCTATGAAGTTAACATGCTTAGATGTTTAACATGCTTAAACGCTTACCATGCTTGGATGTGATATATATATATTCTCTTACCTTTTTCATGATATCCGGTTTTGTGAGTAGGACAAGGTCTTACTAAGCTATTGCTTATCGTTTAGTGTTTTCCCTTATGCTACAGATAAAGGACGCTAAGCTATGGAGGCTGCGGGAGAAGGGCAAGTGTGTGTGTGATAGTGCTGGTGGATAAAAAGGATCTTGCTTTTAGTTGCTTCAAGTTTTGGAACTTGTCATGTTAAACCCATGTTATGTTTGCTATGTTTGAAGATAAATAAAAATAATCATACTTCCGCTACATGAACCTTGCATGCTAAAATGATACATATGCCCATGCATAGATTAGATAGAAAAATATGAATGCATGCATGTAGTTGTAATGTATGAAAATTAAAGTAGCGCCGCCGTATCCCTAGGGGATTAAGGGCGGGCGTTACATACTAACTGTTATATACAGTAGTTTTTGCTAGGGTTAGTCAAGTTAAGTGTTTCTGTTCAAGTTAGATTTTCTAAGCTTGACACTTAACTTGATTGCTG
This sequence comes from Boesenbergia rotunda, assembly GCA_024364735.1. Taxonomy (NCBI): domain Eukaryota; kingdom Viridiplantae; phylum Streptophyta; class Magnoliopsida; order Zingiberales; family Zingiberaceae; genus Boesenbergia; species Boesenbergia rotunda. Next base: position 162,415 of record JAGFNQ010000198.1, read on the forward strand.
TATAAGTTGTATTTAGTGCCCCAATTACTGCAGATGCATTAACTTAAAGCATCTTGAATTAAGGCAAAGACCTAAGCATCTCAACCCTTTCTAGGTTATCAATCATAAGTACCCTAAGGTGCTTGTGAGATGCTGGCTTCTAAGTCTATAGGTGCATGCAGTTCTAGGGTTAGACCCTAGCCTAAATCCATTTTCGAAAAATCCCTAGTTTTGAAAGGGGGTAGTTTTTAAATAAAACTAAGTCGAAAGTGAAAAAAAAACTGATTTTAAAATTAAGTAAAGCAATTTTTCAAATTCTATTTTTAGAAACAATTTTAAAAAAATAGAGCAAAAAAAATTGAGTTTCTCTATTCTACAGAGCACAATCCTAACTGCCTTCTTAGTGAGCTGAACTCAGACTCAGGTAAGGGCTTTGTGAATATATCAGCTAGGTTGGATTTAGAGTCAATATACTTGAGTACTATTTCACCCCTGGTTACATGGTCTCTTACAAAATGATGTTTGACTTCTATATGTTTGGTTATGGAGTGTTGGATTGGGTTCTTAGTTAAATTAATTGAACTTATATTGTCAATAAATACTTGAGTTTGGGTGTAGTTGAGCTGAAAGTCCTTAAGTGTGTGCATCATCCATAAAAGTTGAGCCACACATTCTCCCAATGCCACATACTCAGCTTCAGTTGTGGATAGAGCTACACAGTGTTGTTTTCTGCTGCACCAACTAACTAGACTCTGACCTAACAGTTGGCAGCTTCCACTTGTGCTCTTTCTATCTAACTTACAGCCTGCATAGTCAGAATCTGTGTATCCTGTTAAATCAAAAGTTGAAGTTCTAGGATACCAAATCCCTACATTTAGGGTGCCCTTTACATATCTTAAAATTCTTTTTAGGGCTGCTAAGTGCGTTTCCTTAGCACAAGTTTGGTATCTAGCACACATCCCTACAGCAAAAAGAATATCAGGTCTGCTGACTGTAAGGTACAGTAGGCTACCTATCATACTCCTATAGAGTTTAGGATCCACTGGTTTACCATCAGGGTCACTATCTATTTTTACATTAGTGGCCATGGGGGTACTTATACTTTTAGAGTTATCCATTTTAAATTTCTTTATTAATTCTTTAGCATATTTGAATTGATGAACATAGTTACCATCCCTAGTTTGTTTGATTTGTAGTCCTAGGAAAAATGTAAGCTCACCAACTAAGTTCATTTCAAATTCATCTTCCATTATCTTGACAAATTCTTTTAGAAAGTTGGTGTTGGTGGATCCAAAGATTATGTCATCTATGTAAATTTGTGCAATAAATATATCTTTTCCTAGGGTTTTAATGAATAGGGTTGAGTCAATTTGGCCTTGTTTAAATTCTTTAGTAGTTAAGTAAGTTGATAGTCTTTCATACCAAGCCCTAGGTGCTTGTTTTAATCCATATAGGGCTTTAGTTAATTTGTAGACGTGGTTAGGTTTGTCTAAGTCCTCAAACCCGGGGGGTTGCCCTACATAAACTTCTTCTTTAATAAATCCATTTAAAAAGGCTGACTTTACATCCATTTGATATAACTTGAATCCTTTATGGGATGCAAAGGCCAATAACATTCTAATGGACTCAAGTCTAGCTACTGGGGCATATGTTTCATCATAGTCTAGTCCCTCTACTTGGCTGAATCCCTTAGCTACTAAGCGGGCTTTATTTCTGATTATTTCTCCTTGATCATTTAGCTTGTTCCTAAAGACCCACTTAGTATCTATAATGGATTTACCTTCAAGTTTAGGCACTAGTTCCCAGACTTGGTTCCTCTCAAATTGGGCTAATTCTTCTTGCATAGCTATGATCCAATCAGGGTCAGGTAGGGCTTCATCTATAGTTTTGGGTTCTATTTTTGATATCATAGCTATTTGACTGAGGTTTCTATAGGAGGACCTAGTCCTGACTTCTAGAGTTGGATCACCCACAATTTGATCGGTTGGGTGACTAAGTCTGGGTTTCTTTGTTCTTCTAGAGCTTGGTTCAGCCTCAGGTCCGGCTGGTTGGTTTGGTTCACTATTTGGTTCGACTCTTTGGACTGGTTCATTTGGTGGTTCGATTCTTGGTTCATTAATTGGTTCAATAGTTAGTTCGTTTAAGGGTTCAACTAATGGTTCAATAAGTCGTTCATTTTCTTGGTCAGAGTTTGATGAGATTGGTTCTGGATTATTAGAATTTGAATTGATTTCTTCATCAAAAATTAAGTTGGTTGCTTCTTCAATTTTCTTAGTTTGTTTGTTGTAAACTCTATAGGCTCTACTTGTGGTTGAATACCCTAGAAAAATGTCTGGGTTTGACTTGGATTGAAATTTTCCTAAATAGTCTTTGGTGTTTAGGACATGGACTTTGCACCTAAAGACCCTTAGGTAATGTAGGTTTGGAAGTCTATGGTAGTACAGTTCATAGGGGGTTTTGTTGTGTCGCTTATTGATCAAAACCCTATTTTGGATATAACAGGCTGTACTAGTTGCTTCTGCCCAGAATTGGTTTGCTAGTTTAAACTCGTTGAGCATAGCCCTAGCGGCTTCTTGTAGTGTTCTACTCCTTCGCTCAACTATCCCATTTTGTTGGGGGGTTCTAGGACATGAAAATTCATGTAAATACCCATTTACCTTACAGAATTCATCAAATTTTTGATTTTCAAACTCTCCCCCGTGATCACTCCTAAGTCTTTTAATTTTAGTGTCATTTTGATTTTCAATTAGTTTACAGAATTCAATAAATAGATTTAGGGTTTCATCATTGGTTTTTAGGAACCTAACCCAGGTAAATCTAGAGTAATCATCAACTATTACTACGCAGTATCGGTTCCCGCTTAGTGACTTGGCTCCATGTGAATCAAATAGGTCAAGGTGCAGGAGCTCAAGTGTAGTTTGAGTTAAGTCAGATTGAATAAGTTTGTGATTGGATTTGGTTTGTTTGCCTTGATTACATGATTCACATATTAGGTTTTCATTATTTTTGATGTTGGGGATACCTTTGATTAAGCCAAGTTGGGTAATTTTTGAGATAGTTCTCAAATTGGTATGTCCTAATCTCCTATGCCAGAGGTTTGATTGTTCTAATTGTGTTAACATACATTTGTGTATAATAGGAAGATTTATAGTGTATACATTGTTTTTCCTAGTGCCCTTAAGTATGATTTCTGAGTCTTGTTCATTTTTAATTAGGCAGTTGGAACTGTTGAAAGTAACTCTATAACCAGAATCACATAACTGACTTATGCTAAGCAAGTTAAAATTAAAGTTTTCAACCAATAGAACTTTCTTAATAATGAAATCAGATTTAAGCTCAATGTTACCTGACCCAATTACCTTGAGTGTAGCATTATTGCCAAAAGCCACTGAGCCTAGGTTTTTGAGTTTGAGCTTGGTAAACTTCAATTTATCTCCAGTCATGTGTCTGGAGCAACCGCTATCCAACATCCATTGGTCCAAATCTTTATGTTCCTACGCATAAAGAATTTTCTTGATTTGGATCCAATTAGAATCAGGAACAGCTTAAATTGAGTTTCACTGCCTAGTCTGTCTCACCCAAATCTAGGGTTTTCAATCACGTTAACCTTATAGGTTTTGTGAGACAGGTTTTGATAGTTTTGAAAATTTTGAAAAATTTTGATTAATTTTGAAGGATAATTAAATTTTGAAAACTTAATTAATTAATTTTGAAATTTTTGAAAAGATGTTTAAGTCTATACTTAGCTGAAATTTTGTGTTAGATTCGAATTTGACAAAAATTAATTTGAATTTGAATTTCAAAAATTGACTTCCAGGTCTTGGCGAGGCACTAGGCCTTCATTGGCTGAAGCCTTATGGGATCATCCACCCTTTCCTTGACAAAGCCTTTTAATGAAGTTTCATTTTCAAAATTATTTTTTGGAAAATTTCTGGTCTAACTAGTTTGCGTTTTGGATCGGTAGCTTCGGCTGGTTTCACCAGTCTAAAGAGACCAAGTAAACTTGACACAGTCCTAGGAAATCTTATTAACTATAAGGAAAACTTTCCTATGTGTCTTGGAGATTTTTCTAAACTCAAGATAAAGTATTTTCAAAAATATTCAAAAGACAAAAGATCTTCAATATTTTTTTTTGAAAAATGAGAATATTGTATTTTCAAAAATATATAGTTTTTCAAAGGATAGTGGTGTTTTTTTTTTGAAAATATAATATGTTTGAAACTTCTAAGGTTTCTTTTAATTTGAACCTCTCCCTAAACCTAACACAATCCTAGGAAGTTTGTTGCCTACAAGTTGATCTTCCTTTGAGTCTTAGGGTTGGATTCAAACGAAAAGAATTTAAAACATTTAAGAACTATTTTGAAGTTTTTGGAAAATATAGTGTTTTTGAAACTCTCAATGTTTCTTTTAATTTGAACTCCCTCTAAACCTGACATAGTCCTAGGAAGCTTGTTGACCACAAGTTGATCTTCCTCTGAGTCTTAGGGTTTGATTCAACTGAAAAGAAATAAGTTTAAGAAATATTTTGAAATAATCAAAAATATAAATTCAATAATTTCTTTTGATTAGGACTCCCCCTAAACCTGACACAATCTTAGGATCATCAACCCTTTCCTAGACAAAGCCTTTTAAAGAAATAATACTTTCAATTTACTCTTTTGAAAACTTTGGTCTAACTAGTCTAGGATGTGACGAGGTAGCTTCGGCTAGTTCCACTTAGCTAAGTCGACCAGGTCGAGTACTTCTTACCTTTCCTGACTTCCTAGACCAAGTTTCCCTAACGTACTATTATCTCATCCCACCCTAGTACTATGTTTGTTGGATTGCTAGTCGCGCATGGGAAACTTCTCCATGCCCCCGGATTAAAATTTTTTAATCCGAATGGAGAACAATTTCCCAAACAACTGATTCGTCATCGTGCTAACCGACTCGAGCGACCGTTTGAACAAACATATTGTTCTAGCAATCAAACTCGTCCAACCGATTATCCGCGGAATAGACGATGAGTGGATCGCCGATTTTTGTATTTATCATCAGGGTCCATGACAATTAATTATCATAGTTAATTAAATAATAATTAACATGAAATGATTATTAAACAAACAAGATCAAAAGGAACCAAACAAGAAGATATACCTCTAGTTTACCTCGCGATCTTCTATTGTATGACCCAACCTCTTCTTGGACGTCGTGTGGGCGATGATCTTCCAAGAACCGAAGTCACCAAGGCACAAACCCAAGCATTCTTCTCCTTCCTTCTCCCTTGGCTGAAACCCTAGCCTCCTTATAGGTTGCCGCCGGCCAAGATGAAAAGAGGAACCCTCCACTTTTGCTTGCGCTGGCTCCAAAGGATGAAGAGGAAGATGAAGAAGAAGAAGAAGAAGAGAAGAAGCCTCTTCTTCACCAACCCTAACCGGCCTAACCTTCTCCCCTTCTTGTTCCTTGCGGTGCTAGCACCACAAAGGAGAAGCCTTCTCCTCCTAAAACTGGCCACACCTTCCTCTCCTTCTTCTTGCCGCACACCACAAAAGGAAGAGATGGACTCCTCCTTACCCTTGTGATCGCCGACCAAGAAGTATGGAAGAAAAAGAGAAGAAAAGAAGGTGGTTTCCTTCCTTTCATCCTACCGCCGGCGTGCCCTAGGAGAGAGAAGGGAGAGAGAGAGGAAGAGAGGAGAGGCTTAGGGTTCTCTTGTGTTGGATGCTTTGGTCTCATGACTCCATGAGATATATATAGGCTATAATAGGGACCATGAGGAGGAGTTGGGTCTTGGCCACCCAATGGATCAAAGCCCGATCCATTAATGATAATCCATTCCACTAGAGGATCACCATTGATTTACCTCACCAACCCCCATATTTAAATATGGGCTCTACATATTATGAGTACAAAATTCTCCCCATGTTTAAGATATCAAATGCTCATTAATTAATTAAATTACTGACAATTTAATTAATTAATATCTAACTTCATGAGTAGTACTACTCAACCTTATCATCATGTCGGACCAAGTCCACCTGCAGGATTTAACATGATGAGCTCCTCAAGGGGACATCATCAACCTGACGTATCAGGACATGGTTTCCTTCTATAATCAACGGCACACCATGTAGATAATATTATTTCTCAATTTACCAGGCCTATCAATTTAACCAATAAATCTCATCCACTGGTAAATCAATGAAATAAATATTAAGTATATGTGCCCGTTATTATATTAGGATTAAGAGCATGTACTCCATAATATCTGAGGTCTGATTCAATTATATAGTCAGTATAAATTGAATCACCTCTATATCGGTCATGCTCAATACACACAAAGTGTACTAGTGTAATTCTATGGTCATGATAAACTAATACCAAATTACATTACAACCATGCTAATGGTTTGTCCAAAACCATCTAGGTTGTAAGCTTCTACTTATACTTTACAAGAGACTGATAACATGATCTTCTGTATGACACCACATACCATGTTATGTACAATGTAAAGTATTAGACAATATGCACATAAATAACTAATATAAATATACAACCAATGATCATGTGATTCTCATTCAAAATGTAGATGCCCATACAAAAGCTAGGCTTTTAGTATACATGCTAACAGTTGGGCAAGAATCAATCAATCTTTTTCCTATCTATCCATTCTAAATTACGCAGAAAATAACATGAATGACATGATATATATATATATATATATATTGGAAAAAATAGGTAAATGCATGAGCATGACATTATGCATGAATCAATCAAGTTAAGTCGTTTTAATTAGGTTTCTAATAAAGTATCAAATTCTCGATTTGATACAGAGTGAGTGAACTCGGAAATATGTCAATCCACTTTGACATATTTATTATTATTAAGTTAAATGTTTCAGTTGGGTAGGATTTTATTTGGTTTCATAATTGAAGGTAATTAACTTGAATTTTAGCTCGTGGATTTTGTTGCATTAAGGATTGAATTTGTTATTAAAGTTGAATTGTTAATTAATTAAGATTAAGAATTAATTAAGATTTTAAGTTGTTGAAGAATTAATTAAAGTTTAAATTATTAAGAATTTATTAAAATTTAAGTTGTTAAAAGTTATTTAAAATTTCAGTTGTTAAAATTTAATTAAAATTATTAAGAATTAATTAAGGATTGTGTTGTTAAGAATTAATTAAAATTATTAATAATTAATTAAGGATTGAGTTGTTAAGAATTAATTAAAATTTAAATTGTTAAGAATTAATTTAGGTTATTAAATTTATGATTAATATTGAGTCTAGTTGCATCATTTTCATTAACTCAAAAATCTCTGATTCATCTATTATTTCTTTTGTATTTAAGTTTTCAAGTTTGTTTAATTCTTCTGCTTTATTTGAATTCTTGTAAGCCTTATTAAATATAGTGTTAATTTTAATAAATTCATCTTCATCTTCAGAATTATATTCATAATTATTAATTAAAATTGTATCATTATCTTCATAATAGGTAGAATAATTTTCAAGATTATTAATTAAGATTGTAGCATTATTTTCAAAAATAGTAGAATTATTAATTAATGGACTATCATCATCACCATTTGATAGGGTTGAATAAGCCCGCGGCGGGCACGTGGGATGAAGAAGCTGCGGGACGTGACACTTCGAATCGGAAAGACTCTTTTGCCCGGGCCACGGGATCTCCCTCGGGGGATCCGCCCGGGAAGGTCAGCCAGAAGATCCCCCCGGGTTCACCCCGAGGGGTTGGGCCCCGAGAGCACCTTGGGAGGCACCGCGCCTGAGCTCACCTGGGCCAAAGGACCCCGAGATCAACTCGGGAGGCGGAGCTCCAGCAATGGTCGAACTCGAATACAGACCCCCCTCTGAGGATAAGCTTCCCCGTCACACAAAGTCATTACGACCCTTAATTAGTGCCACGGGCCGAAGCAAGATAACGACGCAAACCATTTCAATGGCTAGCCTGTAACCGCCGGGAGGGGGGGGGGACAACGTGGCGCAAGTCACGGAGACGTGGCATAGTTCGAGGGCACAAGCCTGATCTACAAACTTCGGTATAAAAGGTAGTCCAACCCCTCCGGTAAGGGGGTTACACTCTCTCAACTTTAGGCATCTTCTTTACTTTTCGCAACCTTTTCTTCTCGGCCGACACTGACTTGAGCGTCGGAGTGGACTCCGCCGGAACCCTGCCGGCGTGCCCCCTAACGTTCGTGTTAACATCGCAGGACCCTAAGTTCCTCCTCACCATATCAACTACCACAGGGGCAAAGCTTCGGTGCCTAGTCATCGTCGTCGACTCTTTCTGGAACAAATTTGGCGCCGTTTGTGGGAAACTAGCAAAGCACTTGAAGGAGCACCGATGACAGGGTTGGAGGAACAGCCCAGTGCCCGTGCAGGGGAGGACTTCGATCTTCAAAGGGTCTTGCCAGAGGACCTCGCCCATCCGTGAGAAGATAAAGGACCTAAGCAGGAACGAAGGGAGGTTGAAAGTGAGGATGTACAGATCCATCCTCAACGCGGAGGGGGAAGCGCGCGCATCGCCCTTGACCTCGCACCGAAATTAAGAAGCTGCCTCGTTGAGTGCCTGCGAAACCATAAAGATGTGTTCGCTTGGGCTGCTGAAGAGATTAAAGGGGTTCCACCGGCGTTGGCCATGCACCACCTGCATGTTACGCCGGAAGCCCGTCCCGTGAAGCAAAGGAGGAGGCATTTCTCCCCTGAGCAGGATAAGGCCATTCGAGATGAAGTTCAGAAGTTGTTAAAATCTGGGCACATCAGAGAGGTCCAATTTCCGGCCTGGCTGGCCAATGTGGTCCTCGTCCCCAAACCTGGGGGCAAATGGCGAGTCTGCATCGACTTCTGAGACTTAAACAAAGCCTGCCCGAAAGACTGCTACCCCCTGCCTTGGATAGACCGGTTGGTGGACTCTACAGCCGGCTGTGAGTTCATCTCAATGTTAGATGCTTACCAGGGCTACCACCAAGTCCCCCTCGCTCCCGAGGACCAGGAGAAGGTCAGTTTTGTGAGGGCTGACGGCACATACTGCTACAATGTTATGCCCTTCGGCTTATGCAATGCGGGCGCCATATACCAGCGGATGATGGACAAAGTCTTCAGGCACCAGATCGGGTGGAATATCGAGGTGTATGTGGACGACATCCTGGTCAAGACTGACAAGGGAGGTGACATGATAGCTGACCTTGAAGAGACGTTCGCCATCCTGAGAGCCAACAGATTGAAACTAAACCCAACTAAGTGTTTGTTTGGGGTAAAAAGTGGCAGGTTCCTGGGGTACATGGTGACGGGGAGGGGGGATTGAAGCCAATGCAGAAAAGGTAAAGACCATTCTGGATATGCCCCCCTCCACGGAACTTCAAGGAAGTACAACGGCTGAATGGAAGGATCACTGCATTATTCCGATTCATCTCCAAATCCGTAGACAAAGCCCTCCCCTTCTTCAAAATTATGAGAAAATCCGTTATGTTCGAATGGGATGACCAGTGTGAGAAGACCTTTGCAGAGCTGAAGACCTATCTTGCAGACCTCCTGACCCTGCACAAACCCGTGGAGGGGGAGACCTTATTCATCTACTTATCAGCAACCGAGCAAGCGGTAGGATCGACGGTCATCCGAGAACAAGATCAGATACAATACCCCATCTATTTCTTTGGACACCTTCTAAAGGACGCCGAAACGCGGTACACCATGATGGAAAAACTGGCCTACGCCTTGGTCCTGATGGCCCGAAGGTTACGACTGTACTTCTTAGCGCATCCCATCGTGGTTCTCACCAATAGCCCGCTCGCCCGAGTCCTCACTAACCCCGAGGCATTGGGCAGGCTGATAAAATGGACGACGGAGTTAAGCGAATATGACATTGAATATCAGCCTCGAGCCGCCATCAAAGCGCAGACCCTCTCCGACTTAATGCTGGAGACCGCCCCGGAGGCAGAGGCCGAAGGTATGTGGAAGGTCTATGTAGATGGATCCTCCAACAGCCAACACAGCAGGATTGGACTGCTACTGATTTCCCCTAGGGGAGACACGTTACATCTGTCTATCCGACTTCACTTCAAAGCTACCAACAACAAGGCCGAGTATGAGGCGATCCTAGCGGGACTGCAAGCAGCCGGGCATATGGGAGCCCATCGAGTCACAGTCTATTCGGACTTTCAATTGGTGGCTCAGCAAATAGCGGGTAGTTTCGAAGTCAGGTGCAAGCGGCTGCAGAAGTATGTAGCCCTCTACGAGCAACTAAAAGCCGCCTTCTTGGAGGTCATCCTGCAGAAGATCTCCCGGTTGGACAATGTCCGGGCCGACGAGTTGGCCAAGCTGGCCAGTTCCATATCCACCTGGTAGCTGAGTGAGCCTAGTGTGGCAGAAACGATGGTAGCCCAAATTGGAGGAGAGGCTAGAATTGACAGACAAACAGACTGGAGGGATCCCTACATATCATTCCTCCGGGACATATCCCTTCCAAGTGGGGGCCAAGAGAGCCGGTTGTTTCGCCGGCGGGTGGCCAGGTTCACACTGGTCGGGATCAGCTATATAGGAAGGCCTTCGCCCGATCCCTCCTAAAATGCGTCGGGTCGGAGGAGACTGGCTACGTGATGAGGGAGGTACACGAGGGCATATGTGGGAGCCACATCGGAGGAAGATCCTTGTCTCGGAAGATCCTTTTGGCGGGATACTTTTGGCTTACCTTGTAGGCCGACTCGCTCAATTTTGTGGCCAGATGCGAGGCCTGTCAAAGGCATCCACACGTGTCTCACTGCCTGACGGAGCCCTTGCGAGTTTCTACAGTGTCATGCCCTTTCGACCAGTGGGGAATGGACATTGTGGGTGCCTGATAACTACCATTTTGTTGATTAATTTAGGCTCTAAAATCCATGTTTGATCCACTATTATATGCTTAAGTTTGCATTTACTTAAGGTTTCATGTATTTCCTCTATTTTGGCTTTTAATTCAAATCTTTCTATATTTGAGATATTTTTGGCATTAATTATGAATCTAATTTTGTAGGCTTCAAATGATCATGGACCTATATCAGATTTGGGTCAAACTTGAGTCAGAATTGGATCCGGATTAAAGTGATCAAGCTTGGATTAATATGAGCCGTCCGATCAAGAAACGGCTAGATCTGAACCATTGGTCAACTTCTGGTCAATCCAAGCTCAAGATAGACTTAATCAAGTTCATGGATCAAGATCTGAAAGTTTCGACCAGATCAGAGTTAATTCAACCGTTGGATCAAGCTCAAGATGATCTTAGACCATCCAAGCAAGTGAAGGGATGATCTGAGCCATCCGCCATAGATCTGGCTGATCCAAGCTAAGGACAGGTAGATCAGGACCATAGATCAAGATCTGTGGAGTTTGGTTCAGATCGGAGCAGATCCGACCGTTGGATGAGTCCACAACAATCACAGTCGTCCAAAATTCAAAGGGATAAGTTTAAATCAGAATTCCCTCTTCTTCTCCGGGGGTCGTCGCATCGCGTAGCTGCAGAGTAGAGTTGAGATCGCAATTTCTTCGTTTCTTTACCGTTTTGTCTCTCGTTTTCTTCCTTAGATCGCGTGGCCACATCAACATCAAGTTCTTGTCATGCTTCAGATCGTCGGAGTAAGTTTTTCTATTCAGATTGCTAATCAAATCTCGCAGCTGAAGGTGTTTCGGTGAGGGTTTATCCGAAGCTTGTTTCCACTAATCGATCCATTGTCGATCGCTGGATCTCATCTTTCGGATCTGTTGAACTCTGAGAGGGGTTCTCGAAGTGTTTCGATGGTTTCCGAGTCGATCGCCATTCAGCCGATTGAGAAGGAGAAGCTTGGCGGAAGCATTTCAGCTACTGTCCGATCGGGTTGATCGGACAGAGAGGACTCTGATCGGTCCCGTGACCGATCAGAGGAAGGCCTGATCGGTCGGGTTGACCGATCAGGAAGAGCAAAACTGCGGATTCACAGCAACTGAACCAGAGAGTCTTCCTCTGTCGGTTTTTGAGCTAGGGGGTTCATTGCTCAACCTTCGTGTGACGGCGAAGGGAAGTTTTGGATATAAACTTGATTTTATGTTTAATTTAGGGTAATTTTGTTCCAAGCACTTGTTTTCTTCAAGTTGTTGTAATTGTTTCCATTACACTTCAAGCCATGTGCTTAAGCCAAGTTTTGTTCTAGCTTTAATCTGCAATTTCTTCATGCAATTAGTTCTCTGCAATTTATTATCTGCGATTAGTTCTGTAAGTTCAATTTCCTAGTTTGGCTTTAATTGTTTAGTTGCTCATCTCATTAAGTTCTTTAAGTTTAGTTCGTGCAACTTCTTAATTCATTACCTTGCTTAGTTAATTCTACTTTGTTCTGAATTGCTATTTCATATTGTCAATTCCTTATCACAAAAACCTCCATTTTATTAGAAAACCCAAAACATTCAAACGACAAATAACTTGCAAGCTCGAGTTAAATATTCATTCAACTAGTCATTGGAAAAATACGACCTGAGGCCCCTCTACTACATTTAATCTTTGTTAGCCAAAGGGTTTTCAGTTTTATAAATTTCTAAATTTGAGTGCTCATCGTGACACTGGTATTGGGCACCATAAGTCCGTTCCCCATCGGGCCCCAACAGAAGAAATTTCTGCTAGTCCTGGTCGATTACTTCTCTAAGTAGGTGGAAGCCAAACCTCTGGCGAACATCACAGAGGGGGCAGTAATGAAAGTCCTATGGAGAGATATTGTCTGCAGATATGACATTCCTCATAAGCTGGTATCGGCCAACGGGAGACAATTCTCCTGACGCAAGCTGAAGGAGTGGTGTGAATGATTGGGCATTCGGCAGACCTTCACCTCAGTCGCATACCCGCAAAGCAATGGACAAGCCGAAGTAGTCAATTGGGAAATTCTACGAGGGCTCAAGATAAGGCTGGACCATGTTGGTGGCAGCTGGGTCGAAGAACTTCCCAGCATCCTGTGGTCCTACCGGACTACCCCGAAAGAAGGAACGGGCGAGAGCCCTTTCCAGCTGGTCTACGACGCTGAAGCCGTCATCCCGGTGGAGGTAGGGGAAGAGTCCCCACGACAGCAACATTATCGCAAGGAAGATAACGACCAGGAGCGTTTGATTGATCTAGACCTCATCTTGGAGGTACGGGATAAAGCTGCAGCAAGGTTGGAGGCATATCGGAGAAGGATGCAGCTAGCCTACAATCGCCGAGTGATTGCCCGCAGCTTCGAGGTAGGTGATCGAGTATGGAAGAGAATAAAATCGGTAGGTGACCCCGGGATGTTGGAGCCGTAGTGGGACGACCCCTACGTCGTCATCAAAAAACTCACAGGAGGCAGCTACTATTTGGAAGACAATAAAGGCAAAAGATTGGAAAGGCCCTGGCATGCTAACCATCTTCGCCCCTACTGTACTTAGTGAGTTGCCGCGTAGTGCATTTGTTTGATGTATTTTTCACTTCTTCACTGCCTTGCAGTGTAATCAATAAAGGTGTGAACTGAATATCATTTAGAAAATGCTAAGTCTCCTTCTGTGATTAAACCCTACACCTCTCGGTGTGTAGGCTTGGCCTCGGAGCTGTACACGCCCGGCGAAGAGCTGATTAAACTCCACAGCCTCTCGGTGTGTAGGCTTGGCCTCGGAGCTATACACGCCCGACCAAGAGTTGATTAAACCCCACAGCCTCTCGGTGCGTAAGCTTGGCCTCGGAGCGGTATACACCCGACCAAGAGCTGATTAAACCCTACAGCCTCTCGGTGTGTAGGCTTGGCCTCGGAGCTGTACATGCCCGGCCAAGAGCTGATTAAACCTTATAACCTCTCGGTGTGTAGACTTGGCCTCGGAGCGGTATACGCCCGACCAAGAGCTGATTAAATCCTACAACCTCTCGATGTGTAGGCTTGGCCTCGGAGCTGTACATGCCCGGCCAAGAGCTGATTAAACCCTACAGCCTCTCGGTGTGTAGACTTGGCCTCGGAGTTGTACAGGCTCGGCCAAGAACGGATAAAAGCCTCCCGCCTGCTCGAGCAACCTGGGCTTGAAACTGGACATTTTTAAGGGAAACAGGAAATCACTCCAAAAATAAGAAGTTCGGCGGTATAAAAGTTTGACGTCAAATCAAGCAAACGTTCGTCCTAGGAAAGAGAGCTTAAAAAGAAGAGGCTACAGCAGCCAAAGGACGATCAGGGGAGGCTAGGCACATGATAGGAGGTGTCCTATAAAGCCTGCTCTTCGGGGGAAAGATCGTCCCAGACACGCTGGACAATTATCGTGCGCAAGTCGGAGCCGGGTTTCAATAGTTGGTCATTCTCCAGCTGCTTGATAGTGCCGTAGAAGCCCTGTTTGAGGCTCTTAAATGCTTGTGCGACTACTACCTCGGCATACTCCTCCGATTCCAAGAATTTGGCCTTGGTTCCTGCCTCAATCCAGGATACTTGAATTACATGATCCCTCTGCTGCTGTTGTACCTTGGCTTCGACTTCCGCTTTGGCAGATTTCAGTGTCTCCACCTCTCGGAGCAAGTGCGCCTGAACCTCTTGTACCTCCTGGAGCTTCTGGGTCGCAGCAGCAACTTGCGCTTTAGCTTGGATCACTTGATCCTGGAGATCGGCTGCATAAGAGCTCAACAGTTCCAAGTCATGTTCTCGCAAAGCCATCAGGCACTCTCGTTCTGCGCCCCGGTACTCCAAGACCTTCTTAGCAGACTCCAGGAGGCTGACTTGATCAGCTAGCTCCCCCGTTCGAGCTTGGAGTTGCTCCCGCTCTTGCGATAATTTCTGCAGTTCCCCTTCCAGTGCTTGGTTCTTCTCGGATCCAAGGCGTTCCCGGAGCCTGTACCCATGCAGGGTATTCTCGGCCATTATTAAGGTGGTCAGGTAATGCTCTAACTATCACTTTATGCTATCAACTAATTGAATGTTTGCATAAATCATTGGGTTGTTAACTCATTAACAAGTATGCAACACTATACATAGCATCCAACTGTGTTGGTGCAGGAAGCACCATATCGAACCTGGTTTTGACATTGGCAAAGGATTCAAAGTTAAATTTATTTGTGATCTAACGTTGTTCACTGAGTGTGCAGAAAAAGCCCTAGCGAAGGACTGCTAGGCACCTGGCGAAGGACTGCCAGTATCCAAGCCTTAGCAAAGGACTGCTAGGCACCTGGCGAAGGACTGCCAGTATCCAAGCCCTAGCGAAGGACTGCTAGGCACCTGGCGAAGGACTGCCAGTATCCAAGCCCTAGCGAAGGACTGCTAGGCACCTGGCGAAGGACTGCCAGCAACCAAGCCCTAGCGAAGGACTGCCAGCATCCAAGACCTAGCGAAGGACTGCTAGGCGCCAGGCGAAGGACAGCTAGGCAACTGACGAAGGACTGCCAGTATCCAAGACCTGACAAAGGACCGTCAGGCAAAAGTGCAACCAAAGGAGCGGTTGGCATCAGGTAAACTCTCCCGAGAGGAGTAGGTGAGGACGCGTTCCCCGTCGAGGGAACAGTAGGCGTCGGTTCGACCTAGGGCTCCATTTTGGAGACCAAAGTCAGAACCAAGACAGCTAAGGCTGTATAAATAAATATTTTATTGTTGCATTGTGTTTTGGACTAACCCTAGATGCAGGACCGAAGGAACGTGTGTCTGCAGCTCAGAAAGCCTCAAAGGAGAGAGGCAATGGCTGAGTAGGGCGCTCGGAGTGTCCCGGGCGCCCTCAAGGTGCATAAAAACAAGTCAAAGAAAAAAGGGTTCGAACAGCTGCTGGGCGGGGCGCCCCCGTGCTCCCGGGCGCCCCCGCTGCTCCCGGGCGCCCCCAGCGTCCCGGGCGCCCCCATGCGCATGCCTCGAACCAGAAGCCATCGAAGCCAAGCTGATAACGCTTGACCCGGTCAATCCGGGCGCCCCGAGCGCTCCGGGCGCCCCGGTCAAAGCGGATCCAGAGGATAGACGCTGACCGAGGCCTTTGCAGATCAAAGGCCACGTGGGGGGCGCCCCCGACGTCCCGGGCGCCCCCAGGCCCTATATAAAGGGCCTTCGACCAAGTCTTCAGAACAACTGTTCTCTCAACGCCCCAAAGATCTTCTACGCTCGTGCCTTGCTCCGGAAACACTCCAACTCGAGCCGACGACGTCCCGCTGCCCCGAAAGAGTCAATCCACTCCGGACGTCGGTAACGAAGATCGAATTTTTTTATTGTTATTGTTAGTGCACTTGTAATAAATTATTGTAAACTGATTTGCGCGTTTATAGAATTGCCCAAAGTAAACGGTCAACGACCGTGGGCCTTGGAGTAGGAGTCGACACAGGCTCCGAACCAAGTAAATCGACTGTGTCTTTGTGCTGTGATTGTTTTATTTTATTTCCGCTGCGTACGTGCTCTTTACGAAAATCCGAACGATTTCCGATATTCACCCCCCTCTATCGGTTTTCTCGATCCAACAAGTGGTATCAGAGCGGGGAAGCTCAAATTTGGTGCAACCACCAATTTGAGAGTTTTTCGGATTTACAAATTTTTTATATTATTTTATTTCTTTCCTTTTTTTTAATCAACACCACTCGATCAGTCTCGCCTTTTGATTTTTCATATTTTCATTATAAGTCTGATTTGATAAAACGAACAATTTTTGAAAATTTGTCATCAATTTTTTTATTATTATTTTAATATTTTTCTCGAAATTCGTGTTATTTTAATTCGAGCAAATTTTTTTTACTTTTTCATTATTAATCAGAATTGACAAAATCAATTTTTTTCAAAAATTTGTCATAACTTATTTTTATTATTTTATTATTATTTTGCCTCGAAATTCATGCAATATTTTTTTGGCTATTTCTTCCTTCTCCCGCACTACTAATCCAAGACCAAGTCTTGGTACACTTTTGTTGTTTCTTTTTGTGTGCAAGAGGTTATTTTAAATGGCCAACCAAGAGTGGAACAGTGCTCGTCCACCGCTATTCTCCGGCGAGAACTTCAGCTTTTGGAGAAGACAAATGGAGTCCCTTCTAAAGGCCCACATGGACTTATGGCGGATCATCCAAACGGGATTCTCTCTTCCCGTAGAAGATGAGTTATCCATCGAATGGGACAAACTGGATGAACAAACCCTCAACCAAATCGAGACCGATGCAAGGGCGACAGCAATCCTACAATGTGGCCTAACCAAGGAGCAACTCGAACTAGTAGGTCCATTCAGATGTGCCAGAGAAATTTGGGAGAAACTAACCAATCTACACGAAGAGAGCTCCGAAATTGAGATATTAGAAGAGTTAGCACCTGACTGCGAACTCGAGCCAGAGTCAGAAGACGAATTGACTAAGACAAAAATGGTAACCAATCTCGAATCCTTTTTTGAATTACAATTAGATAATCAAACAAATACTATAATGGTCGAGGAAGGTATAATTTCTAGTGCAGGGAAAGCTCCAAGAGAACCACCAAAGAAGAAGATTCAACCTGTACACGAGTCCAACTCAGACTCAGAATTTGACGACAGAGAAGAATTAGCATAAATAATTTCTCAAATTATTTTAACCATGTATCTAGCATGCAACCTTATGATGTGTGGACATGATCATAAATTAAAATTTTTGCAGAAAGTAAATTAATTTACTCAATACCTCGCGTAACTCGAAGTAAGGGACGAGATCCAACCGTAGCGTCCCTTGGAAGCTCCGCCTCTATTCGCGTCCACGCCGAGTTCTCTTCGGGATGACTTCGCAAAGCCACGAGTTTCGTGCCGACAAGAACTACTAGATTCTCCAAAGGCACGACAAGAATATCAAGAGAGAGAGAGATGGAAACTAACCACCAAGTAACGGAATCAAGATTCCGGGGAAAGGAAGGAAGGAGTCGCGACCTGCTTCTTCTTCTTCTTCGGCGCCTTCTTGGTGGAGTTGGCTCACGACAACCCTAGGAGGAACTTCTAGGGCCAGCGCCCACATGGAGAGGGAGAGGGAGAGAACGAGAGGAAGAGAGGCTAGGCAAGAATCCTTGATCTCTTGGATTGATATCCAAGCCTTGCCTTGGTACCTTTATATAGTAGCCTCTTAATCGCCAAGTCTCCTCTTAACGGAATAAATTTTTCATAAGAAATTTATCTTATATACCAAGTTTTTATTATAATTTAATTTATAATAAAAACAACCATGTCTCCCCTTTTTATTATGGAAATAAATTTCTTTATATAAATTAATTTATATAAATTTCTTTATCATGGTAAATCAATCCATTATTGATTTTATAAAATAAAATAAACAATTCCAAGGTTTATTTTAATTTCCATGATAAATAAATCTCTTTATATAAATTTCTTTATACAAATTTCTTTATACATAATTTTATAAGACAAACCACGCGCGGTTTATTTTATAAATTTGAACCAAACAATTTGGTTCTTCCCTCTTATTGTGGCCGGCCAAACAAAGAGGGTGGGGACCCTCTTTGGCCGGCCAAACCCAAGCCGAAACCGTACGAATTAAACTCATATAATTCATCCAATAAGTCTTCAAAAGACTTAGCCATTTTATGCTTCCGATGCATCTCTGAAAAATTCAGATTCGACTTATCTCTCTTGATCGGAAAATCCAATTTTCAACTCGTTTTAAATCCCTCGGATTACTCGTAGTGCGTGTGACTAAATAGGCTTTCGATTTATGTTGGCCGTCTATAATTAACCAATTATAGAACGATCCTGAGTGGCACCTAGTAGTACATCATGATCCCCAATTAATCGAAAGCTCAACGGTTGACCTCAGAAATAATTCTGAAACCCTTCAGCAGCTCTAATGAATCGTGCCTCATTCCCTTCACCATCTTATACCCACTTGGTTCAGGACACGATCTATGTATGTCAGTCCCCACTAGGCTGACTACGTCACACCTAGCCCAAGTAATGTCTCTATCGTCCAACGGATTCTAATTACTCTCATGTTTCTTAGGGATTCATACTCGGAACATGTTATGCTCTGGCCAGAGGCTTCGAGTAACAATCCGACGATAGGCCTTGGGTATACATCTCCTCGCAAGGAGTGGTGAATCCTTTGTAGGCTATTCAAACATCTTTGGGCACTTCGGCTTATACCCAACCATCCTAGGTCCACACCTCCTTAGAGATGCTTGCTTAAGATGTCAAAGTATAAGTCTCCATGACCAAGATGACTTGAACACCGCAAGTCAAAGGAACATCGCACTTAAGCTGCAGTAAGAACTTCATTGACATATCTATATGTAGATTACCATATGAAGTTTTACAGCCAGTCACTCCAATGAACTAGTTCCCTTAACTAGCATTCATGTTAATCTCCGGACATCCCAATGTCTCCAGCCAGTAAGAATCAGCTGATTAGAGAATAACCCATGCTAGTCTCAACAGAATTGATAGTGTCCGTATTTATCAATTCATCGACTAGGGACAATTTCAATACTTCACAATTGCACATGTAGAGATAATCACTAGTTGTGAATTCATCACAAATTCTCTCATGCTGTGAATTGTATTGCGGATATTCAGTAAATGAGTTTAAGATCTCAATCAAATACACAAACATGTATACTCAAATAGTGAATATTCATTTATTAAAGTAAATGATTACAATCATAAGGCGATTGCCTTAGGACACTTCTCTTATATTACTAACAGCTAGGACCCGGCTTCACTCACCGAGATTTTCGTTACCTAGCTTCACTTGCTAGGACCCGGCTTCACTCACAGGGGTTTCTTTCCACCTAGCTTCACTTGCTAGGACCCGGCTTCACTCACTGGGGTTTCCGTCACCCAGCTTCACTCACTAGGACCCGGCTTCACTCACCGGGATTTCAGTCACCCGGCTTCGCTCACCAGGACCCAGCTTCACTCACCGGGATTTCCATCACCTGGCTTCACTCACCAGGGTTTCCATCACCCGGCTTCACTCACCGGGATCCGACTTCACTCACCGGGGTTTCCATCACCCAGCTTCACTCACCGGGATCCGGCTTCACTCACCGGGGTTTCGATCACCTAGCTTCACTCACTAGGATTTCCTTCACTTCGTGCCCAGTCCCCGACCAGGACTTAATATGAATTTACTCAACCAAACGTAAATCAGTGTCAACACCAAAACAACAATCGGGTCAGACTGCATCAACAAATCCACTAACTCTAATTTTCTAAAAGAATTTGTAAAAATAATGGAAAGTGAATTCGAAATGAGCTTGGTGGGTGAGCTCAACTTTTTCTTAGGGTTACAAATTAAGCAAACTAGAGATGACAATTATGTTCACCAATCGAAATATGCCAAAAAGTTAATAAAGAAATTCAAAATGGACAATTCTAAAAGCTTAAGTACCCCTATGACTACTAATGTCAAAATTGATAATGACCCTGAGGGTAAACCTGTAGATCTAAAGTTATACTGAAGCATGATTGGTAGCTTACTGTACTTAACTTCTAGTAGACCTGATATCTTATTTTCTGTAGAAATGTGTGCTAGATACCAAACTTGTGCTAAGGAATTCCACTTAGCAGCCCTAAAAATAGATCTAAGGTACATTAAGTGTACCTAAATATAGGGATTTGGTATCCTAGGACTTCCACTTTTGAATTATTAGGATATTCTGACTCTGATTATGCTGGGTGCAAGTTAGATAGAAAGAGTACAAGTGGAAGTTGCCAATTATTAGGACATAGTCTAGTCAGCTAGTGTAGTAGAAAGCAACACTGCATAGCCTTATCCACAACCGAAGTAGAATATGTTGCCCTAGGAGAGTGTGTGGCATAACTTTTATGGATGATGCACACTCTTAAGGATTTCCGGCTTGACTACACCCAAACCCAAGTTTTTATTGATAACGTTAGTTCAATCAATTTGACTAAAAACCCAATTGAACATTTCAGAACAAAACATATAGAAGTTAAACATTATTTTGTAAGGGATCATGTAGCCAGGGGTGAAATAGTACTTAAGCATGTGGATTCAAAATCCAATTTAGCTGACATTTTTACCAAACCCTTACCTGAATCTGAGTTTACTCACTAAGAAGGCAACTAGGGTTGTGTTTAGTAGAATAGGATTGTTCTATATTTTTCAAAAATTTGTTTTCCTATTTGTTTAAATTTGTTTCGAAAATTAGCAATTTGAAAAATCATTTCTTTTATCAAGTTTTTGAAATTTAAAATGATTTTCCAACTTAGTTTTTATAAAAACTAACCCCTTCAAAACTAGGGTTTTTGCGCAAAATGGACTTAGCTTAGGCCCTAACCCTAGAGTTGCATGCACCTATAGATCTAGAAGCCAGGATCTCACAAGCACCTTAGGGTACTGTTGATTGATAACCTAGACTGGGTTGAGATGCTTAGGTTTATGCCTTGATTCAAGATGCTTTAAGTCAGTGCATCTGCAGTAATTGGGGCAATAAATACAAGTTGAATAGCAATCAAGTTAAAGTGTCAAGCTTAGAAACTCTAACTTGATCAGACCACTTAACTTGACTAACCCTAGTGAAAGCTACTGTTTTATAACAGTTAGTAAGTAGTTAACTGGGTTAGACAGGACCCGAACATGATCGGTTTAATTTGGTTTGATTTTTTTTCTTCTTGAATTCATTATAGTTGGTTCAATACAGACTTCCAATTTTTTAAAACTAGCTCTAATTCAAAATTTACTTGCAATAATTGTTATCAGTTTTTTTTATATATGGCAAAGGGGGAGAGAAAAGAGAAAAGAGCGAGAAATTTTTTTTTAAAATTTTTTTCTTCTTCAAAAAGTAAAGTAAAATGTCTAAGTGCTTCAAAATTTTGTTTATGTGCTTCAAAATTGTTATCTAAGTGTCTCAAATTTTAAGTGATTTCAAAAATTTCTAAGTGTTTCAAAACTTTCGAAGAGTATTTTTTTCTAAGTAAAATTTTTCTTAGGAAACAAAGTTTGTCTGAGCAAAAACCTTTTGAAATTTTTGGCAAATATTTCTAAGTAAAGTTTTTACTAGAGAATAAATTTTGGCAAAAACTTGTTTAAAAAAATTCCTTAAAGAATTTTTCAAATAAAAATATTTTTTTTGCACAAAGTGTTTTCAAGCAAATTTTTAAGTGTGCAAAAAGTTTTCCCAAGTAAAAATTCTCAAAAAAAAGAAAAATTTAGTTTCAAATTTCTTTTTACAAAGTTTCCTAATTAAAAAGTTTTCTTATACAAAATTTAGGCTTACAAAAGTTTTCCAAAAAATTATCTAAGTTTTTTGAGTGCAAATGCTTTTGCTCAATGTTGAAAAACACTTAGTCAAACTTAAAGCACTTAGAAGGGTTACAAGAACACCACATATCATTGAAAGGTTCAGGGGGAGAATGTTTATTTCAGGAGGAGATAATTGAAATTTCATAAGATGCTTTTTGTTGTTAGATATACTATAAAATGCTTTTTACTTAACTTTTTTGAACCGTGTTGCCATAAATCAAAAAGGGGAGATTGTTGGTGCCTAAAGCACCAAAGTCAAACCTATGTTTTGATAATGGCAAAGGGTTCAGAAGTTAATGTTATGTTATGATCTAACAATGCTAATCAAGTGTGCAGGTAAAGTCCTAGGTACACTAGGCACTAAGTCCTGGCCGCGGGCTGGGCAACTAAGTCATGACGTAAGGTTGGATACTAAGACCTGGTGAGTGAAGCTGGGCACTAAGACCTGGTCGCGGACTGGCCACCGAAGACCTAGTGAGTGAAGCTGGGCACGAAGACCTGGTGAGTGAAGCTGGGCACTAAGACTGTAACGCCCGCTTTTTTTTTCTTCCCTAAAGCGGCGTTATGTTAACATACTTAGGGCATATAGACATCATAAGGCAGCGGAATAACTTTAAGACTTATACATATATGCCCTACTACCATTCCTAACATAATGACATGGGTACTTGACATATTAACTTCATACTTTGCATCATATCATGTCATGCTTAACATCATGTCATAGAGTCACATAAGCCATTATTCAAACACATAAGTAGCAAACATAAAGTTCTAGCATAAGATCGGTAAACATATTATTTTCGTGGCCAAGTCACTACCACACACACATTCTTGTCCTCCTGCTGCTTTCTTATTGTCCCCTTGCGTGATCTGCGGTATAAGGAAAATAAGACTATAAGCACATCGGCTTAGTAAGACTCTTTCCTACTCACTAAAACCATTCATCACTTAATCATAAGCACATGAAACATAAACATAACTTTATGCTTGAACATAACTATAAATAAACTTACATGGCATGATACATGACATAACATGAACATAATTAAAATTTACATGGCATAAACATGAACATAATTCAACTTAGCATAGCATAATACATGACATAGACATAAACATAATTCAACTTAACATGGCCTAATACATGACATAAACATAAACATAAATAAACATTCTTAACATGGCATGATACATAAACATAAGTAGACATTCTTAACATGACATGATACATAGCATAAACATAAACATAAGGAAACATTCTTAACATGCATGATACATGACATAAACATAAACATAAAGCATGAACTAACCTGTATGGCATAAACATAGGCATGCTTTCTATCATATCATATGGGCATCTTCTTAACATAACCATAAGCATAAATCGTTTACTATCATGCATATTTCTTGACATGAAACATAAGTATAAGACATTACTATCATGGCATAATGCATAACATGAATGAATGCATGAGTCTAATGCATATACATAAGGATGCTTAACTTTTAAAAATCATACTTTTAAATACTTAAACATAATCATAACATCATTGGGGTCCTCGGCTTGTACCACATACATACATCATAAGCGCGCATCCCTAAGTAAATACGAGGTAGCGAGCCCCGACCTATTAGGGTGAGGACAGCATAGTCGGTAGTCCCAGAACCAGGGCGTTCTTAAGGTGCCCATCCCTGTTGCACAGCTTCGGTAGTGCCAGAACCGTGGACAGCATAGTCGGTAGTCCAAAACCGGGGCGTTCTTAAGGTGCCCATCCCTTGGACCCATACTTCGGTCCGGTACAAGCTCATTCTTTATATAAATTTATAAAACAAATCGCGCTTGATTTATTTTATAATTCAAACCAAATAATTTGGTTTCCCTCCATGTTGTGGCCGGCCAAACCAAAGAGGGTGGGGCACTTCGGCTTATACCCAACCATCCTGGGTCCACACCTCCTTAGAGATGCTTGCATAAGATGTCAAAGTATAAGTCTCCGTGACTAAGATGACTTGAACACCGCAAGTCAAAGGAACATCGCACTTAAGCTGCAGTAAGAACTTCATTGACATATCTATATGTAGATTTCCATATGAAGTCTTACAGCTAGTCACTCCAATGAACTAGTTCCCTTAACTAGCATCCATGTTTATCTCCGGACATCCCAATGTCACCAGCCAGTGAGAATCAGCTGATTAGAGAATAACCCATGCTAGTCTCAACAGAATTGATAGTGTCTGTATTTATCAATTCATCGACTAGGGACAATTTCAATACTTCACAATTGTACATGTAGAGATAATCACTAGTTGTGAATTCATCACAAATTCTCTCATGCTGTGAATTGTATAGCGGACATTCAGTAAATGAGTTCAAGATCTCAATCAAATACATGAACATGTATACTCAAATAGTGAATATTCATTTATTAAAGTAAATGATTACAATCATAAGGCGATTGCCTTAGGACACTTCTCTCATATTACTAACACATGGATTGCGGAAGGAACGACAGGCGGAGAAGACACCTCTTTTTCCTATGGAGCCTCCGAAACGGTGGCAGGTGGCCCCCCTTTAAAGACCAGGGGCGACCCCAAGGTGCCACTGTCTTGGCGGACCTCTGGCATTGCTGGGCCCACCGACAACTCTCCCTCGACTTCGCCACCCTCGGTGGCGATTCCTGCGGGGGTCGAAGATACCGACCCTGGGATCAACGCCTATTCGTTAGCCTGGTCCCACTTCAGGAGCTTATTCATCACAAGAGAAAACATAATGTCTCCTGCGAGGTAAAAGATGAGAGGGCATCAATTAGCATTAACCAGGCACTGTACCAGGTAAAAATAACTTATGAAGGTTGGAGTTGAGGGGTGTAATCTTCGGACTAATCTCAACTCGATAAAGGAGCTCCTCGCACTGCATCAACTGGAGTCTATGGAATTCCATCCCAGCCAGGATACTTTTGGCTCTCTGATATCCCACGTCCTGTTGGAAATCACCAAGGTCTGGTGTTGGGGGCAAGTTCTCCGTCCAGTGGATGTCGCTGAAAGGACGCTCGGGAAGCCGGATATAGAAAAATCTTTCCTTCCACCCCTTGTGTGAGGAAGGAAGGCCCCCCAGAAATCTATGACCAGCACGAGCGGTGAAGCCAAATGCCCCATGAGACCCAATGGGGACGAAAAAGAAATGGAAGAATTGGGGGGGTCAGAGGAATGCCGAAAAGTTTGAAGAGAACGAGAGCCCCACCCATCTGGGCGAAGGCGTTCAGAGCCAATTGTTGAAGAGGGATGCGGAAGTAATAGGCAACTTTCATGAAATAAGGATGGACAGGGAAGCGAAGCCCTAGTTCTAGTTGTCTCAGGAAAAAGGTGTAGAAATCCTCACCGGTGGTTACCGACGGTTGACCTGCGGTAGGGACCCTTATCTCTCAATCTGTCGGAATGCCATATTTTTGACAGACAGCCTGGTGGGATTCCGACTTAACCTTGTGTCATGACTATATGACTATTATGCTATAAAGGTGAATTATGTTAAGTTCAAGTATGCTTCTTATGATAAGTACATATGCTCCCTTATGCTATGTTAAGTTAAGTGTTTTAATGCTATGCACTATTATGACATGATGTTTTCTCTACTTGATGGAACGTATGATTTTGTGAGTAGGAAAGGATCTTACTAAGCTATATGCTTATAGTTTCCATGTTTCCCTTGTACTGCAGAAAAGGGTAAGGAATGGATAAACTAAAGGGAGCAGCAGGAGGGGCAAAGATGTGTGTGGTGGTGGCATGGTGGAAGAAGATCTACTCATGTTTTATTTAGTTATGCATATGCTGAGTATTGCATGTTAAATGTTGAATCATACTTACTAAGTTGCTACTTGCAGATAATTAGACTCATATGGATATTTCATGCTCACTCTTGCTCATATGCTAAGTACTTAGTTTATACTTGCTAAAGAACTTTAGTATTATGTTATCCTTCCTCATACTTACTCCTCTGTCTTAAGAAATGACCATGTGGCATGCTTCGATTATGCAAATAAGAATGTGAAGGTACCTAGCATGCTCTCCTCAATGTCTAAGATGTTTAAAAGGTTTCATGCCTTACATGTTCAAGTACAAGATTATACATGTATCATGTTCAAGTTTCAAGTTTCAAAATGCTTCCGCTAAAACGAAAAAAAATTATGTTCGCATAACCCTGCCCTAGTGTGAGAAGGGCGGGCGTTGCAGGTTGGTATCAGAGCAGGTCTGCCTTCCCCACTACACACACACATCAAAGCTTCATCCTGCCGCTTCCAAGTAAGAGATCCTAACCTGACTTTACTTTATTTCATGTACAGTAATGATATATATAGAGATGATTATAGAGATGATTTATGCTTGCATAACAAAAGAAAGTAGCATTAATTCTTATGTAGTCATTTATCACCTGTATGATAGATATGGTTAGAGGACGTAGCAATCGGGGTAATGAGACAGCACCCCCACCTAATAAGTATCCGGAATTATTTTAAAGTTCGGGACGAACTTTTTATAAGGTGCGTAGGATTGTAACACCCCAATTTTACGATTTGAGTACCTAGGAATTGTTTAAAGTTCGGGATGACCTTTTTATAAGATGTGTAGGATTGTAACAGCCCAAAATTTCACCATGAATAATATTGTGAATTCATTATGAAATATTATGTGAATAATATTGTGAATTCATTATGAAATATTATGTGAATAATATTTTGGATTCATGGAAAATTATTATAAAAATATTATGTAAATAATGTTATGAAATATCATGAAATTCATGAAATATTATGGAATTCATGAAATATTATCATGAAATATTATGGATTCATGAATATGAAATATTAAAAATATTATGAAATAATATTTATGGAATATTATAAAATAATATGAATTCATGAAATATTATTAATATTATAAAATTTCATGATGGGCTTGGCTTAATAGGCTTTGATATGGATTAGTGCAAAATGTGATAAAAAGGAGGAAGCAAGGATTGAACCTTGAACCTCCTAGTTGCACTCTCCATGTCTTAACCATTGTACCAAGCCATATTTCATGTAGAGGGAATAAGAAACATGCTTGTTAAAAACTAGGGAAGTGAAGAGACATGTCTCTTCATGAGAAAAGTATAAATAAGGGAAAGAGAAGTTGGAATAACTTCCTCTTCTTCTTCCCCTTCACCCTCACCACCGAAATTCCCTTCTCCCTTTTCATTTTCGAAACACCACCCTAGGGTTCCAACCCTAGGGAATTGGAAGGAGGAAGAAGTCTACAAGGGTCTTACCCTCTACTAGGGTCAAGGGTTCTATAGAAGTGCTAGGAAGGAGAACACTCACCTTCCTTCAACCAAGGGCACCTTAAGATTTTAGAGAAGGAGAAATTCAAGTGAAAGGATGTAAGTAATCCCCTCACCTGCATTACAATAGTTTCGAGTGCCTAAAATGGTTTAAACATAGGATGAAGCTCTTGATGTTTTCGGCCAAGAAGGTTTTTAGGGCTTGCGAGAGTTTAAACTACTCCTATACTTGCATATGTTTTTCCTCATGATGTGTGACTAAATAGATGATGATAATATGATGTTTTCCTTGTCCTTAAGCCCCCAAAAACCCGGAGTAGGCTTGCTGGAATTTTCGGTCAAGGACCTCTTTTAGGGCTTAGAGAGGTTTAAACTCCTAGTATGCTTGATAATAACCCTTCCTATGATATGTAAGATGATATATGATGTAAATATGGTTTATTCATGGTTTTAACATGCTTGGAAACTAAGGTATGTATGCTGGAATTTTCTGTAAAGAATGATAAGTAGGACTTAAGAAGGGGTAACAACCCCAACATGCCTTCTAATGTCTCCCCTATGATGCCTACCTTAATGTATGATGTTAGTGTAATGTTTTTCATGGTTTATCATGCTCTAAACATAGAGTTTATATGCTGGAATTTTCTGATTAAATATGAATGTGGGCTAAGGGGGAAGCTACAACCCCAATTAGGCACGCCAAGGATACTCATGATATGCTATGAGTAGTATAGGTGATAACATGTCTTCTCCCATGCTTTTTCATGCTCTAAGAATCATGATGTACATGTCTATGTTTAAGCTCTTTAAGCACCCTTATGTTAAGCATGACTTATGTATGATGAAATGCCTAAGAGATGCTTCCCTGTAAGTCGGGACTAAGAGCACTCTTCATGATAAGATAAGAGGCATGCCATGCTCATGATATGACAATGATGTGATAGGTTATGATGATATGCTTATGATATGATAAGAATGTGCTATGCAACCCTAGGTCGACGGACTATGAACGGACCTAGTAAGAAACAAGAATATGCTATGCTTATGATATGATAAAATCCATGTATGCTATTTTACTTTGTATGGCTTGTACCGGATCCTAGCAAGGTCCACGGGTGGGCTCCGGATGCAGCCCCTAGGTCGACGGACTATGAACGGACCTAGTAAGGGGATGGGCTCCCGAGAACCCCTAGGTCGACGGACTATGAGCGGACCTAGTAAGGGAAGCCCCTAGGTCGACGGACTATGAACGGACCTAGTAAGGGGATGCCCCTAGGTCGACGGACTATGAACGGACCTAGTTTCCCTAGTAGGTTAGAGACTAGCTACCTCGGCCTATTAGGGATGCGCGCATTATGTATGTATGTAAGAGGTACAAGCCGGGATCCCCCAATGATGATGGATGTATGTTTAAGTACCTATATGTATGATTTTAAGAAAAGCATATGCATGAATTTATCCTATGCATGTTTTCAAAAGAGCATCTTGCATTTGTATTTCTTGTCATGACTATATGACTATTATGCTATAAAGGTGAATTATGTTAAGTTCAAGTATGCTTCTTATGATAAGTACATATGCTCCCTTATGCTATGTTAAGTTAAGTGTTTTAATGCTATGCACTATTATGACATGATGTTTTCTCTACTTGATGGAACGTATGATTTTGTGAGTAGGAAAGGATCTTACTAAGCTATATGCTTATAGTTTCCATGTTTCCCTTGTACTGCAGAAAAGGGTAAGGAATGGATAAACTAAAGGGAGCAGCAGGAGGGGCAAAGATGTGTGTGGTGGTGGCATGGTGGAAGAAGATCTACTCATGTTTTATTTAGTTATGCATATGCTGAGTATTGCATGTTAAATGTTGAATCATACTTACTAAGTTGCTACTTGCAGATAATTAGACTCATATGGATATTTCATGCTCACTCTTGCTCATATGCTAAGTACTTAGTTTATACTTGCTAAAGAACTTTAGTATTATGTTATCCTTCCTCATACTTACTCCTCTGTCTTAAGAAATGACCATGTGGCATGCTTCGATTATGCAAATAAGAATGTGAAGGTACCTAGCATGCTCTCCTCAATGTCTAAGATGTTTAAAAAGTTTCATGCCTTACATGTTCAAGTACAAGATTATACATGTATCATGTTCAAGTTTCAAGTTTCAAAATGCTTCCGCTAAAACGAAAAAAAATTATGTTCGCATAACCCTGCCCTAGTGTGAGAAGGGCGGGCGTTGCACCTTGGAAGAGATGGTCTCATACCACTTAGGACGAAACCCCAATTCTCTTAAGGAGCACTCATCGGCGCCTGAAGACTTCTTTATCTTCTCCATCGGACCCAAGGGGAAAGAATGAGGGAAGAATAGAACGAAGGAGGACTTACTCCCGTCGAAAAAACTCGGCAGCAAGAAGGACAAGTAAGAAGGACTCTTGACGACAACTAGGGTAAGGCTGCCGCAGAGCGCCATTGCACCCACTTTTATAGGGACACGACACATCCCTCAAGGCAGTAGAAAGCCAGTAGGTTGAGGATATTAACGGGCTGTCTCGGGGATCGGCTAGCCCTCATTGTCGTCGCTTCGTCTGGCCCGCAGTACGCCATAAAGCGAGAAAAAAGACATGTGACGCTGTTGGATGCGCTGAGCAATTGCGTCACCTTGGCTGCCGCAAAGCTCGCAGGGGTACGAGACATATTAAAAAAATCAGCCAGAGTCAAGAGACTCGCGGGGTATGTCTGATGGTCTGGTCGAAACTTGAAGAATGTGAAAAAGGATAGGGCCCAGCTTCTCCATCACCATCGCAGTCCGATCAGTCAACCACACTTCCTTCGATCAGACTTGAAGGAAGGGACTTGTGATAGGGTTGAATAAGCCTGCGGTGGGCATGTGGGATGAAGAAGCTGCGGGACGTGACACTCTGAATTGGAAAGACTCACTTACCCGGGCCACGGGTTCTCCCTCGGGGGATCCGCCCGGGAAGGTCAGCCAGAAGATCCCCCCGGGCTCACCCCGAGGGGTTAGGCCCCAAGAGCACCTCGGGAGGCACCGCGCCTGCGCTCACCCGGGCCGAAGGACCCCGAGATCAACTCGGGAGGCGGAGCCCCAGCAATGGCTGAACTCGAGTACAGACCCCCCTGACCTGTCTGCGGATAAGCTTCCCCGTCACACGGAGTCATTATGACCCTTAATTAGCGTCACGGGCCGAAGCAGGATAACGACACAGACCGTTTCAATGGCTTGCCTGTAACCGCCGGGAGAGGGGGGGGGGGACAATGTGGCACAAGTTACGGAGACATGGCATAGATCGAGGGCACAAGCCTGGTCTGCGTACATTGGTATAAAAGGTAGTCCAACCCCTCCGATAAGGGGGTTATGCTCTCTCAACTTTAGACATCTTCTTTACTTTTTGCAACCTTTTCTTCTCGTCCGACACTGACTTGAGCATCAGAGTGGACTCCGCCGGACCCCTGCCGGCATGCCCCCTAACGTTCGTGTTAACTTCGCAGGACCCTAAGTTCCTCCCCACCTCAGCAACTACCACAGGGGCAAAGCTTCGGTGCCTAGCCATCGTCGTCGACTCTTTCTGGAATACCATTATTTTCAGAAATAGGTTGAGTATTATCATCATAAATATTATTAATTAGGATTTCATCATTATCCTTAGAATTATTAGAAACATTATTAATTAGAATTTCATCATTATCCTTAGAATTATTAGAAGCATTATTAATTAGG
The DNA here is from genome assembly GCA_024364735.1 of Boesenbergia rotunda. Taxonomy (NCBI): domain Eukaryota; kingdom Viridiplantae; phylum Streptophyta; class Magnoliopsida; order Zingiberales; family Zingiberaceae; genus Boesenbergia; species Boesenbergia rotunda. The sequence goes on from JAGFNQ010000198.1 coordinate 193,620, forward strand.
ATTTCATTATTATCCTTAGAATTATCAGAATTATTAGAACATTATTAATTAAAGTATTAGAATTAGTTTTTAAAATTATAGTATTAATATTAAAGATTAAGGAATTAATGTTCAGTATTTTACTATTATCTAAATTTGATTTAGATTCATCACTAGCTAATATACCATGCAACATATTTAATTTTTTAAGTAAATAATCTAACTTAATAGAAGAATTGTGTAACTGTGCAGGAATTTGAAAAATATTATTAACAAAATTAACTTTCGTATCTCCTTTATCGTGGTTAGACACTGATTCTTGTAGTGTCCTTGCTTTTGACACTTGAAGTATCAGATGTGATTTTTATCCCTCCGGACTCCTGGCGTCGATTCCTTCGTTGCCGCCGGTGGTGACGTTCGAATCTTACGAGTAGGATACTGGTTTTTATAGTGTCATCTCTGTTAGGATGTATACTAAAAGCCTTGCTTTTATATAAACATCTACATTTTGAAAGAGAATCACAAGATCACTGTTTGTATATTTATATTAGTATGTGCATATTGTTTGATACTTTACATTGTAGATAACATGGTGTGTGATGTCGCACAGAAAATCATGTTATCAGTTCCTTGTAGAGTATAAGTAGAGACTCACAACCGAGATGGATTTGGACAAACCATCGGGATGGTTGTATTGTAATTTGGTATTGGTTTATTTTGACCATAGAATTTCACTAGCGCACTTTGTGTGTATTGAGCAAGACCGATATAGAGGTGATTCAATTTATACTGACTTTATAATTGAATCAGACTACCAGTTATTATGGAGTACATGCTCTTAATCCCAATATAATAACGAGCACATGTACTTAATATTTATTTCTTTGATTTACCAATAGACGAAATTTATTCTGTTAAATTGATAGGCCCGGTAAGTTGGGAAATAATATTATTTATATGGTGTGTCATTGATTGTAGATGAAAATCGTGTCCTGGTGAGTCAGGTTGATGATGTCCCCTTGAGGAGCTCATAAGGTTCATCATGTTAAATCCTGTAGGTGGACTTGATCTGACATAATGATAAGGTTGAGTAGTACTACTCAAGGAGTTTGATGTTAATTAATTAAATTGTCAGTAATTTAATTAATTAACAGACATTCGATATCTTAAACATAGGGAGATATTTGTACTCATAATAGGTGGAGCCCATATTTAAATATGGGGGTTGGTGAGTTAGATCAATGAGGATCTTTTAGTGGAATGAATCTTCATTAATGGATCGAGCCTTGATCCATTAGGTGGCCAAGACCCAACTCCTCCTCATGGTCCCTATTGTAGCCCTATGTATTGTGGGATCGGATTGAATCGATAGAGGGGGGGGGGTGAATATCAATCGTAAAACTTTTCGACCAAAGAGAGCAATTACGCAGTGGAAACAGTAAAATCAATAGCTAACATGATTTCTTTTTACTTGGTTTGGAGTTGCGGTCGGCTCCTACTCCAAGGCCCATGGTCATTGACTGTTTACGATGAGCAATTCTATATTCGAAAAGAGTTTACAAGTTGAAGTAGAAATATAGAACGGAAAATGAAATTACAACACTTAAAGAATTAAACTTTTACCGACGACCGGAGAGGTTGGAAGGTTGGAGCAGCGGGTCATCGTCGGTGCTTGAATCGCGAGATCGGAGTTTGTCAGAGCATAGCGCTTGAATGAAAGTGTTGAGAGTGAGATTTGCAAGTTGTTCCGAAGCCTTGGGGGTGAACCCCTATTTATACTGTTCAGTGGGGAGCCTGTGTTGAAGGGGGCGCCTAACACGTGGCCTATCTTGCGAGAATTCCAATCCGCAGACTCGGCCAGCGCTTATCCCTTCAATTGGGGCGCCTGAGCTGACTGGGGCGCCTGTGTTAACACAGGCGCCTAGCATGACTTGGTCCAGAGGCTTGCGTTGTAGTTTGCTTTGAATGCTTTGTTTAACCCTTCACTGGGGCGCCTGTCTCAATACAGGCGCCTAGCCCAGCTAGGGCGCCTCACTCCATTGAGGCGCCTGAGTGCAAAAAACTTCTTCCATTCGTTCCTGCAACCAGGGTTAGTTCCAAAGTCATACAAAGCATACAAATGATAAGATTAGAACATTATTTACAGTCTGAGCTGCCTTGGTTCTGACTTTGGGTCTCCCAAATGGAACCCTAGGTCGAACCGACGCCTAATGTTCCCTCTTACGGGGAACGCGTCCTCACCTACTCCTCTCGGGAGAATTTACCTTTTTGCCAACCGACTCCTCCAGTTGGACTTTTGCCTAGCTTCACTCACCAGGTCTTCGGTGCCTTGTCCTCGACCAGGTATTAGTGCCCAGCTTCACTCACCTGGTCTTCGGTGCCCAGTCCTCGACCAAGTCTTCGTGCCCAACCTTACGTCAGGACTTAGTGCCTAATTCATAGAACCAGGACTTAGTGCCTAGTATACCTAGGACTTTTCTGCACACTTAATAAGCATGTTAGATCACAACCAAATCTTAACTTCTGAACCCTTTGCCATTATCAAAACATAGGTTCGACTTTGGTGCTTCCGGCACCAATAATCTCCCCTTTTTTGATTTATGGCAACACGGTTCAAAATGTTAAGTTAAAATAACATATTATAGCAATCTAACACCAGTAAGTAAATAAATTCATTTATCTCCCCCTGAAATTTCCAATGTCATGTGGGTTTTTGTAAAACTTTCTAAGTGCTAAGTGTTTTTTCAAAATTTAGCAAAAAGCTTTAAGTTTTTTGACTAAAGGTTTTTCAAAAAAAAACACTCAAGAACTTTTCAACACTTAGACAATTTTTGAAAAGGTTTTGTAAGCCTAATACCTTGTACTTAAAAACTTTTGAAAAAATTACTTAGGCAAGACAAATTTTGAAAACTGATTTCCCTTAAAATGTTTTAATTTTGAGAACTTGGGAAAAAAATTTTCCAAACTTAGAATGAGTTTGCTTAACAACATTTTCACCAAAAAATCTTTAACCATTATTTTTTTAAACAAAATTTGTTTACTAAGAAAAATTTACTTAGCGCCATTTGCCAAAAAGTTTTTAGAAAAATTTAGCTCAGGCAAATTTTGTTTATGTTTTTCAAAATACACTTAGAAATTTTTGAAACCTTTTCGAAGTATTTTGAAAGCACCTTCAAATACTTAAAAATTTGAAGTACTGTGAAACATTTTTAAGGCACTTAAAAATACTTAGAAAAATTTGAAAACATTTTTATGTACTTAAAAAACTTTAGAAAAAAATTTGAAGTACATAAAAGTTGAGCATACTTTTTGAAAGAGAGATGGAAATTTTTTTAAAAAATTAGAAAAATTGAAAACAAATTTCCTTCTTTCTTTTGTTTTTCTCCCCCTTTGCCATATATAGAAAAAATGATATCATTTATTGCAGGTAAATTAGAGCTAGTCAAATAATTTGTAATTCCGTATTGAACCAACTCTAATGATTTCAAGCAAGAAAAATGGACTAACCCAAATTAAACCGATCTTGTTCGGGTCCTGTCTAACCCAATTAGCTACTTACTAACTATTATAAAATAGTAGCTTTCGCTAGAGTTAGTCAAGTTAAGTGATCTGATCAAGTTAGAGTTTCTAAGCTTGACACTTAACCTGATTGTTGTTCAACTTGTATTTATTGTCCCAATTACTATAGATGCACTGACTTAAAGCATCTTGAACCAAAGCATAGATCTAAGCATCTCAACCCAGTCTAGGTTATCAATCAAAAGTACCCTAAGGTGCTTGTGAGATACTGACTTCTAGATCTATAGATGCATGCAATTCTAGGGTTACGGCCTAAGCTAAGTCTATTTGCGCAAAAAACCTAGTTTTGAAGGGGGTAGTTTTTGAAAGTAAACTAAGTCAGAAAATCATTTTAAATTTCAAAAAACTTGATCAAAGAAATGATTTTTCAAATTGCTAATTTTTGAAAAAATAGGAAATTTTTTTTAAGAAAACAATATAAACAGTCCTATTCTACTAAGCACAACCCTAACTTATGATGAAGTTAATGACTTAGCAGTTAAACAAATAATCATAAAGTAGATAACTCGTCAGGTAAGTAAATAGCCAGTAGTTACAATAGCTGAATAAAAGTCAACTGGTCAACACAAGGACCAGTAAAGTCAATCACAGGTCAACCCTACTAGGTAGGGCAAGTCAAATTGTACGAGTACAGTCAACTAGCTGGGAAATCACTCAGATCTACGAGGAGGGGCCCGGAGGAAAGAATGGACCAGGCTGCCACGACCGGAACATGGACATCATCTCGTCATAGCGGGCCTAGTTTGCGTCGCGTTCGGACCGGAAGGCGTCCATGTTTTCAGCGTGATAGGCCTGGTTCACCTCGTGCTCGGCATGAAGAGCATCCATGTACTCGACGTGGTGGGCCTCAATCTCTTCCCGGAGACTGTGGACCTCTGTCTGGAGACTGTGGACATCAGTCTCAATCTGGGCTAGGCGTTGGTTTGTAGTCAGTGGTGGAGGCTCTCGTAACTGCTCCTCGATCTCGGCGACGAGTTCGGCTACGTCGACCTCAACCTCCTCGTTCGAGTCGACCTGGTGTTGGGCCCTCTGTCGCCTCCACGATAATACCCCCACGGCTGAGATATCTATGCCCGCTAAGAAAAAGTTTCTAGACCCTATCTCGTCAAATTTGGTCATCTGGATGACCTCCCCGGCAGTGATGTCGCGACCATGGTGATGGAGAAGGGATGTGATAATATGACAGTAGGGGGTACACATTCGAGAATGAGTGGATATGCTCGACGCATAAGTGATCGTCTGGAACATGTGTAGACCAATGTCTATGTCCAGATGATGGATCATCGCATAGAGGAGAAAGGTGTGGAAGGGTCTCATGGTTTCAACATCCCGAGTGGTCAGTGGAAGGATACATTGGACCAGAACTCGATAGAGAGCGTAGTCCTGGACTTAGAGATCGACGGACTGGAATCGCTGTACCGTCTGGTTTCGAATGTCTCCGAAAAAGTAGGAGTAAAAAGTGTCTAGGGTGATATGAGAATAGGGGTCAGCAAAAGGAAGGTCAGTAGGAGGATAACAGTAAAAAGTGCACCGAGAAGGTCGTAGTCCTAGAAATCGAGTAAATAATGCAGGTGTGATAGTGAGGGGAATGGACTATACAGTAGTAGAATAACAAAAATCATCAATTTTGACTAAGTTGTTATAAAACTCAGCACACAAGGTTGTGTTGACCGAGTGGGTACAGTAAACAAGATTGTCAAGTTGATAAAAGTGGATTGCATCCATGGCAGTAGGGCAGGATTGAGCAAAAAAGTGTCTATTCAAGTAGCTAGTCTTAATCGGTTTATACGTGGTCTGGGCGAATTTATTAAATAAGGCCATGGTTGTAACGCCCGCCCTTATATCTACTCTCGGGGCGGGGTTATGTACAATCAATCATATAATTATTTTATCATAACATAAAAACAATGCAAGAGTGCGAGGACTAAGTACTGAGCATGCTTGTCTAAAACCATCAAGTGATATTTACAAGTACTAAGCATACTAGTCAGTACATACCAATCAAATATCATGCTTGGATCATTAGAACCTGGTAGGTGCATAGTAAGTTTAGTAGCACATAAATCATGATAGTGAGGTTATACATTCCATTGCATAATATTAGTTCATCAAATTGAGTCTAAAGGAAGTCTAGAACATCATGTGAAATATCTTAATTAAGAGTTATTCTACAATATGATAGGTTCACGAGTAGTTCAACTCACAACATAATCAAACCTAATCAAGTATAAGAGTAATCACTAACATTCATTATCAAGGAGACATTAACAAAAAGCATAATAAAGTAGATATAGAAGTCTTTCTTTCCCGAGCCACCACCCCACACATCTTCAGCCCTCCTGCCTCTTCCTTTAGTTTAAGTGTTCCTTATCCTTATCTGCAGCATAAGACAACACATAAACTAGTAAGCACAAATGCTTAGTAAGGATCCTGTCCTACTCGCATAATCCATACGAAAGAATACAACATGCACACATAATAAATCATAAGCATGAGTTCATCACAGCATACTAAACATCAAAGTTTCTAAGCATGCAGTATATAGTATCTTAAGCATACCCATCACATATAATAAATGTGTTCAAAACAATTCCATAAAGGTATTACTTAAAAATACATCAACATCATATAGGGGCCCAGTTGTGTACCACATCAAGCGCGTTCTCTAATGAATTGAGGTAGCGAGCCACCAACCCATTAGAGCAGGACCCTTCCGTCCTACCGGAGCCATGACCTTAAGTTAACATGCACCCCGGATTTGTTTAACGACCCCCTTCCGAGTCGGGTACCACAACTTACAAAGTAAAATACTTATCATGTCTTTACATATATGCTAAGGAGTACTCCAAATTCACTCTCGAGGGACACACCACTCTTCAAGGGTGCTCATGATCCCATAGGGACACACCACACAACATAAGGGGTGCTCTTGATCCCATACTTAGTGGAGTATCCTTTCAAGCATTTTAACATACACATCACATGCAATCTCATAAGGGTGCCCTATGGGCTATAAGACATGCTCATACATATATCATATTTCCACCACTTAACATACTTTATATATGACAAGATTGGTCACATAAATCATACTCATATCATAGAAAGTGGTAGCATGCTTCATGGATTAAATTCCTTCTTCCTAACCCTAAACTAGGGTTTGGCCGAAATTCATAAGGTAAGGATAGGTTAGGTTTTTGACATCAAACTTCCCATACAAGCATCACATATATATACATCATGTATCATACTAAGCATAGCATACATCATGGGGAAATCGACCTTCACAACCCTAATGTTCCTTGCCTTGGCCGAAAGTCATGCTAGGAAAAAATTAAGTTTTCCAATCAAACATTCCATTTAGACATCACATGCATATACATATCATCATCCCCAAACATAAGCATATCTCATAGGGTACATCCCATACAAGCATCACATATATATATATCATGTATCATACTAAGCATAGCATACATCATGGGGTAATCAACCTTCACAACCCTAATGGTTCATGCCTTGGCCGAAAGTCATGCTAGGGGGAAGTTAAGTTTTCCAATCAAACATTCCATTTAAACATCACATGCATATACATATCATCATCCCCAAACATAAGCATATCTCATAGGGTAGTTTAACCTTCACAAACCCTAATCTTAGGGTGTTGGCCGAAAGTCATAGGGTAGGAGTATTAGGGTTTTTGACAATGAAACATTCACACAAACATTTATACAAACACCTTGTATACACCATCATATAATACGCTAAGCATGGATATATTATAGGATAATTCAACCCTCACTAACCCTAGTTTCCATGCCTTGGCCGAAACCCATCCAAACCCTAAACCCTAGTTTTTGTCATCACAATATGAAAGGACACAACATATATGTATACCCTAAGTTCCAAGGGGTCTTCTCATGCATCAAGGAGTAACCAAGGTCTCCCCCCTTAGGGGTGGCCGAAACCTACACAAGGGCAAAACCCTAAGGTTTTGTTCCTAACATCATGAAGGAATCAACATATACATATACCCTAAGTTCCAAGGGGTCTTCTCATGCATCAAGGAGTAACCAAGGCCTTCCCCTAAGGGGTGGCCGAAACTTACACAAGGGATTTTCCCTTTTTCGAAAAACAAGAAGAACAAAAGATTCATGCACAACAATTACACTGCAGGCGAGGGGATACTTACATCTTTCGCTTGAATTTCACCTTCTCTAAATCTTTAGGGTACCCTTGGTTGAAGGAAGGGTGAGAGTTTCCTTTACTAGAACTTCTCTAGAACTCTTGGCCCTAGTAGAGGGCAAAATCTTTGGATGTGATCTTCCTCCTTCCAATTCCCTAGGGTTAGAACCCTAGGGTGTACTTTTCGAAAAAATGAAGAAGAAGGAGAGGCTCTAGGTTTCGGTTTTGAAGTGGGGAAGAAGAAGAGAGAAATGCAACTTCTTTTCCCTCTCTTATTTATACTCTTCTCATGAAGAGACATGTCTCTTCACTTCTTTAGCTTTAACAAGCATGTTTCTTATTCTCTCAACAAGAAAACATCCTTGGTGCAATGGTTAAGACATGGTTAGTGCAACTAGGAGGTTCAAGCTTCGATCCTTGCTTCTTCCTTTCTACATCTTCTTTTTATCACATTTTGCACTAATCCATATCAAAGCCCATTAAGCCAAGCCCATCATGACATTTCATAATAATGTTTCATGAATTCTTCATATTTCATATGGGAAAATTTTGGGGTGTTACAATGGTAGGAAACCTAGGATCCGGGCAAGGCTCGACCTAGGGGTTAGTTTGAGTAACACGACATTTTCTAAACAGATAAGAAAAATTATGCATTTAAATAAGTGAAATAATCAAAAAATTAATTATAAATGCATAATTAAAATGGTACCGGGGAGGCATTGTCGAAGTAGAGCGTTTGAGGGCAAAGGATGAGATTTCGGGCGCCTTAGAGGGAGAAGGAGTGGAAGAGAAGTTGGTTTGGTGTGGCAAATGACCATGGTTTGATGGCCTTAAATAGGCTTATACGGGCGCCCGTGAAGGGTCTAGGGCGCCCGAGTTCAGTGAGGCACCCGAGACCCTCTCGGATGCTTGGGTTAGGGTAGTCAGTGTTTTTGGCAGCTTTGACTGCCTTGAATGAAGATAAAGCATCAGGCGCCCGTGTTGACCGAGATTTGACCGTTGACCAGTTTGACCGTTGACCAGGGTTGATTGTGTTGACCAAGTTTGTCTCAGTTGACTATGTTTGACCAACCAATAACTAAATCAATCAAGCCCTAGATTATATTCAAAATGAGTCTATTTTGACATTCAACATGAAATTCAATCTTTTGGGAAAAAAAGTTAGAGTTGAAAAAGTAGGGTTAAAAAAAATTGAATTAATTTACAAAATTGAGGTAATTTTGAATAACTTCTGATATCACTTTGAGTTGATTTTGAATAAATTTTGAAAACAGTTTAAGTTTTATTTTAAGAGGATAATGAATTATACTATTAGGTCCTAGACATCTCATCTAGTTCTACGCGATCAAACATGTTAACCTTATGGGATTTGTGAGACATATTTTCAAAAAATAAATATTTTAATTTTGAAAAACATGGTTAATTTTGAAGACATTGAATTAATTTTGAAAAATTTATAAGGTTAAGTTTATTGACTTTCAAAAATGTGTTGAATTTAAGATTAATTGAAATTTGTGTTAGATTCAAATTTAACAAGTAGTAAATTGAATTTGATTTTTAGTAATTGACTTTCAGGTCTTGGCGAGGCACAAGATCTTCTTTTGCCGTAGCCTTATTGGAGCAACAATCCTTTCCTTACAAAGCCTTTTACTGAAAATTCATCTTCAAGTTACTTCTTGAAAGATTTTGGTCAAATTAGTTTGGGTCTTGGATCGGTAGCTTCGGCTAGTTCCACCAGAAAGGCTTCCCTAACGTACTATCATCTCACCTCCACCCAATACTATGTTGTTCAAATTTCAAATAAATCATTTGTACTTAATCTAACCAATCCTAAATCTGAGCATTATAAAATAAACAAGCGAGAAAAATAATCATCTAAGTCACGTCATAATTGGAATAATATTCTGGATTTTTAAAATAAGTAAGATTGTGAATTAAATTTTCTTGCATTTTAACCTTATGATTAAGTGTTTCATTTTCTTGTTCTAATTTTTTAAAATTTGCTTTAACTAATTTATAGGACTTAATCACATCATTTGAGGTAAATACTGGGTTTTCAAATATTGTAAAGTTACCTTTCCCGAATGTTTGTCCAGTCTTCTTGAGGGTACCATTTGGCGAAGGTCGACTTTTACGAGTTGGACACTTACTCTTGTAATGTCCTATTTGTTTGCACTCATAACATATTATATGATTTTTAAAATTTGAATTTTCCATATTACCGTTTGATTCCTGGTTGGAAATCTCCCTCTTGATTTCAGCCGTCTTTCTTTTCTATCTCTTTAGCATCTTGTAGTGGTCATGAGCCAATCGGACCAGTTTGGGTCGATCTCCTTCACTGTCGTCAGATTCCGAGTCGGAGTCGGACTTGGATACTGGTTGAGACTTCCCTTTTGGTGGTTCTCTTGGAGTTTTCCCTGCATTGGAAATTATTCCTTCCTCGACCATTACAGTATCAGTTTGATTATTTAATTATAATTTTGAAAAGGATTCGAAATCAGTTACTGTCTCAATCAATTCGTCTTCTAATTCTGGCTCGAATTCGAAGTCAGGTACGGATTCTAACTCATCTTCTGATCCGGAGTCAATTTCGAAGTCGGGTGCCGAATCTATCTCGGTTATTTGAGCTTGAGCCGAGAATGCAACATAATTTACCTGATCTTTCTCATCTGAGTTCTCTTGATATAGGTTAATCAATTTCTCCCAAATCTCTCTGGCACATCCAAATGAACTGACTAGCTTGAGTTGTTCGTTGGTTAGACCACTCTGAAGAATTGAAGTTGCCCTTGCATCTGTCTCAATTTGGTTGAGCGTTGGTTCATCCAGTTTATCCCACGCAATTGATAGTTCATCTTCTGTAGGGAGGGAGAACCCTGTTTGAATGATCATCCATATGTCCACATGAGCCTTCAGATGGAGTTCCATTTGACTTCTCCAAAAATCAAAATTCTCGCCGGAGAATAGCGGTGGACGAGCACTGTTCCACTCTTGGTTGGCCATTAAAATTTTCTGAAAAAGAAAAAAAGAACTTGTTCCAAGACTGAATTTTGGATTAGTAGTGCGGGAAGAATTTTTATAGCGAAAAAAGATCGAGTGGTGTTGCACCAACCTCGATTAATAAGAAAATTCGAGCGAAAAAAATTTAAAATTCATAAATCCGAATTTTTTTTCTCAAACTGGTGGTTGCACCAAGTTTGAGCCACCCGCTCTGATACCACTTGTGGGATTGGATTGAATCGATATAGGGGGGGTGAATATTGATCGTAAAATTTTCGAATAAAGAGAGCAATTACGCAGTGGAAACAGTAAAATCAATCGCTAACATGATTTCTTTTTACTTGGTTCGGAGTCGCGGTCGGCTCCTACTCCAAGGCCCACGGTCCTTGACCGTTTACGATGGGCAATTCTATATTCGAAAAGAGTTTACAAGTTGGAGTACAAATATAGAATTGAAAATGAAATTACAACACTTAAAGAATTAAACTTTTACCGACGACCGGAGAGGTTGGATGTTTGGAGCAGCGGGTCGTCCTCGGCGCTTGAATCGCGAGTACGGAGTTTGTCGGAGTGTAGCGCTTGAACGAAAGTGTTGAGAGCGAGATTTGCAAGTTGTTCTGAAGCCTTGACGGTGAACCCCTATACTGGTCAGTGGGGTGCCTGACACGTGGCATATCCGGAGAGAATTCTAATCCACAGACTTGGCCAGCACTTATCCCTTCAACTGGGGCGCCTGAGCTGACTGGGGCGCCTGTGTTAACACAGGCACCTAGCTTGACTTGGTTCAGAGGCTTGCGTGGCAGTTTGCTTCGAATGCTTTGTTTAACCCTTCACTGGGGTGCCTGTCTCAATACAGGCGCCTAGCCCAGCTAGGGCGCCTCACTCCATTGAGGCGCCTGAGTGCAGAAAACGCCTTCCATTCGTTCCTGCAACCAGGGTTAGTTCCAAAGACATACAAAGCATACAAATGATAAGATTAGAACATTATTTATAGCCTGAGCTGTCTTGGTTCTGACTTTGGGTCTCCCAAATGGAACCCTAGGTCAAACCGACGCCTAATGTTCCCTCTTACGGGGAACGCTTCCTCACCTACTCCTCTCGGGAGAATTTACCTTTTTGCCAACCGGCTCCTCCAGTTGGACTTTTGCCCAGCTTTACTCACCAGGTCTTCGGTGCCCAGTCCTCGACCAGGTCTTAATGCCCAGCTTCACTCACCAGGTCTTCGATGCCCAGTCCTCGACCAGATCTTCGTGGCCAACCTTACGTCAGGACTTAGTTGCCCAGCCCGCGGCCAGGATTTAGTGCCCAATTCATAGAACCAGGACTTAGTGCCTAGTGTACCTAGGACTTTCCTGCACACTTAATAAACTTGTTAGGTCACAACCAAATCTTAACTTCTGAACCCTTTGCCATTATCAAAATATAGGTTCGACTTTGGTGCTTCTGGCACCAACATATATACCCATGGAGTCATGAGACCAAGGCATCCAATTCATCCAACACAAGAGAACCCTAGAGCCTCTCTCTCTCTTTTCTCTCATCATCTCTCTCCTAGGTCTTGAGGTGGCCGACGGCTAAGGGATCCAAGGGAGGTGGCGCAAGGTGATAAGGAAGGAAGAAACACATATTTTCTTCCCCTCCTCTTCATTCTTTTCTTCCCTTCTTCCCTAGAAGTCTCGACAGCAAGAAGGAGGGGCGGCGCCACCTTGGTTTGAAGGTGGTCGGTGGTGGTGAGGAAGAAAAGATAGAGGTTGCAGTGGCTTGGGTTTTCGGGGAAGAAGAAAATTTCATCCTCTTCTTCTCTAGCTTCTTCCTCTTCTCTTGGAGCCGGAGCAAGTGAACAAAGGAGGCCTCACCTCCTTTTGGTCGGCGGTGCATAGGAGAAGAAGAAGACTTGTGGCCGGCGGCAATCCTAGGGGCTAGGGTTCAGCGCATGCAAAGGAGAAGAGGTTGGTGGCCTTGGTGACTCTGGTTCTTGGTAGATCATCTCCCACACGACGCCCAAGAAGGGGAGGGACATACAGTAGAAGATCGCGAGGTAAAAGGGAAGGTATATCTTCTCCTTTGGTTCCTTTGTTCTTTCTATTATTTCATGCGATTAATTAATTACATGTTTGATTATTATTCTTTATTTCATGATAATAATAATCTTGGACCCCGATGATAAATACAAAAATCGGCGATCCACTCATCGTCTATTCCGCGGCTAATTGGTTGGACGAGATTGATCGCTAGAACAACACGGTTGTTCAAGCGATCGCTCGAATCGGTTAGCACGATGATGAGACGGTCGTTTGGGAAATAGGTCTCCATTCGGATTGAAACATTTTAATCCGTGGATATAGAGAGGTTTCCCATGCGTGACCCGGAATCTCCGTGGGGAAACCCAACACTCTCTCCCTACACTTAAATCATATTATGTGAAATTTAAAAAACGACATAATTAAAAATATATATGTATTCACCCTTGCTCTCCCTCAATTCCTGGCGTTGGTGCTCCTTCGGCGGTTAGTCTGATCAGAACCACCTGCTCTGATACCAATTGTGGGATCGGTACTGGTAGATAGAGGGGGGGGGGGTGAATATCGACTCGAACTTTTGTCGGAACTTTGTCGTTCGATCATCTTTCTATCAAAGTTAGTACGCAGTGGAAATAATAAAGAAAGAAAAAGCAAGAAAAACTCACGGGATTTACTTGGTCCCCAACACCCCAAGGTCAGTACGTCCAAGACCTAAGTACTCAGCGTGAGTCCACTAGTGGTCTCCTTTCTGGATTTTCCGGAGGCGGAGAAACCCGTCTTACAGTTTAAGTAGAATAAATGAAAATGATAATAAATAAATACATCTTTGTAAACTAAAAGCAAACCAATAAAAAATGAAGATCCGACCAATCCGGAAGTCCGAAGTGCAACGCACTTCCTCCTGGAGCCTCCTTGGTCGCAGAGCTTTGACTTTAGCGCTTTTGCTTCACATAGAATGCTTTAGCGGACGGAAAACTTGATTTCTTGAAGTGAGGGGTCGAACCCCTTTTTATAGTTAGCTCATGGGCGCCTGATAAGCTTTGGGGCGCCTTATATCGCAGTCAAACGTTGATCCATAGCGGTTGAATCATGCAGGGATAAAACTTCCCTTCCCAGGCACCTGGCTTACCAGGCGCCTGGGAAGGACTGGCCTTAACCAGGGCGCCCAACCATACTAGGTGCCTGATTCATTCAGGCGCATAGGAAGCTTCTTCCCAGGTCTAGTTTTTCCTGCGTTTGCTCTCTTATCTTGCCTCCAACTCCAGGTACTTGCAAGTCAACAAACACAAGACAAACATACACATAATCTTATGCCTTAGTTTATTGGTTGTGACTTTGGATTTCACCCGAAACCCTAGGTCGAACCGACACCTACTGTTCCCTTTCCCAGGGAACGCGTCCTCACCTACTCCACCCTCGAGAAGTTACCTTTGCCAATTGAGACCTCCGGTTGGACTTTTGCTCATCCTCTGAGAACTCGAATCTCGAGACGTCCGACCTCGACCCGTCTCTACTTCTGTCCGCGATCCCCGTTCAGCCAAGTCTTTTGCTTGATCCTTGACCAGGACTTCATGCTCGGTCTCTAAGCCTCTAGTATCTCGAGACGTCCGACCTCAACCCATCCCTACTTCTGTCCGTAGTACTTGCTCAGTAAGACTCCGTTGTCCGATCCCCGATTAGGACTTCGTGCTCAGTCCCCCGAACCAAGACTCCTTGCCCAGTTTCACTCATCAGGACTTCGTCCACCTAGCTTCACTCACTAGGACCTGAAAGATCGATGTGGGGCGTGCAGAGGGGGGGGGGTGAATGCACTTTCGCGGATCGTTTGATCTCTACACAGATGTTAGCGCAGCGGAAATAATATGCAAAAGAAATAACAATGCTAACAAACCGTATTTAGTTGGTATCCACCCCGACCGGGTGACTAATCCAACAATCCGTCGGTGGATCAAACCCCGGATAACCTCCGGCTAGAACTCGTCGCTCCTTGTGGGTGGAGAAACCTCGCCACAACACCAAGGACACTTCCTGAGTATACAAGACTACTAACTTGCCCTATCCAAGCAAGTTTCGTCAAGAAACAAGGTAGGAAACGAGCCCCGTTAAATAGGGCTCGAATCTGAAACAGCCGCTACCAGTCGACTGCCCAAATGGCAGTCAACTGGTCCCACTCAGATTCGACCGTTACACCATAACGTTCAAATTCTGGCCAGCTGTTCCAGTTGGCACCAGTCGACTGCCCCTAGGGCAGTCGACTGGTCCGAGACCTAAGCCTAGGGTTTCTCTCCGAGTACAAATCTCTCCGCACTCAAACCCTCCCGGCTTAACCCCTGAGTACATGCACTCATACTCAGCCACTCTCAACCTAGTTGACTCTTCACCAGCAGTCTTGACTGTTGCCTTCACGCCCTCTCCATCTTTGGCCCTCGTCCCTCGGATGCGCACGCAAGCCTCCAGCTTGCCTCCATGCCACCCTTCACGTACGCCTCGAAGTCTGCGTCCCTCGGCTCATCATCTCTGCTATCAATGGTCCCTCGGATGCGCACGTAAGCCTCCAGCTTACCTCCATGCCATCCTTCACCTGAAGACGTCAACCAAGTCCATGCGTACCTGTACACCTGCACACTCATGTACACATGTGAGAATAACACAAACCCTAACTTGACCATATTGCCCATACATCAAAATATCATGATCCTCCAGATCATCTCAGGGCCGATTGCCCCAACAATCTCCCCCTTTTTGATGTGTGGCAATACGTTAAGTTAGGTAAACATATAGCAATAATGATAGCACAAGCAATTGAAATTCAAGCATAACACACAAGAGGCTACCTCCCCCTTAACTTATGCTTTCTCCCAAATTTCAGCCCTTATTGCTAATCCTAAGTTAGAGTTAAAGTTACAACCAAACCTAAGTTAAGTTTCAACCAAATCCTAACTTAACACTCAAGTTCTCCCCCTTTGACACCATCAAAAGATTGCCCCAAGCAACCCAACCCTAGGTGCCAAAAAGAACTTAACCAGATTTCTGAAAACCCCTTCAGAAATCACAAAAAACTTATTCTGCCTACACTACCAGTCGACTGCCCCCAGGGCAGTCGACTGATACGACAGATTTCAGAATTTCAGTCGAAATTCAGAAATGAATAAAAAATTCCAAAAAATCTGGAAAAATGTGAAACTTTGCAAGCACGGTTGTTAAGGTATTCCCTACCCTAGAAAAATTTTGGTTTATGAAAAACATCAACCGTGCTTGACTTTTGGTACACACTCAAAAATTTCCAATTAAGGCCAACTTTGTATCAATCTAGAGTTCTAGTGATGGGATCCTATACTTGTCATTCTCTAGCACCTCTAGTTGATATTCAAAATGATTCCCAACTCCCCTTTTCGAGTAAATGTATTGATTTTTACAAAACTCATTATGGTGTAATGATCATCTTTTCTAATCATGACATTTTCTTGATTTTCAACCAACCCATACTAGATAGCAATCATTTGAGAATTGCAAACATATCATGAATATATAGATAACGATTACAAAAGAAACCAACATGATTTGGCGAAAGATTAGATCTTAAAAAAAACTATGAAAATAAGACACACTCTGAATATGATAGCGTAAAAGGTGCATAATACATAAAGTCAGTCAGCAAATAAACATCACGCCAGTGCCATGGGCCAACAGGCCAGAAGTCATTTAGAGAAGTACAATCATCGAAATGAGGAGTGTTTGAGAGGTATAATAAAGTAATCATCACAAGACACTCTCAACACTATAACCCAAAACTGCATCAGCTGATCAGAAATACATGTGGTCATCACCATCTGGAGGAGGAGGAGGAGCAGGAGGACCCTGATATGATAAATCCCATCGCTGCAGCATCTCGTACATGGTATCCTGCCTGGTCATAAACCCCTGGCAAAACTCTGTAAGACCATGTACCTCTCGCTGAGTAGCTGCCTGGTCCTGCTGAAGACTCTGGACGCCCTTTTGAATAGTATGAACATCCTCCTGGAGTCGGGTAAACTCTGCTCGTATGATAGGCTCAGCGGGCTCCTCACCTACATCAGCAGCTTCCTGGCGCTCCCTCCAAACGAATACCCCCTGTCTAGACTCAATGCCTGCCAAAGACAATTGGTGGGTGTCAATCTGATCATAGTCTTTGGACAGGTGTCTAACCTGACCACTAGTGACCCGAATGCCAAAACGCAGTTGGAATAACTCAGTTAACATATGACAAAAAGGCATATAAATCTTCCCGTTCACACTCTGGGACAAGTGACAGATGGAGGCAAACACATGCAAGGACACATCTATATCCAGTCGTCTCTCAAGCGCATACATCATCACTAAGTGAGGCAACCTAATCCTCGCCCTCCCCTTAGTGATGATGGGTAGAAGACACTCTACCACAATCTTGTAAAGCACATGACTGGATGGACTCATGGGTTTTGCGTCAAAAGTACGTTCAGATTCATGTCTATGTCTCCTGAAGTAGTGGGCATGAATCAGATCAATAGTGACACCTGGGAATTCAAGTGGTTCAACAATGTTTGGAAAGTAGGTATTGGCATTGTTCGAGGCTCGATATTCTAGGAAACTGGCTAAAACCATGGGTGTGAAAGGAATGGTGACACCCGCTACCCTTGACTCATAAACTCTATTGTCTAGGTCAAGACAAGTCAAATTTGCAAAGAACTCTTTGCACAGATCAAGATTAACATCATGTTGGCAATAGACAAGTTGTTCTATGCCGAAATGGGTAATCATCTCAATAATGTGAGGCCTCTTCTCCTCAAAGTATCCTTTATTAAGATATCGACAGGGTAGTTGAACAAATTCGTTCTCCTCGAATCGCTTTTTGCATTCCAAACTTCTAAACCTAGACTCTTCTGAGCCTTGGGGACCTGGTCGAGATGACCCCTCACCCCTAGATTGTTTAAACACAGCCCTAACACACCAAACACATGTATGCATACCAAAGTGACCCCCCCCAAAACAGAAGATAGCAAAGGAAACACAAAAATCATCATATTAGTCTCAATACGAAGCCTAAATGGAGAAGTAAACCTTAAATATCATACCTTTTCGTCCTTTGCATTTTGAGATTTTGAAATCGCGTGGGTTGACTTGAAGAGGGGTTTTCTACTAACCCTAGAAGTAGATCGGAGTTAGAGAATGGCTTTAGGGAAGATTTTAAGGCTTGAGAGGAGTTTAGGACGCAAGGGGAGTCGAGAGGAGGAGAAAATCGCCGGTGGAAGTGAGCCAAAACCCTAGATTTTGCTTTCCCGGCGCGCCCTCTCCTTTTATACAGCTCGCGAACTAGTCGACTGCCCCTGGGGCAGTTGATTGGGCGACAGTGTAATTACATTCGGTGAGGTTTGCCAGTCGACTGGTGTCTGCTGTTCTGAATTTCAGATTTTCAGTCGAACTTCAGAAATGCCTAACTAATTCCACAAGATCCCAAAAATTCTGAAATCTTGTGAGGAGACTTGTGGATCTTATATTTACTTGGGAAAAATATAATTTCAATCAAAATCATCCCAAATCCCAGGTTTGGTACAAACTCTGAGTTTCTCTAAAATGTATCATGAAACTCTTCTCAAAAGTCCTATTTTGGACCTTACCTTGATGCTGCTTCCCATAATCATCCATAATCCATTCATAGCATCAAGTTATATCGTATTTAGGCATTGAAATCGATTTTTCTCAAGTAGAATCCTAATTTCACCTTTTCTTCATAACCCCCCTTAAGTGTGCCAACTCTCTAGGATTAAGACTACTCTTAGTCTTTTAAACCTCTTGGCACACCTTATAGTTCTTTTCAATCTCATAGAAGTAAACCACCTGAGATCCATTGACCATGGAACTCGTCTTGACTCCTAGAGCTTCTATCCCTAATTACCTCCCTATGTAACTCCTTTACAAAAGCAAGATCACACCGGTGCTCTTCCGGTGCTTCTTGACTTTCCACCATTACTCTCTTAATTCGATAGACCTTTTCTTTGGTTACTTTCTTTTCTTTCCCTTTAAATGGCTTTTCCTTGCTATTTTTGCCTTTTTCTCTACCATAGTTATAGGGCATCCTTGAATATGATACTTTATCAACATTAGCCCTCCTAGAATGGTATCCTAGACCTGGTTTACCATTTCTAAGAGATTGATCATTTTGTATTCCTCTTGATTCCTTGGATCTCCTAATGAGTCTATCTAGGTTCTTCTCCAATTTATCAAGTTTATCTTTTAAAACTTGATTTTCCTTTTCCAAACTTCTAACCTTAGTATCACTAGATCTAATTTGATCATCTCTAGGATTACTTATTTTTCTAGGCATATTTCTCTCTTTCTCAAATTTTATGCCTTGGTTCTTATTCCTAGAGTTCCTAGATTTATCATGAACCATAGAATTGTTGGCGTTTTGACATATAGATTTGTTTCTATTCCTATCATGGTATTTAAAGCCAAAAACATTCATGGGCAAGCAAGTGTTATCAATTCTATCATTCATACAAACATTTTTAGCATTTATTGGAAAATTTGAAATGCAAGTAGAGTTAGAGGTTACCTCCCTTACCCTTGGGGCTCCCCCTTGATGAATGCTCCTCTTCCTTTGTTCTTTCTCCCATCTCCTAAGGTGCTCCATCTTCTTGAGCTATCTACCTCTTGGGCATTTTGTATGATAATGCCCGAGCTCCCCGCATGTGAAACACCGAATTCTCATTCTTTTGTTTTGAGCTTCCTCATTCCTGCACCCCACATTAGATTTAAATTGAATTGATTTAGGCTTAGGAACTACCTCCTTTTTACCTAGTGGACACTTGTCCTTGTAGTGCCCCTTTTTATTACAACCAAAGCATACGATATGCCCTTTTGACTTAGCTTTGGTGGAGACGGAAGTCATCTCTTGTTCTTGTGAGACTGAGGGTCTTTCCTCCCCCTCAACCCTTGATGCTAATTCTTCTTCTTTTCTTGATGGGATAGATGGTTCCTCACTTGATGGCACAGACAATTCCTCATTTTGGTCCTCTTGGATCATTGAACTTACTTCTTTAGATATTTCGACTACTCGAACTTGTGAAGAGTTCTTGTGAAGTTCTTCCAACTTATTCCACAATTCGCATACATTTGAATATTTCCCTACATTACTCAAAACATGGTTGGGCAATATGTTACTTAAAATATCTATTAACTTCTCATTGGCCCTAGCTTATTCTTGTCGTTCACTTGTCTAATATCTAGGGCGAAGCTTTTTGCCGTGCTTATCCTTGGGGATTTCGAATGAGTTTTCAATGGTCATCCTACACTCCCAATCCATCCCAAGCCAATTCTTCATTCTATCTTTCCAATAGTCAAAATTCTCATGCTCGTATGACGGTGGTGAGTTGATATCGTCACCCAACTTGTCATCCATGACTCTTTTCCCTCTAGCAAGGGCTGCCTCAGCGGTTAGTCCGATCAAGAGCGGTACACGCTCTGATACCAACTGAAAGATCGATATAGGCGTGCAGAGGGGGGGTGAATGCACTTTCGCGGATTGTTTGATCTCTATACAGATGTTAGCGCAGCGGAAATAATATGCAAAGGAAATAAAACAATAAATACAATGCTAACAAATCGTATTTAGTTGGTATCCACCCCGGCCGGGTGACTAATCCAACAATCCGTCGGTGGATCACTCCCCGGATAATCTCCGGCTAGAACTCGTCGCTCCTTATGGGTGGAGAAACCCCGCCACAACACCAAGGACACTTCCTGAGTATATGAGACTACTAAATTGCCCTATCCAAGCAAGTTTTGTCAAGAAACAAGGTAGGAAACGAGCCTCGTTAAATAGGGCTCGAATCTGAAACAGCCGCTACCAGTCAACTGCCCAAATGGCAGTCAACTGGTCCCACTCAGATTCGACCGTTACACCATAACGTTCAAATTTTGGCCAGCTGTTCCAATTGGCACCAGTCGACCTAAGCCTAGGGTTTCTCTCCGAGTACAAATCTCTCCGCACTCAAACCCTCCCGGCTTAACCCCTGAGTACATGCACTCATACTCAGCCACTCTCAACCTAGTTGACTCTTCACCAGCAGTCTTGACTGTTGCCTTCACGCCCTCTCCATCTTTGGCCCTCATCCCTCGGATGCGCACGCAAGCCTCCAGCTTGCCTCCATGCCACCTTTCACGTACGCCTCGAAGTCAGCGTCCCTTGGCTCATCATCTCCGCTATCAATGGTCCCTCGGATGCACACGTAAGCCTCCAGCTTACCTCTATGCCATCCTTCACCTGAAGACGTCAACCAAGTCCATGCGTACCGGTATACCTACACACTCATGTACACATGTGAGAATAACACAAACCCTAACTTGACCATATTGCCCATACATCAAAATATCATGATCCTCCAGATCATCTCAGGGTCGATTGCCCCAACAGGCTTAATCCCTTCAGGTGGGTCAACCAAGTCTCATACTTGATTTTTGTATATGGAATCCATTTTCGACTTCATGGCTTCAAGCCATTTATCCCTTTCTGAATTTTTCAGAACATCTTCATAACTGACAGGTTCGTCATCGTTAATGAGTAACACGTCGTTCGATTCACTTATGAGAAATCCATATCTCTCTGGAATATTACGTGTCATATCAGACCTACGAAGAAGTGGTGTTGTTTTAGGTTCAAATGATAGCTCATCATTATGAGTTATTGGTTGTGGGTCTAGACTAGGTGTCTCTGTAATGTCTATTGTAGTTTCTTGAACTTCTTCAAGTTCAATGCTACTCCCACTTTTTTCTTGTAAAAGAAATTCTTTTTCTCGAAATACAGCATGCCTTGAAATAAACACCTTTTGTTCCAAGGGATGATAGAATTGGTAACCTTTTGTTTCCTTAGGGTATCCAATAAATAGACAATTATCAGACATAGCATCCAATTTGTCTGATACAGTCCGCTTTACATAAGTAGGACAACCTCATATCTTTAGGTGAGATAAATGAGGTTTCTTACTATTCCACGTCTCATATGGAGTAGTAGAGACTACCTTGGTCAGGGCTCTGTTTAGTAAGTAAACAGCTGTCTTAAGCGCATAGCCCCAAAAGGATTTTGGAAGAGTTGCATGATTCATCATAGATCTAACCATGTCCATCAAGGTTCGGTTACGCCTCTCAGATACACCATTATGCTGTGGTGTATATGGCGGAGTCTATTGAGACAATATCCCATTGTCCCTAAGATAATCTTGAAACTCTTGACTTAAGTATTCACCACCCCGATCGGATCGAAGTATCTTAATACTTTTGCCAAGTTGTTTCTCTACTTCACTTCTGAACTCTTTGAATTTCTCAAAAGCTTCAGATTTGTGTTTCATTAAGAACACATACCCGAATCGTGAGTGATCATCGATAAAGGTAATGAAGTAGCTATAGCCTCCTTGTGCAAATTTGACATTGGTCCACATACATTAGTATATATTAGACCAAGCAATTCTCCCACTGGATTACCTTTTTCGAAAAGGGTAATTTGGTCATCTTGCCTTTTAAGCATGATTCTCATGTATCAAATGAACCAGGTTCAAATGATTCCAGAATTCCACATCGGTGTAATTTAGTTATGCGTTTCTTGCTTACATGGCCAAGACGACAATGCCACATATAGGAGTCTATTTGATTATCTATTTGAGCACGTTTGTTGCTAACTTCGATATTGAAAAATGTCACCGGATAAATCTAACGTGTAGATACCATTGCATAAAGTTCCGGTCCCATAAAGAACACCATTTAAAGTTATGTAACAGCAATTGTTATTAAAAATTAAATGATAACCCTTTTCATTCAAGCATGAAATAGATACAATATTCTTTATTAACGAAGGAACAAAATAACAATTATCCAATTCTAAGACAAGTCCAGTAGGGAGCTTTAGCAAATATGTTCCGATGGCAACAGCAGCAATCTTTGCTCCATTTCCAACACGCAAATTCGCTTCTCCCTTGACGAGTCTTCTTCTATTCCTTAGCCCCTGTATGTCATTACATATATGAGAGCTACACCCAGTATCAGGTACCCAGGTGTCCGAGGAACACTACTAGAATTTTTGCATTCAACAACACATAATCGACAATGGTTTTTTGATAAAGTGTTGTCTTATGTCAATTTAACAACAGTTTTAGTATTAACCGTTGTTGTTGTTGGTCTGTATACGTAAAAAGATAACAGTAATGACAAAATGTTGTCGTATGTATACTCAACGACAACAGTTATTAAATAACTGTTGTCTATAGGCGGGATTTACAACAACTGATTTGATAAACTGTTGTCTATTATGACAATAGACAACAGTTATATTAAACTGTTGTTGTTGTATTGTTGTGCTGTTCAATCAATAAACAAAATCAACGGTGGATATCCAACTGCAAAAAAACAATCATTTCCATTTCTCTCACACAAACCCCTCGCAGCCACGAGTCGACGCCTCTCCCCCTTCTTCATCGCCCGAGTCCAAGGAAGCCCCGAGAGCGGCGCTTCCTTTCACCCTCGCGAGGTGAGCCCCGACTCCTCTCGCTCTCTTCTTCTTCATCGCGCAAGCAAGGAGGCGACGCCTCCTCACTTACCTTTTCTTCTTCCTCGATCGCGTGCCCTAGCTACTGACGCCCAGGCAAGCAGTACCCTGCGTCAACACCGCATCTTCATCGCTAGCTACGACAGGCGAATTGCTCCTTCCCGGCTGAGTGCCACTGCCAGCGGCCCTCCTAGTGAGTTGAGATCGCTATTGATTATTTTTGGTACTGTGAGTTGGAGCTAACCTAGTCCTCTTCCTAGGGATTTCTGAAAATTAGGGCTCTTGTATGTGGCTGGGTTTCTTCTGATCAAAACAGAAAGGGGCAGAGGAAAGCTTGGTGTGTGGGTTTTCAGGTAAGGCTTGGTTTCTTCTGATCAATTATTTGATTTAGTGGTTGTTCATCTTTTTCAATTAAATAGTTGACTTGGTCATATATCAAATGCTGGATGTATTAAAAGTTGGTCAGGTTCAAAATCTGAAGCCGTCATGATCTCAAATCTAGTTGAGCCCACCCTCTGAAAATTTTGACTCCACTGCGCAAGTGCTATTGCTGTCCTTATCTTTTCATACTAGTCTTGTGTCATAGTCCACAAGCAATTTCAACTTATTGAATCAACTTGTCTAATTTATTTATTTAATTTTTGCTCCCGGCTGCTCGAACACGTGACGAAGGTGATCACGGAATCATGGCCGAACTGGTTGAACGGCTACTAGCCCCAATTTTTCCCTGACTGTGATATTGCTCTGGCTTCAAAGTCAAGGTCTGGCATAACTGCAAATTTATAACTTGGATATATCGTGGCTGGTTTGTTTGAGCAGCTATTGACCAAGCTGAGTACGGAGGAAGGCAAAAAAAAAAGGAGACAAAAAAGTGCGTTAGTTGCTAATTTTAAAAGTAAAGTTCTATTTGAAAAACATCTCATGGGTTCCTAGATTCATGAGACAAAAAAATTTCTTTCTCATGCATCTTATAATTAATGGTCTTCCTAAACACCAAGATTTCAAGTTATGCACTGCTTAAAAATAATAAGATAGATCCCTAAGATTTTATAGGACACGAAAGGCTACTGCATCTTCTATTGTTTTAAATGGCTCTTTTTATAAATTGCCCAAGGTTAAATGCAGCCCCATCAGAATACTTAGCTTTATGTCTCATTGGCCGTTAGAATTTCACCATGGATGGTGCCAAGTAATTAATGGTCTCACTATTAGTTATGTAGGCTTGTCAAATTGGCTTATATTAATATACATTCCACTGTAACCTAATGGTAGACTAGTTTGTAATGGCAATCTCTCTTGTATTTTTAATTTAAATTCTATCCCAAACTCTTTTAATTATCTACCAAATTTATGAGATTTAAATTAGCAAAGCATGGTTCTCAAGTGTGAAATGCTATATATAATGTGTACGCTGAGAACAATTGTGAATCATTTAATTTACAGTTGAAGTTCTACGAAAGATTGGCTCCAAGTTGAACAAGAACTGGAACTTCAGTATGGACCCTTGCAGTGCGGCTCCAGGTTGGGTAGACAAAGGGAACAATGCTACCAGCTATGCCAACAATGTCACTTGTGGCATGTGCAACACCACAACCAATGCTTGTCGTGTCACTTCCATGTGAGCAACTTCTTATTTCTTGTCACTTTTACTTGCTTTTATATCTCTCAAGATAAAAAACCATTATATCCAGCAAGGGAAGTCATCAATAAGGGACGACTTGTCTCCATGCTATCTTAATCACAATTAAGAGGAATTGAATGAAAATTGTTGATGAATTGTGATTGTATGTGAATAATGAAATTTCTCGATTAGCTATTCTTAATATTTTGAGTGTCTTTTTGCAAGATACTTTTGTGAAGTGTATTGATTACTAATTAAGTCAACTAAGAGCATGATCCTGTTGAATAAGTAGATTACAAACTATATGGCAGGAGAGACTAAGTATTTATGAAAAGATGGATTTCGAAAATATCATTTTCAAGAATCTTGCAACTTTTTCTGATAAATTTCCCAGGATTTCTCTACAAAAAATATTATGGCACCCTAGTTTAATTAGTTTGCTGAATAAAATCAGTGAAGAACTTGGCATGGATTATTTATATTTTTCAAAGTACAAGTCACACTTACACGTGATATAGTAATTCACATATATCGACACATGTATTGTAGAAAGTTCACGATATATTTCATGACCATGGTTGATTTTTTGAAAATTACATCTTAGACATCCAAGTTGACATTTTGGAACTACATTTTGTTCGAAATGCAAATTTACTTGTCGAAACTATAGTTGACTTCTTGAAACTAAATTTTGTTGGAAATGCAAGTTGACTTCTTGGAACTACACTTTTTTGGATTACAATTTGTTGGAAACTCAATGAAATTACATCTCATTGGAAATTTTCCAATGTATAAATAAGGGGCTAGATGTGTTGTATACAAGGAGATATACTCTAAGGATTTGCATTGTATGTGATCTCCTTAAATATATACTTCTTTTAAAGTAAAATTTCCTTTTTCTCTTGTACTCATTTATGAGACAATATTCCTTTCTTGCATAGTTGTCTTCCTTTTTTTCCCCCCAAAATATTCTCTATATGTTGGTGAATATATATATTTTTTCAATTTATATATCTCAACACATGTATTGTAGAAAGTCTATGATTTCAAGGCCTTCTTTTAAGAGAAAATTCAGGATAAGACTCAAGAATATAGTTCTATAAATTGGTTCCTTTTCTAATAGTTTGAGATTTTAGGATTAACTGTTAGTCAATCAAACTTACGAAAGACAACAAAAGCCTAGGGAACTTTTGGTTCCATATCATGTTATGTTCAATTGACAAATTTGTCTATTTCTTATTCAGCCAGCTGAAGGAGCAGAATTTGACTGGAGAGCTGCCAGTTGAGTTTGCCAACCTTACTTCCTTAAACACACTGTGAGTCACTGAAGTGATTAACTGCTGAGTGCCTCTTTGTTTTTGGTGAATGATACATTTTAGCTAATAGCACACTTGTATCTAGCAGTGATCTGGCACGGAACTATTTGAGTGGAACTATCCCAGCTCTATGGGGAACTCTTCCCCTCATCTCTCTGTAATTCATATACTTTTACACTCTTCTTCCATTTGTTTTTCTGGTATGCATCAGGGTTCTTTTGGAACAAAATATTTGCAGGTCTCTTTTGGGAAATCGGATATCTGGGAGCATCCCCAATGAGCTTGGAAATATCACATCACTCACATCGCTGTACATTCCTTTGTCCTCCGCCATAGTTTTCTTTTCTTCTTTAATATTTAATGGTACTAATTAAATAAACATATATAACTTGCAATAGGACATTAGAAGCAAACCTTCTAGAAGGCTCAATTCCTGAATCCCTTGGCGGGCTCAGTAATTTGACTCGCTTGTAAGTGGATGCATGCTCTTTGTCACTACTTTTGATATATACATGCATGCAATGTAATTTGATTCCTGCTTTTGTGTTCATTACAGATTGCTTTCATCAAATAATCTGACAGGGGAATTACCAGAATCACTTGGCAATCTCCACAACTTACAAGACTTGTATGTTGCATCTCTTGTATCTTATCGATATAGTCTTTTTTTGTCTGCTCAAAAACATGAAACTTTAGCTGGGCAAATTAAGCATTGAACATTCATTTGCAAATTAACTTAACAACATACTTGTGTGACAAGATTTTGTCATAAGTATTCATAAATAATGCCTAGCAAGCTACACATTGCACGCTCATCTACAAACTTAATAAGTTAATGCGTAGATTTTTGTCATTAATATTTAACCCTATTGATTAAAACAAGTTATCATGGTAAAGATGAAGTAATCCTCATTATTCCTGCAGTGTAAATGGTGGAAGTAAAGGTTTATGATTTGTCTTCACAAATCAATCTGCCTAAAGGAGTTTATTTAAAGTGTCAAACACATAGCATTTTTGCTTGAGCCAGTGAAATTTAACAGTCTAGCTGTACTGCATGCTTAAACTTTTGGCTTTTTATTTTCCAGTAGAATAGATGGCAACCCAATTTCTGGTAGAATACCAAGTTTCATTGGTAACTGGACAAATCTTGATCGCTTGTAAGTTGTCAATCACTGCTATTATAGACCAAATGTTAATCATTATTGAATTTTGTTATGAACAAGTTGGCTACTCGAACCATGTGTGCTAGTGACATGCAAGGGACGTCTATGGAAGGTCTGTTTCCTGATGGCTTCTCCAGACTGGCATTGATAACTCAGCTGTAAGAACAATTAGTTAGTATTTCAATCAGCTTGAAGTGGTTTCAAGACATATTTGGATTTTTTTTTTTTGCTGCAAATCCAGGAGGGTGACTGACTGGAAAGGGGGAGATGGACAGTTTCCTCAACTGCAGAATATGACTCAAATGGAGGAATTGTAAGTTAGCCACAAACTATCGTCAGTGAAGTAGCTTCTCTCTCTATGTATATTGGTATACATATACATATCTTTGCTTTATTGAATTTTATTTTATATAGGGTTCTTAGAAACCTGTCAATATCCGGTGAAATTCCTGATTATATTGGAACAATGACAAGTCTAAAAATTTTGTAAGATTTTCCCTCATTGGAAGTTCTACCAGTTTCATTAGCAAGTTCAATAATCAACATGATGTTAATCTTTCTTTTACTTGCCAATTTAATTCCTCAGAGATTTAAGCTTTAACAACTTGACTGGCCCAATCCCAAATAGCTTTGGTGCACTAACAAAGTTAAAATATATGTAAGTGTAGCAGTTACAGATACTATTTGTTGATGAGTTACGACTCTGCACCAGTAATAATATGCAGATCTCACATTCATTTAATACGTTTAGGTACCTGACCGATAACGAGCTCAGTGGAAGCATTCCACCATGGATTTTGATAAGTTCTGATAATTTGTATGTCTTTTCTCAGTTATATTCTCTAATCCATCTGACTAGAAGAACTATCTTTTGCATGACAAACATCAAGCTTATAAGGTCTTCTATTGCAGGGATGTTTCTTATAATTCTTTTAATGAATCTCCACCAACATCCTGCCAGTTACCAACAGTGTAAGATTCAATATCTATCTATTAAACTGTTTATAGTTATTTAAACTTGCACCACGTAAGAATTTAACTTTTTGCATGCAGGAACCTTGTTTCAAGTTTTTCGTCTACAAATGAAAACTCGTAAGATTTAGATACTTGCTTCTTGCTCTTTACTCATAGGTTGAGAAGGATAAGATTTCATCTATTGATAAACAAAAAGACTTAACTGCCCTCAAACTAGATAAATCAAATGTATAATATTAGTTCTTACCTTTTGCCCTCAAACTAGAACATAGGTGTTAAGCTTGGCTTGTTAGACAAAGCAGGAGCCCATAGAGATGACAGAAACACAACAACAATTCTGTGGTTAAGAAACTTTAACATTGCAACATCTGATATTGGTGATGTTCTTCAAAAGAAAACTTTAATTGAATTGTTTAAACTCAAGATTGCATAAATGTTAATTACTAAGGTTTAAACTTTTCCTGGTAAATGTTAGTTACTAAGCTTTCGGGTGATATTCCCCTGAATCAAACAATATACATCAATAATATTGTTTTTAGAGATGTTGTAACTTGAGATTATTTTTTATACGTTGGAGAACAATTAGTTTAGTGGACATGAAAGTTACTTAGATGTTCAAGTAGATTCGTTGAACAATAGAGTCGTACTAGTTTGGCCAAATTCCTTTTAATGTTGTGGTCTAAAACCTGCAGAAACTTAATACATTTTTTTCAATATATTTTGGAGCTTCAGCAGTTCTGCCTAACATCTCTGATTGGATGCAATTCTCCAATATATTTTTTTATTTGCCTAAACAGACACAGTTTGTGATTCAGAATATGATTTTGAATCACAAATAATCAATCAAGAACATGTGTCAGATATTTAATATGGTCGTCTGAGTATTTTCCTTGAAAAGTGGTTGCAAGGCTGTAAATGTCTAGATAAGTCAAGCTAGCAGTTTCCTTATAATTGCAAGTGCTGATACATGCATATCTTTTTTGTTTGTTTGTTTGTTAGTTTGTTATTTTTGTTGTTTGTTGATACATATCTTCATGGATCATTTTTTATTGGACATATGTATTTAATAGAATAACTAATTAGAGTGTTTGTTCTCTTTTTTCCAACTGCAGGGACTTGTTCGTGATCATTTTCGAAGACCATTAATCTGACCTTCCAAGCTATAATTTTTGTGATTTGAACTTCATTGTAAGTTTAGTTGGGTCAGAATTATATATAATTTGAACTCTTGTAATTTGGGTCAGAAGATACTTTAGTGGTTTCGTCTGTAGAAAGGTTTTGGACAGAAGATACTTTTGTGGTTTTGTCTGTAGAAAGGTTGTGGTGGATCTTTATTGTAAATATGTTGATGATGTTTGATATATATAGTTTTTGTTTCGAGGTTAAATTATTGTCTTTTAATTGAAAATATAATGAAAATATCTTTGTTGTCAAATTGGTATGAAACTGTTGTGGAACAGTACAAACGCACAACAGGTTTTTCTAAAGCTAAACTGTTGTTGTAGATAGACATACGACAACACAGTGATAAAACTGTTGTCGAATATAATAAAAGACAACGGTGAATATGACATACGACAACGGTGATAAACTGTTGTTATTGATATTCGACAACGGTTATAAAAACTGTTGTCGAATATAATAAAAGACAACGGTGAATATGGCATACGACAACGGTGATAAACTGTTGTTATTGATATACGACAACGGTTTTATAACTGTTGTCGAATATAATAAAAGACAACAGTGAAACACTGTTGTGAAAATGTTGTCGAATGTGATATACGACAACAGTGGAAAACTATTGTCAAACTGTTGTCGAATGTGATATACGACAACAGTGATTCACTGTTGTCGTAGACCCCCCCTTTAACAACATGGCCTTTAACAACAGTGGTATTTGGCCTACGACAACAGTGATTCACTGTTGTTAAATGCATTTTTTCTAGTAGTGAAAATAAAATAAACCAATCCAAGGTTCATTTTAATTTCCATGAAAAATAAATCTCTTTATATAAATTTCTTTATTCATAATTTTATAAAACAAACCACGCGCGGTTTATCTTATAATTTGAACCAAACAATTTGGTTCTCCCCTTTTATTGTGGCCGGCCAAACAAAGAGGGTGGGGACCCTCTTTGGCCGGCCAAACCCAAGCTGAAACCGTACGAATTAAACTCATTTAATTCGTCCAATAAGTCTTCAAAAGACTTAGCCATTTTATGCTTCTGATGCGTCTCTGAAAAATTCAGATTCGACTTATCTCTCTTGATCGGAAAATCCAATTTTCAACTCGTTTTAAATCCCTCGGATTACTCGTAGTGCGTGTGACTAAATAGGCTTTCGATTTATGTTGGTCGTCTATAATCAACCAATTATAGAACGATCATGAGTGGCACCTAGTAGTACATCACGATCTCCAATTAATCGAAAGATCAACGGTTGACCTCAGAAATTATTCTAAAACCCTTCAGCAGCTTTAATGAATCGTGCCTCATTCCCTTCACCATCTTATACCCACTTGGTTCAGGACATGGTCTATGTGTGTCAGTCCCCACTAAGCTGACTACGTCACACCTAGCCCAAGTAATGTCTTTCTCGTCCAACGGATTCTAATTACTCTCATGTCTTTAAGAGATTCATACTCTGAATATGTCATGCTCTGGCCAGAGGCTTCGAGTAACAATCCGACGATAGGCCTTGGGTATACATCTCCTCGCAAGGAGTGGTGAATCCTTTGTAGGCTGTTCAAACATCTTCGGGCACTTCGGCTTATACTCAACCATCCTGGGTCCACACCTCCTTAGAGATGCTTGCTTAAGATGTCAAAGTATAAGTCTCCATGACCAAGATGACTTGAACACAGCAAGTCAAAGGAACATCGCACTTAAGCTGCAGTAAGAACTTCATTGACATATCTATATGTAGATTACCATATGAAGTTTTACAGCCAGTCACTCCAATGAACTAGTTCCCTTAACTAACATTCATGTTTATCTCCGGACATCCCAATGTCACCAGCCAGTGAGAATCAGCTGATTAGAGAATAACCCATGCTAATCTCAACAGAATTGATAGTGTCCGTATTTATCAATTCATCAACTATGGATAATTTCAATACTTCACAATTGCACATGTAGAGATAATCACTAGTTGTGAATTCATCACAAATTCTCTCATGCTGTGAATTGTATTGCGGACATTCAGTAAATGAGTTTAAGATCTCAATCAAATACACGAACATGTATACTCATAATTTCTAGCTAATTAATCCCTAACCATGTTAGGGTTTACCGAATCATTTCCTTTTCATTTAATCTCTTATAATTAAATGAAAGGTTTTCCCAATTACCCCGCGTAATTAAGATTTAGGATTATGTTTCCCTTAACACAGTTAGATCAGGTTTCACCTCCTAGTCTAACTCCAATCACCAAGCTCACAACCAAGATCCAAATGAATATTAGATACTCTTAACTCCCCCCACACCACAAATTAAATCCTTTACACCCTATACATTCCTTCCCTGTTCTAAAGCTGGGCCTCACGGCAATAGGATCGAAAAGACCCAAGTAACAAGGTAAGCATCTGAGATCAACCAACAACTATTCCAATACACATCCAAGCTAATTTACTCAAATCAAGCCCAATACTAATCACAACATTAATAGCAAACAAACATAACAAACTGCACCACTCAACTTACCTCTTATCCTAACTTCAATGGCAGATCACCACAGCAGGCAAAAATTAAGCCCAATTGCCGATTTAAACTCCCGGGTTCAGATCTGCCAACCTACGCCAATCCAAACGGAAGCAAATCAGATTTGAGACAGAAAGGACTCCATCCAATACCAAAGTTCAAATCAAAGTCAAAACCATCAACTACCACTCTCGGCAGAAAATCCTAAGATAAAGCTTCAAACCGAACCAAGGAATTAATTACCTGAACAGGGAGCTCACCTTAGGAAGTTCACGGCAGAAACCCTCCTCTACGAATCTAATCACGGCATAGCACAGGAGACCAATGGATGGAATCACCGAAGCTATTCCACTACGAGATCCAAAACTCAAAGTAGATTCGATTACAATCTCCAAGATCGATCACCAGGAACAAATCTATTAGAATCCCAACCCGGCACAGGTTTGGAGGAGAGCTGTGATTTGGACAAGACAAATCAAATCTCAGCAAGATTGGAAAATAGGGTAAACGACAAACCCAATCCGAAATCAAACTACCTCACTAGTGTGATGCAAGCCAGGTAAGCGCTAGCAACCCAAGAGGAAATCGTCGGAAGGCAAAGGTGGGAGATGATTGGGGCTTCGGCGTCGAGTGCGCGCGGCCGAGAGGGAAGGGGAGTCGTCAGCCTTGAGCTCACCGGCTTCGCGTAGAGGGAAAGAGGGTCGTCGGCCATCGAGAGGGTCGTCGGCCATCGAGAGGGTCGCGGCTAGGGTTTGCGGAGAAAGAAGGTAGTGGAAGGAAGGGAGGTCGACCATCGGGTTCGAGCTAGGGCAGCGAGACAAGGGGGAGGTGAGACTTAAGTGAGTGGACTTTTGCAATTAAGTCCACTAAGTTTAATTAATTACAATCTCACCCTTAACTTTGAGTTTTAGCAATAAAACCCCTCCAACTTAGCTTTTAAACCACTTCACTCCCCGTAATCCAGTCCAAAAGTTCGGAAACCCTAGGATCCATTTCTGGAAAATTTTCCAAAGCAACACAAAAGGACTGGGCAATAAGACCTGACCGGAAGTCGGGCAAAAAAGTCCTGGTCGAGGACTGGGCACGAAGTTCTGGCAAGGGGCTGGGCATCGAAGACCTGACCAGAAGTTGGGCACGAAGACCTGGTCAAAGGGATTGGGCAAAAGTCCAACCAGAGGAGCCGGTTGGCAAAAGGTAAACTCTCCTGAGAGGAGTAGGTGACGACGTGTTCCCCGTCGAGGGAACAGTAGGCGTCGGTTCGACCTAGGGTTCCATTTGGGAGACCCGAAGTCAGAACCAAGATAGCTACGGCTGTTAATATTGACTAATATTCTTGCTTTGTATGTTTTGGAACTAACCTTGGTTGCAGGGACCAAAGGAATGTGTTGCTGCAACTCAGAACACCCCAAAGGAAGGGGGCAGGCAACTGGGTTAGGCGCCCGGGAGGTCCCGGGCGCCCAAGGTCAAAGCCAAAACAGCAAGTAAGCAAGAACGCTTCGAAACCACACTGGGCTAGGCGCCCCGGAGGTCCCGGGCGCCCAATGTCAAAGTCAAACAAACCATCGAAGCAAATCTGCCACGAAGCCATTGGATCAGGTCAAGCTAGGCGCCCAGGAGGTCCCGGGCGCCCCAGTCAGACCAGGGGCCGAATCGGAGGGGATAAGCGCTGACCAAGCTGCGGATGAAGGTTCTCGCAACTGAAGGCACGTGTCAGGCGCCCCCAACGGATCAGGCGCCCCCAGGAGCACTATAAAAGGGTGCTCGACCCCAAGGCTTCAATACAATTGCTTTCTAACGCTCCAAAACTTTTCGTTCAAGCGCTACGCCCCGGCAAACTCCGACTTCGAGATTCCAGCGCCGACGACGACCCTCTGCTCCGAAATACGATCCACATCGGGCGTCAGTAACGAAAAATGTAGTTATTTTCATTTACTGAAATATTCTTGTACGTACTTAAATTTGTAAACCTTTTGCGCGATTATAGAATTGCCCAAAGTAAACGGTCAATGATCGTGGGCCTTGGAGTAGGAGCCGACCGCGACTCCGAACCAAGTAAAAAATAGACTTGTGTTTCTGTGTGATTGATTTATTTCCGCTGCATTTACTCTTTCCTTAATCCGAAAAAGTTTTAACGATATTCAACCCCTCCCCCTCTATCATTTTTTTCGATCCAACAATAACTTTAGAAGCTCTCCAATGAGTTTAGTGTCATGCTTTTATCGGTTTTAGATTTGCAAACTAGATTGGACGTTCTTAAGCCATGTAAAAGATAGTAATTAATCTTGTTAGAGAAAAACAATCAAAGACCGTAGTTTATCTTGTTACAAACTAGAAAGTTATCTTGTTTGACTTCTCAACTAGAGAAACTTCATTTTTGGATATTTATATAACTAAGATTTGTCAATATGCCCAGCTACATCGTTGCATAAAGGTTTATTTTCATCTAGTTTACGCAACCGTTCGGGTGTTCTTCTCTATGGGCCTTCGGGACAAGGCAAGTTGGTATGTATAGTAATTTCATTCGTCCTACATAAGTTCGTGCTTATTTAATAGATTCTGATGGATGATGGTTGCGTAGCATATATCCATTTTCATTTTAGACATTGTTTGCAAAACTTGTCGCAACGGAGTGCTCACTGAATTTTTTGAGTGTGAAAGGACCAGATTTAATCATGTACATAGGCGAATCTAAGATGAATGACAACTTTTAGAAGCAAGATATATTGTAACTAATATATATATCTAGTAAGTAGTTTTTTGCTTTTATATAAATTTAACATGGATTAAAAATTTATAAATTATATGTACATATTTTCTATTTAAATTGTATGATATATTTTTAGTTTAATAATAAGAACATTGATCACTTATAATTTCATAGTATTTTAATTGGTGTTATTTATAAAAATTTAATTAAGTAATTTATGGTGTAAATAGATTTATCTTTTATTTAAAAATTATATTTTAAAAAAGATAATACTTTTTTTATCCATTTAAAGATATTGTCTTTATTTAAAAAATAATTCTTTTTAAACGTTGTAAGAATGCAAGAATGCTGCCTTTATAAAAAGGATAATATTTTTTAAACATTGCAAAAATATTATTCTTTTTAAGCATTACGAAAGAGTTATTTTTTACAAAACGACAACGCTTAAACCTTTTTAAGCGTTGTTATTTAGTAAACTTTTAAGAATAGTATTTTTAATAATGTTTTTTTAATCACATAGATAACACATAAAAAATATTATCTTTTAAGTTTTTTTTCTTACGGTGTTAATACAATTTAGTTGGAATTCGTCAAATTGAGAACAACTTGTAATTATATTATATTATGTTTTAGGAGAGTAGTAAATAAAAAAGTCTTCCTCCCAAGTTTGGTCTAAGTTTGAGTACGCTTGGTTATTTGTTTTTTTGTTGGTTTATTTAATCAATAATAAAATGCTCTATCATAGTACTCGACACTAATTAACCAGACGAATTTACAAAATTGCTTCGCATTATCAAATAGTAGTCAACACTAATTATCCTACCACAATTACAACACCAACGTTATACAACATTAGTTAACAATATAAACTAATAAATCAATTTTGCATTGAGAATTACAAACACTTAGCTAGTTATATTACAACGCCAATTTTACTTAACACTAACTAACTAGATGAACTAACAACTCAATTAAAATTATGACTAAGAGAATCAAGTTTATCATCACTAATATCCAAATGAATTTCGGTACATTGATTATTCCTAGATTATATCTATGAAAAGTATTGTGTTCATTTTCAATTTTGTCGGATGAGCTAGTATCGATCAACACCCACTTTTGCCATCTATGTAATAGTGTCTTCCAGGATTCTTGGTTGATCTAGAAACACATACTAATGTTCTTCGTCTGCAGTCTTTACTGCTCTGTTTACTTGGGAGAGCAGAAAGTAAAACTAAGGAAAAGTTTCCGCAGTGAAAATCTTTTTATTGTTTACTTCATTAAAGTTTAAAGAGGGAAGAGAAATATAATCCATCCGCGGATAGTTTTGGAGCCAAAATTGATCATCTCAAAATCGGATGGAAAGCAGCGGATGGATAAAAAAATGACGCATGTACCCCTTTTCATTTACAAAATTACATCATAAACTAAAAAAATAACGCATGTACCCTTTTTAACTCATAAAATTACACCATATACCAAAAAAATGACGCATGTATCCTTTTGCATTAATAAAATTATACCGCATGTACCCACCTTCCTCAATCATGGTAAACAAGCATGCAAAGGAAAGGATTTCTTTTCCTTTCCATTCTCTTCCCATGCCCCTAAGTTTATTTAATTCATCTATCATCCACTCTTTTAAGTAAACATAGCATACATGTTACAGGTTAAAATCTTATATTATCAATACTATTATAACTTGATGATACTATAAAATAGTAACCCAATAATCAAATTTTCATTACTTAGATTTTTTTTTAAAAATTCAACATTCATAGATTAAGCAAATTATAACATTAAGAGATTGTATGCTAAATCAATTGAAAATACTTTGAATTTTTTATCACTAAAATAATAAGAGAGTTTTATAATGACTTAATAATTAAGAGATTGAACATACAACTTCAATGTTAGGAGTGAGAACTTAGAATTTTGCAATATTCCAACTCATAAAATATATAGGAGTTTACCATAGCTTTCTCCATTGATGCATCACAAAAAACAAAGAGAAAAAAGAGTAAGTGGTCAGCATTTAGTATATCATGTATCTTCCAAGATTGTTGCTGGATTCTCCAACAAATTAAAAAATATTCTTACATAAGTCCAACTTATCATTCTCCTTCTCAATAAAAGAAAATAAGTATCATGAACAATTGATATTTGGTCTAGTGGATATGATTTTCTCTTTGGGTGCGAGAGGTTCCTGAGTTGATTCTTGGAAGGACACCCCCTCCCCCCCTCCCGCCACACACACGCACATACAAATTTAATCAAAATTATTTTGCCCAACCACCCTTTGTGGTTCAAAAGATCGAGGAAGTTCATCTACTCAAAATTTTGCAACTATCTATTCAAACTTAGATAAGATACTTCTAGCCCTCGGGGCTATGGTGCAGCGTTAGGGTAATTTGTTGTTATCTCAAGCATCTGCGGTTCGATCTCTAGCTAAGATGTATTTTACAAAAAAATTTCCTACAAATGGGGCTCGAATCCTGGGACGATGAGCTTCTAGACCGACCACCGAACTCAAGCATCTGTTGTTACCTTGGTGATCGATGGGAAACTTTCGTGGGGCCGAGCCAGTCACCTCAGTCTACCTGGTCCAACATTTTTTAGATAAGATACTTCCAATAGGTTTTGTTACTTACATCTCAACTTGAGACATTATCACGGTAATATTTTTCTGTATAATAACAAAAAGAAAAATATGTCTTCAATAAATCCACTTAATCCCAATGTCAATTAGTAGAATATAAATTAGACAAAAAAATCTTAGGCAAATGGTCAAGTCAAATGTAGAATTGAAAACACAAATGTCAACGATGGGACAATTAGTTTAGTGGAATGATTCTTTCTTAGGGCATAAAAGTTCCCAAGTTTAATTTTCTAAATGTCCAATACTACCCCAACCCCAACCCCAACCCCACCCATTGGAGATAATTATGAGCAAGTTCATCTCTATTGTATAACATAATAACCTATCACCTACAAGAAGAAACCCAGCTATGAGGCTAAGATTTTTCAAAACTTATGTGGTTGAAGACGGAGGGATCCAGTTCACTCTTTGGAGGTTTTTGCAACTTCGTTGGTCACTGACAGGGTGGAAGAGGGAAGAAGAAGATCCCCTTCTTCGATTCCTTTGTTGGGTTCTTTGATTCATTTGTTGGCTTCGATTTTGTCGTTGGGTTCTATGAAATAGAGTCGTAGCCGGATTAGATCTTTGATTCTCTGGAAGGGAGTGGGAAGAAGAAGAAGGAGGAGTTAGGGCCGGGGAGGACGAAGAGAGAGCATGTATGAGGGAAGAAGAGGAAGAGTAGGGCAAGGAAGGGGACTATGGCTGAAGAATGAGAGAAGAGTTTTGAGTTAGGCTTGGGCTCTTTCGTTGGGTTGTCTCGTTGACTAGAGGAGATGTCCGTTTGTTTTTTCGGTGAGGTGAACTTGGCCACACAAGCTGCCAACTCAGTCACGGAGGACTCTCGAGCAAATTCGCTGTAAACTGAAAGGGTTCAGAGGCCGACTATGAATTATGATAGGTACAGACTTATAGCTTGGGAATTCGCTCTGCCCGACCTCTCGCTCGTAGACAGTCAACGAAATGCTGTTGGCAGCCATACAAGTTACAACATCTTTAAATTTTTAAGAGATAACTGAAGTACTTTCGAACTTGTGGGCATTTTGACGATCTTAAAACTCTATAGGTATTTTTGAAAATATATGTAAACTTTGAGAGGTGAAATGTAATTTTCATTAACTTTCTTTATCGGGCGAATTCAAATACAGGGTAAAATATAAATTGTCAGGATACATGATCTCCAACAGCTAGGGTTTCGGCGGAAGATCAAATCGGAATCTCCAGAGGAGAGATCGATGAAGAGGTTACTTTACTTCTCCTTGTTCTCCAAACCCTTGTCTTCCACATGTTCTCCTTGCCCCCACGATGCTTCCCTCCTCTTTGCCTTATTACCTTACTCGGCCTCCGCCACCGCCGCCGGCGCCGCATCCACCACTGGGAAGCACATATTCATGGCCCAATACCTCGTTGACTCATGTGGCTTCGACCAGGAGAAGGCCACCAAGGCGTCGAAGCTTCTCAAGGGCATCCAATCCCGGCAGCAGCCCGATTCCGTTCTTGCTTTCCTCAAAAGTTATGGCTTCGATGACGCATCAGTAAAAATGCTCGTACATTACTCCCCCAAATGTCTTCTTTTGGACGTAGAGAAGGCACTTGCCCCAAATTTCCGAGCTTTCGAAAATCTGGGTTTCTCCCCATCCGACATCGTCCACCTCGTCCGATCGAATCCCGATGCCACCAAAATCAAACACGAACGCTATGTGCCGAGGATCAAATTTTGGCTAGATCTTCTCGGATCCAAGGATGCGCTGGTGAAGTTGTTCAAAAGTAACTATTGGTTTCTTGGGTACAGCATCAAGAAGAAGATCCAGCCCAACCTTGAGTTGCTTCGGGAATGTGGCGTGGACGGCCAAAAGCTCGCCTTTATATTGCGTTTTCGCCCAACGTTCATAACGCAGAAAGCTGATACCTTGAAGTCGTTGATCAGTCGCGTGGAGGACTTGGGAGTGCCACGGACATCGAGGATGTTCCATGGCACTCTGTGTGCACTTTTCATGGTCCACCCAAAGAAATTCAAGATGCTAATTGAGATGTTCTGGAGCTTCGGGTGGTCGGAGGGTGACTGTGTTGCAGCATTCCAAAAGTGTCCTCCTCTTCCGGGAAGGTCTTTGAAGACTTTGCAGAGAGTTATGGAGTTCTTGACAAATGAAGCTGGATATCCTTCTTCTTACATCGCTATTCGTCCAGTACTATTGACACTGAGCTTGGTGAGAAGGTTGATTCCCAGACATCGGATCTTGGCAGCCTTAAAGTCTAGGGGACACTGTGAAAGTGATTACAAAGTGGCTACATACATGATTGTTTCCGAAATCAAATTTGTAGAGAAGTACATCATCGTCTATAAGGACAGGTATCCAGATCTGAGTGAACTCTACGCAAGCTTGAAACACAAATGCTTCTGATTCTGGACTTCAATGAGGTAAACCATTGTTTCCCCTGCAAGTTATCATTCATGTTACCATTTTTCACTGTATGGCTTCTCCTTTGCCAAACTCTAAAAAGCATGAATATAAGAATTTGAACAATCATGATCTTGTTTTGCATGTCAATATGCATGAAGATATGAACAATTTGCAGGATCATGATCTTGATTTTGCATATCAATCGAGCTAAAAGCTCACAGATTTGTCGCTTGTTATGTTAGATAATTGTTATTCTTAGTATGTTAGATAATTGTTATTCTTGTATTCATGTGACTCTACTAAGAGAGACGTTCTTCCTTTATGAGCATGCAGTAATTGTTCCTTGTTTGATTAGTAGTTACTCATTGATATGTTCTGTGGAACGTTGCCGGGTCGTCAAATGAAGTCTCCTAATATATTTTTTATAAAAGGGAGAGGAACCGCTGCCACATGGATGAAATGATTGAATACTTTTGAATTTTGTGGGTTTACATGGTATTACATGTTTGATACTGAATGGCTGTAATCTTTCGAAACAGTATAGCGCTTGTGAGTTTGGGAGTAGAAACTTGAAGGCCACTTGGAAATTTTGGAGGCAATGTAAACTTTGAATGGCTGAGAATAAAATAGGAATGAACAAGTTTAAGAGAAATCAAGTGAGGCTAGAGAAGTTTTTTTGTTGGTCTGGAATCAAGAAGGCTTGTCCCTACAATAAGCCATAATAATGTAAGATGTGCCTTCAAAGAATTTGAAACGTAGCAGATCTCTTAGGAATTAAGTGAAAGAACTAAATTGGTAAATAGATGCACTCTTTTACAGATTCAAGAGGTGCTGCTGTGCTAACATGTATTCTGTTCATATTATCAAATTGATTGCGGTCTCTTTTTTCAGTGTTTTGGGTTCTTTTGTTTCACAAGCCAAACAAGGTGTTAGGATGGCAAATTGCATTGGTGTACCGGGATGATTAGTGCTCGACACAACAAGCACTTTTTCATTAAGCAATGTTGAAGCGTTCGTGAGAGCTGGAAGTGATAGAACTTCGTCATGGTTTCTTGAAGGGTTATGTTATGCGGGGAATGATGATGTAGTTATGTAGTTG
Source organism: Boesenbergia rotunda (assembly GCA_024364735.1). Lineage (NCBI taxonomy): Eukaryota > Viridiplantae > Streptophyta > Magnoliopsida > Zingiberales > Zingiberaceae > Boesenbergia > Boesenbergia rotunda. The sequence goes on from JAGFNQ010000198.1 coordinate 234,552, forward strand.
ATGGATTCTCAAGTCAAAAAAGAAATAAATATGCTGGTGCTCTCTCTTGTTTTTTCTGCCATTGCATTCAAGGATGAATTGGCTTCTTTCTCGCTCTCTGCATTAAAATTTTTTTCTGAATGTCCATTTTTGAAATGTGCATAATTTGTGTTTCAAATTTTTGCAAATCAAAGGGAAGGTTCAAGATTAGTAGGCGAAGTTCGATATTGTTCACGAAATGACGGATATATATATATATAGTTCGACGTTTCATGAGCGACGTGTTCACGTGGTGCTGCCAGCTCAATTTTACAGTGATAAAAGATTCTTGCCATCTTCTCTCCCCAACACGACGCTTATGTATTAAATTTTTTTTTTCTCTTTCCCCTTCCGCACTTCATTATATTTAGTATTCGTTCCTTTCTCTGCCCAACGGCTTCTATCACTCTCGCTTCTACCATCGTTGTGTCTTTTGTCAGTGCCGCTCTTTCCTCCTTTCCTCTTTGGAGTCTTGCGTTGTTCTTCTAGAAGTTCTTGCTTCTACTTGAACAGGCTGAAGCTTCCCAAACGCAAATAAAGCCCTTTTGGATACTGATCTCACCCATCCATTCTCGACCGTAAGCCCTTTCACTCTTGTGTATGTTTTTCTCCCTCTTCAATATTTTTTTTATGATCCTTCTTCCTTACCACTCCTACAACGGGTAAAAGTGACAGTACGCCTACTTTGATCAGACATTAGACCTTGTACTAGCTACTGAACTAGTAGCTACTACAGGTTGTATATGCAACTATACAAGTAGTTGTTACAATGTGCAACTCACATGACTAGCTTGTCGTAGCACCTTCCGAAATTAGCTGCTACAATCTCAAATTGGTGTTGTAGCAGCTCAACGTCTAACTTGCTCTACTAAACAATATCTACTATATATTGTAGCAACTAGATATATCGTAGCTGCTACACAAGCTACAGGAAAAAGCTGACACTGTTGCTATCACACCTTCATTCTTGACTATAGCAGCTAGATGTATCATAACAGCTACAATACAAATAGCTTGGTGACAAGTGAAAAACTGTCATAGGGGCGACATTACCTGACTTGATTAATATTTTTTTTTACTATACAAATAGTTGTTATAACGTATAGCAACTTATATATAATAGTTGCTATTCCACATTGTAGCAGCCACTACTATAGTAGCTACTATAACGTGCAACAGTAGTTATTATACATAAGCTGCTACACGTTGTAGTAGCTACTTGTATAATAGTTACTACAACGTGTAGCAACTATTATTCATAAATGTGTAATTACCCTTTTGCTCTCATCATTCTCAAAATGAATACTCATAAGTGATAATTGTGGGAACATACAAAACCTTTGGTATTCCCGCTTGATTGATGATCTCATTGTCTATTTATAAATATTTAACGTACCCTTTCTCACCATTAGTATTCATCTGCAAACAATCAGTCTTAGAAAATTCTTTTAGTTTATTTTGCTTGATGCCTTCCTCGGACAAAGGCAAGATAAAGGAGGAAAAGTCACAATCATCATCTTCCATTACTCAACTGATCTATTTATCATCCCAACAATATGAATATGGTATAACAGCACAAATGACATTGAAGAAGATCAAGAAAAGGCCAGTCAATTATCAACAATGCTTAAAAGACGGTCGATGCGACTCATAGGTCACCCATGATGATGACTACAACGATTTCTTCTTCTCCTATCGAAATATTGGAAGACTTTTCTAATGATTTTGAGGAGTTTCCTGAGTGTTCACCTCCCTCTTCCCCTCCGACGACTATCCTAGGGTCCTCTGTTTTGGTAAGTGAATAAGTTCGAATGAAATCTTTTTTTTTCCCCTTTGATTGGTTGCTTATTAAATGGTTAGATAGATCCCTTCATTGACCGTAGGCCAAATATCTGAAAAGTGTTCTTGTGATTTTCAGGAGGACTCTCCTGAGACTTCACCTCTCTCCTCCTGAGACTTCACCTCCCTCTTCCCCTCTGACAACTATCTCTGGCTTCCCCGTTGTCGTAACTGAATGACTTTGAACGAAATCCTTATTTTATTTTCATTTGATTTGTTGTTTCTTGGGTGATACAGAAGGCTACATCGATTCCTTGTACGACCTCAAGACCTAGGTAGCCCTTGCCTCTAGACACCAGCCCCAGGAGTTCTCCTTTTTGTGAATCTCAACTTCGATTATTAACAGTCTTTGGAAAAATTGCATTGTCAAGGGATTATCACTATAGATGAGGCATTGCAGAGGGAAAAAAATATTGTTACGAGAACTGCAATTATTCCATGCTTCAATTTGAGCTCATTCAGAATAAAGAGCAAATATGATTTTCCATTTTATCACCTCTTTTTTATTTTTCTCCTTTCTTTTAATGGTGACTGGGTTTTGTATTTCTAAATTACAGTATTGTCATTTTAATCTCCAATTGCATTAATGTGTCTTGTAACTTTAATGATCTGATTCTTATATCCTTTAGTCAATGAGATTTGTCGTAAATCAAAGCGTCACATTAAATTCCATTAATTTGGTTAACTTTTAGGGGGATTACTGTAGATTTTGTTTATAAGTATTGTTGACATTGTTTCTTTTCCTATAATCCCAGTTCAATACATTTTACCTTGTCGAATATATTTATATAACTACAAGATCAAATTGAAAATATATTTCATGTTGTAGTAGTTAATGTCAATGTGAAAGGGAAGATAGCTCTCTAGCTATATATTGTAGCAGCTACTATACCAGTATATACAGTAGCAGCTACAGATTGTATCAACTAATTGTATAATAGCTGATACATTGTAGCATCTATTAGACAAGTAGCTGCTACAAATTGTAGCAGCTACTTTTAGTTAGAAATAATCAAACTCGACTATAGGGGGTGAATAGTCGATCACCCACTAATCGAGGTTCTTCTTCCTACGATGTTAGAGCATAATGGAATATGAAATAAACTAAACTAACAAAATAAATCAACCGCTAACACAAAACTTTTAACGTGGTTCGAAGATAACGCTCCTATTCAATGGTAGTATGTAAGGTGGACGATCTCAATCCGTTGGTGGATGACTCTCCGGAAAACCTCCGACAAGCTCTTGTAGCTCTTTGTGAGTGGAGAAACCTCGCCACAAATATACCAAGAACACTATAACTCAAGGAAAACTACTAATAAGCTTTAACCAATCTTATTCGTTAACCCAGCCAGCCATCCCGAGTTCTCTTAAATAGAATTCAGTTGCTGAACTAGCTGTTACCAGTCGACTACTCCACTCGAATTGAACATTACAACCCAACGTTCGAATTCCAGCTGACACCAGTCGACTGCACAGAAGATCAGTCGGCTGATTTTTCTGTGACCTCCACTAGTCGACTGCTCCTAGAAGCAGTCGACTGTCTAAACCCTAAACCTAAGATTTCAATCATGAGTACATTCACTCAACACTCATCCTCGCTCGACCAACCTAGACCTAGCCTTCTAGCTCCTCCATCAGCCAAGCGTCCCACGGATGCCTCTCCATTCTTCATGTCTTGCCTTTTGGAACTTCCTTCGACCTCGATTCTTGTTGTCGGATCTTTCTCATTTGCCAAGTAGGATCCTTTGTTGTACTTATATTCTACATACTCACAATGCATATCAAATACAACAATAAACTTAACTTAAACATTGTCTAAACATCAAAACCTAGGGCACTTAGATTGCTCTAACAATCTCCCCCTTTTTGATGTTTGACAACCCGTTTAAGTTAGGGAAACAATAACAAAGCAATAAATCATGGAACCTAACCCTAGGCTCCCCGTCTACCTAAACTCCTCTTTGAGTAGATATTTCTTACAAAGATACTTCTCCCCCTTTGCCATCAAATGAGCAACAATTGCTCTTCCTTCACCTAAGCTCTCCCTTGAGCTTGGATTTTTTTTCAAAGGTATGTTGGTTTCCCACTTAAACTCAACACTTCTCCCCCTTTTCCACACATCAAAAAGAACTCCAACAATATCCCAATTATTGGATTCTTTACCTTCTCATGATCATAAACACTGTGTAATAACCCACATAAGATTATACACAAGTTTACAATCAATAGGACACTTTTTCGATTTCTGAAAACAGTTTCAGCATGTATCAATCGACTGAGACAGTTACCCTGATATCAGCCTATTTTTGCATTTCTGACCAAAGAATTATCAACCTATTTTTGCATTTCTGACCAAATTTTTGCATTTCTGACCAAATTTTAGAAACTCAAAGAATTATCAGTCGACTGTTCTCTGCACCATTCAACTGATACCCTGATATCAGTCTATTTTTGCATTTCTGACCAAATTTTAAAAATATACTCGAAATTTCATAAATCTTTAAAAATTTTCAAATTTTGTAGAAAGATTTGTGGTACCCCTGTCTACTTAGGAAAAATATACTTACAAACGTATATATCTCGGATCCCAAGATTGACACAAAATCTGAAACTATATAAATGATTTAAATTAACCATGACCTAAAATCTTAGTTTTGGCTTCCTCTTGATGTATCTGCCTATACCAAACCACAATGCATCCCTAGCATTGGTTTATTTGACATCTATACATCAACAACCAAATTTTCATGTAATATGAACCCAATGTCATATTTTTATGCATGAAACTTAAATCCAATATACCAAAACCCAAGAATTGAGACTCAAATCCGTTTCCAAATCCTTTGGCACAATCCATGGTCCATCTAGACTTTCGGGAGATATTCTCCCGAGATCCATTGATCATGGGTCATAATTTGACCCTTAGAGCTCCCCCTTGAGCTCTTAGCCTTAGTCACCTCCCTAAGTGACTCTTCCATAAATACTAGGCCACACCTATGTATCTCTAGTGACACTTGACCTACAAACCTAACTTCCTTAACCTTGGACATCTTATCCTTGGTTAAGTTTTTCTTTCCCTTAATTTTAAATGACTTATTCTTGCCATTTTTGGATTTCTCATCCTTGTCATAGTTATATGCTACCCTAGCATATTTCTTTTCATTAGCCTTGGATGTATTTAATTTAATATTTTTGAGTTTTTGACCACCCAAACACATATTAAGTCCCCTAGGTCTAATAATAAACCTATTTAGGACTCTTTCCATTTCCTCAAGCCTTGCTTTCAATACTTGATTCTCCAAATCTAAGGTTCTAACCCTAGAGTCAACATGTTCATCTTGTACATTCCTAGACCTACCCACCTTCCTAGACATATGTCTCCCCTTATTGGAATTAATACCTTGATTATTTACTACCTTCCTCACCTTATGCATGGTAGTTTAGATCTTATTAGGTTTAGCCTTGGATAATGATTTCCTAAGGTTATCTTCTTTGTTAACCCTATTCCTATCATTATACCTAAATCCATGATTATGCTTGGGTAAATAATCTACATTATTTCTAACAAGCATGTATGAATTGGAAATTGGATTAAACTTTAAAATAGAGATTATCTTCTCTTTTTTTTCCTTCGAAACTCCCTTGACTTGAGCTCCTCTTTTTCTCTAATTTTTTTCAAATGCCCTAGCTTCTTGATTTCTCCTTTGCTTGGGCATTTTGTGTGGTAGTGGCTCTGCTCACCACACGTGAAGTAAATTATATGCTTCTTATCCTTGGCTCCATCCCTACAACCCACATTAATTTTTAAATGAACATTACTAGGTTTAGAGTTTACCTCTTTTACCTTCTTGAGTGAAGGACACCTACTCTTGTAGTGTTCCATTTCCCCACACTCAAAACATTTTATGTGTGATTCCCACTCTTCTTAGTAGTTGAGATTGAGGGTTGAATATCTAAGATCTCCTCCACCTTGGAATGCTCTTCTTCTTCCTCACTTGAGGATGTGGACGATCCACCTTCCTCTTCGTTTTCAGATGTTGAACTCGATTAAACATCCGATTGGTCCTTCTCTTTCTCTTAGATCAATGAGCCCTTGTCCTTGGGCTCCTCCACTTCTTGCCCTTGTATAGAATTTTCATGAAGAGTTATCACCTTACTTCATAGCTCATGAGCATTCTTACATTCACTTACATGCGACACAATATAAGAAGTTAATAAATTTAAAACAATTCTCATTACCTCCTTATCTGATTCTGCTCCCTCCTTGTGTTCCTTGATCCAATATCGAGGTCGGAGACGCTTCTTCATTTTGTCCGTTGGAGCTTCAAACGGAACCTCCAATGTGATCCAATGGTCTCAATCCTTTTGGAACCAAGTCTCTAACCGCTTCTTTCAATAATCAAAATCATTTCGATCGTATGAAGGTGGGTGTTGGACTGGGTTGGACCGGCTAAAGGGGGGTGAATAGATGGAAAGAAAAAATTATAAAAAAAGTGGAGGCACTCATCTTTAAAAAAAAACTTGGTCGCAACTAAGGACGTTGCTTCCAAGCCAGTGGACGCTCAATAAAAATCTCCTTGTGGCGGAGAAGCCTTACAAAAATAGCATGCTAGACTTTTAGAGATTTTACAAGAATGAATAAAAATGATTGATTCCTAAAGCTAAATCTCTAAGCCTATTTATAGCCTAAGAGAATAAATCTGGATTGTTGATTTTTGATGAATTTTCTCTTGGCCGTTGATCCATGAATATAATCTGGACAGTTAATCTTGGATGGGTTTAAACTGCATCCATTAGATCTGATTAAAGGATAAGGTTATCCTTTAGAAGATAAAGTTTAATTAAAACTTTGTTTCTATTCGCAGCAGGTGATTAACATTATCTTCGGCTCACATCAACTTATTCACATCACCTGTTTATCCCATTCGGTAAGTATGGAGACATCTAGCAGTGGGGTCACAGGTTCGAATTTTCTTGGCACCAAATAATTTTCTCTTTTCTTTTGGGCGCTTGGACCAGTCTTTTTGATTCTTCGTCTTCTGGGTGATTTCCGGCCAACCGAAGTTAGGCTCACCCGAACCCGACTTCGGCCTTTCGCCCCTCGAGCGTCCTTCCTCCCGGCTTCTCGTCCCTCGGACACCGCACACGCCCTTCTCGCTCCACCGGCGTACTCTTCCGCAGCTTCCGCGTCCCTCTGATTGTACCAAGCCCGTCGGCTCACTTTCCCGCACAATCCTTCTCGTCCGCTACGTCTTACGCTCGACTTCCTGCGTACCTAAGCTCCTGCACACTTAGCAGAGGGATTAAACATACCAGGACCTAACTTAAATTGGTTGATTACATCAAAATCAACCAGGGGTACTTACAATCTCCCCCTTTTATGATGTGCATCAATCCGAGTTAAGTTAGGGTAATCAAAATAAAAAACATGAATAATAATGTAAACAGTTTATGTTAAAAAAACTTAAATTTCGAGTAAATTAACTATTCCTCCCCCTTTGATCACATCAAAAAATGGGGAAATATAATTAGGGAAAAAGAAAATTTTAAGTGCGATAAAAAATATTCTATGTGAAAAAAAAATCGCATTGCCACAAATTTTTTAAATTTAAAATGACATATTTTTTTTCAAAGTTAGTTCCATTTTTTTTGTAAAAAAATGACTTAAAAAAAATCCAAAAAAAATGTTTGATAAAATCCACAGCTGATGAGGAGATAAAAAAAATCGGATCTAGTCAAAATATTTTTCTATCGAATTTTTTTAAAAAATCATATTTCAATAAACAATTCTTAAAAAATTAAAAAAAAATCTAAATATTTTTTTTAAAGTCGAAGATGAAGATATGAGTTTGGACAAAAATTTTGAGTTTTAAATTCGTTCATCAAGTCCAAAAATGACAAACCAACACATAAGAGTTCTTGAAGAATAAATTTTAAAAGATTGAAAAAAATACTTCGAAAAATTTGAAAGAAAATTGTAATGAGTCTTTCCCCTAAACTCTTAATTTCAATTTTCAAGGGAGAAAAATATTCAAAAAATTTTGAAAGAAGTTCCAGTAGATAGACAGCATAATTGTGCAAAAAAAAATAAAGACATAATTTTTGTTAGAGAAACAAAATGCGCACATATATAATAACAAAAAAAATTATCAGTTTAATGCAAATTTAGAAACCCAGAATAAATTCCTGTTTATAGGATTAATTAAAAACTTAGGCGGAATATAGCTTTTGGGTACTTTTTTTAATTGATCCTTGTGGTTTTTAAAATACCAATTTAAATTATTAGGAAAGCTATTTTTCTTTTGTCGTAAATATGCAATATCAAGTTCTAATTTTTGCACTAAGTTTTTCAAATTATCATTTTCATTTTTCAAAATATTAGAAGAGGATGTAAGTGTAGTTAATTCATTTTTCATTTTTCAATTTTGTTTTTCTAATCTACAATTAGATTTGAGCAAGGCTTTAACTCCTGCATATAATTGATCATGAGGAAGAAAACAAACCTCACTTACCGGGTTGCTTTCGAAAAACGAGGTTCCTCTTTCGTCATCGGTTTCTTCTAATGTCTCTCCACCTTCATCAGTGCTCCCTTCTTGATGATTTGCCATCAGCGCAAGTCCCACGTATTCTTGACCTTCCGACTCTTCTGATGAGGACTCATCCCAGGTGGCCTTCAGTGCCTTTTTCTTCTTTGGCTGGTTTTTGAGTTTAGGACACTTGTCCTTCAGGTATCCCTCCTCTTTACAGTTGTAGCATTTGATTATTCGCTTCTTTGGGACCGTCTTCTTTTCTGCGTTCTTGAAAATTTGTTAGCTTTAAAAAAACTTTTAAAAGAACTTACCATTTTTGTTGTTTCGTCGTCAGTCGAGGATTCCTCGTCGAGTTGGATCTTCCTTGTGTTTAGTGCGACGATGCCTGCTTTCTTATTCTTTTCTACAAAACGAGATTCGTGAAGTTTCAAAGTAGAAAATAATTGCTCTAATGTACTTACCGTTAATCTTTCGAAATGAAATATGCGTCGATTACCAAGGTCCATTCCGGGGTTCTCGGAAATGCGTTTAAGACGTACCTTTGAGTATCGCGACTTGTTACCTTTTCTCCGAGGTTCTCAAGGTCGGTGATTAGTTCTTTTACCTTAGCATGTAGATGTGCAACTGATTCTCCATCCTCCATCCGGAGGTTTGTCAGTTGGCTTCGAAGAAGGTCTCGTCGCGCCAATTTTGCATCTGAGGTACCTTCATGTAATTCCAGGAATTTCTCCCAGAGCTCTTTTGCTGAGTTGTAATTTCCGATGCGGTTGACTTCTTGTGCGGGAAGAACGGCTAATAGATGAAATTCCGCTTTGCCGTTTGCTACAAAGTCCGCTTGCTCCTTCTTAGTCTACGACTCTATTTCTTTATCTTTGTCATTGTTGTCTTTTAGAACTGAAAAATCATTTTTCATAATTAATAGCAGTTCAATATCTGTTTTAAAAAATACCTACATTCGGGGCTTCCACATCGCGAACTCCCCCTCAAATTTCGACGGGTAGATTACGGCTCCAACCATTTTTTTTAAATTGCTGCAGTCGGCGATTAGTCCTTCTGCGGCGACCTTGGCTCTGATACCACTTGTTGGACCGGGTTGGACCGGCTAGAGGGGGGGTGAATAGATGGAAAGAAAAATATTTATAAAAAAAGTGGAGGCACTCGTCTTTAAAAAAAACTTGGTCGCAACTAAGGACGTTGCTTCCAAGGCAATGGACGCTCAATAAAAATCTTCTTGTGGCGGAGAAGCCTTACAAAAATAGCACGCTAGACTTTTAGAGATTTTACAAGAATGAAAAAAAATGATTGATTCCTAAAGCTAAATCTCTAAGCCTATTTATAGCCTAAGAGAATAAATCTGGATTGTTGATTTTTGATGAATTTTCTCTTGGTCGTTGATCCATGGATATAATCTGGACAGTTAATCTTGGATGGGTTTAAACTGCATCCATTAGATCTGATTAAAGGATAAGGTTATCCTTTAGAAGATAAAGTTTAATTAAAACTTTGCTTCTATTCGCAGCAGGTGATTAACTTTATCTTCGGCTCACATCAACTTATTCACATCACCTGTTTATCACATTCGGTAAGTATGGAGACATCTAGCAGTGGGGTCACAGGTTTGAATCTTCTTGGCACCAAATAATTTTCTCTTTTCTTTTGGGTGCTTGACCAGTACCAAATAATTTTCTCTTTTCTTTTGGGTGCTTGGACCAGTCTTTTTGATTCTTCGTCTTCTGGGTGATTTCCGGCTAACCGAAGTTAGGCACACCCGAACCCGACTTCGGCCTTTCGCCCCTCGAGCGCCTTCCTCCCGGCTTCTCGTCCCTCGGACACCGCGCACGTCCTTCTCGCTCCACCGGCGTACTCTTCCTGCAGCTTCCGCGTCCCTCGGATTGTACCAAGCCCGTCGGCTCACTTCCCCGCACAATCCTTCTCGTCCGCTACATCTTACGCTCGACTTCCTCCGTACCTAAGCTCCTGCACACTTAGCAGAGGGATTAAACATACCTGGACCTAACTTAAATTGGTTAATCACATCAAAATCAACCAGGGGTACTTACAGTGGGATCCTAGTATCTCATCCTAGTGAACCTTCTGACTTTATCTTCCTTTAGCATTTTGCTCTCCCGACGATTATTCCATAGACGAGTGACCTCGCTCTGATACCACTTGTTAGAAATGATCAGACCCGGCTAAAGGGGGGTGAATAGTCGATCACCCACTAATCGAGGTTCTTCTTCCAACGATGTTAGTGCGCAATGGAATACGAAATAAACTAAACTAACAAAAGTAAATCAAACCGCTAACACAAAACCTTTAACATGCTTCGGAGATGATGCTCCTACTCCACAGTAGTGTTGGTGCAGGAAGCACCATATCGAACATTGTTTTGATATTGGAAAAGGATTCAAAGTTAAGTGTTATTTGTGATCTAACGATGTTACTAAGTGTGCAGGAAACAAAGTCCTAACGAAGAACTGCTAGGCACCTGGCGAAGGAATGCCAGGACACAAAGCCCTAGCGAAGGACTGCTAGGCACCTGGCGAAGGAATGCCAGGATACAAAGCCCTAGCGAAGGACTGCTAGGCACCTGGCGAAGGACTGCCAGGATCCAAAGACCTAGCGAAGGACTGCTAGGCACCGGGCGAAGGACAGCTTGGTATCCAAGACCTGGCGAAGGACTGCTAGGCACCAGGCGAAGGACAGCTTGGGACTGAAGACCTGGCGAAGGAATGCTAGGCACCGGGCGAAGGACAGCTTGGTATCCAAGACCTGGCAAAGGACCGCTGGGCAAAAGTCCAACCGGAGGAGCCGGTTGGCATCAGGTACATTCTCCCGAGAGGAGTAGTTGAGGACGCGTTTGTCACGCCCCGAGGAGCCGCCCGTCTGGCATAGACCGGACTGCCGCTCCCTCGACCCGGCGGACAATTCAAAAACCCTAACCTCAACGACTCTCTCAGCCCGCTCATACCCCAGCCTATAGGGCTGGAACAAGCGTCTGAATAAAAAGAAACCGAAAACGTCGACGAAAGCTGCGTACCGGTACGACTTACGACAAACACAAGCACAAGACCTCCATGGCTCACAAAAGTACAACTATACCGCCATATAAAAGGACACAATCAAATACGAATACCGCAGCGGAAAAGTAAAGTAAAGAAACAGAAAAAAAGGGTACCAACATGTACCACCAACAAAGTAATAGAAACATCCCGGAATCATCTCGAAGAAACACGCGAACTGGGACAGGCTGCCAGGCACTCCAGACAATCGTCCTGAAACAAAAACAGGGAGCTAACGGGGTGAGTAACAATACTCAGCGAATATCTCATCAGATATACAAGATAGTCTAGCTAGCAATAGAGTAACAGGCTATCGAAATAACACAGGTACATGCAGTGGTAAGCATAACTGGAACAGGGATAGAAACACCATACCAAGGTAGCTGAGTCGTCGAAACTGACATAAGGGTCTCCTGTATGTGCATGTCAAACAAATGCAACATCCAAGTATAACAAGCACGGGCAAGTGTCCGCTCACCCTCCTGCGTAGAGCAGTGACTGCCGTACGTACTCTGCCGCTGCTACTCCTGAGCAACCGAGTAGACGGTATGCTGTCGGTGTAACACCCCTACTCCATGACCTATCCTGGCGATATCAATAACAGCCCCAGGCCAAAACCTATCCTGGCGATATCTACACCCGCCCCAGGCCATCACCTATCCTGGCTATATCAATAACAGCCCCAGGCCAAAACCTATCCTGGCGGTATCTATATCAGCCCCAGGCCATCACCTATCCTGGCTATATCACTATCAGCCCCAGGTCATCTCTGGAGGATATCTCTATCTGAGTGTTAACACCTACCCCATGTATATAAATGGGGGAGAGACCACTCTCTCTCAACTCCTGGTATATGGACTACTCAAGGAGGGACCTCTGTCTGCTACCACGCTCCGATTCACTACCCATGAGTGCATGAGCGGAGCAGCACAGAGCACACTACCCATACCCCGTCAACCACTAACCCATGAGTGGCTGTATGGATAGGTCAGTATGACTGTCGACCTGACTCACCCATAAGGGGCCACTGATCGACAGTGATGCACAGTGCACGATGATCCATGACTCTGGTCAAACAGCATCCACTATCTAATCCACCTATATCAACATGATATGCAAGGATCATAAATAATGCACCATAGCCTAGATCCTAATGGTGTAGGTATCACATGCCAGGTATATCATAAACAGTATCATCAAAGGTAGAGCGGGTATAAAATAATACATTACCCTACCGCTAAACATAGCATATCAAGCATATCAGCTAGGACTAATCTAAAAGATAAGTCAGAGGTACCCGCCTCGAAGTAAAAGTCCACAAACATCGAGAACCCCCGTCCAAAAGAATATCCGCCACAAGCCACCAAATATCTGAGTCAAAGACCTGTAGCAAATAAGATTATCATTTAGCTCTAATCTCATACAACACCTAGCTAAATGTACTATCTTATTTAATTAGGATTAAACCCAAATTACCGAAATCATTTAGTTAATACCTTTCCGTATCAAACCAACGGAACTACATTAGAACTAACCAACGAACTACATTAGAACTAACCAAC
>JAGFNQ010000198.1:250250-422314 GCA_024364735.1 Boesenbergia rotunda
CATATTCCAACTATATCGATCTTTTACTATCAGTTATAATAGATAGCTAGTACTACACTTCCTGTATCAATGTAGGTCATGTACTCACTCGTACCCTCTAGGTCACCTAACTCAGCACGAGCGAACCAGAAGTCTAAAACTCCCCAATATAGGAGAAAACATCACTATATCGATATACAGTCTCAATGTCTCACACAGTCGATAATGACTGATACTAGTATACAACTGGTATGGGACAGGAATTCTATATATTGAATTCCTTAACCTCCGATAGGTTATTGACAGGTTCGACCCTCGTCTTCCGACCATATATCGGTGCTACTCGAGAATCAACATTCTCTGCATCCTAGACGAGTCGGCAACATGTCAACCAGTCACCTATAATCGACTCCCAACATGGTCGCAAATAAAACGGATCGACTACATGTCTTCCAGCCAAAATATAAGGTGATATACAATCATATCATAATAAAGAAATGTCTAACCCTACACTAAATAGTAGATACAAAAAGAGGTAAATGAAACACATCATATACCTCGTGTCGCCTGAAGGAGTCCCGTCGCCGCCATGTCCCAATCACGTCCAACGAGAAAATGACTCCGACACAAAATCCGAAAACACCCACAAGACCACAAGGTATCTCGAGAACCTGGCTCTGATACCAAAAATTGTCACGCCCCGAGGAGCTGCCCGTCCGATACCGACCGGACTGCCACTCCCTCGACCGACGGACAATTCAGAAACCTAACCTCTACGACCACCTCAGATGATTGTACCATAGCCTATAGGGCTGGAACAACCATCTGAAATCAACAAAAGCGAGACGACGATGAAAGCTGCGTACCGGTACGACTTACGACAAACACAAGCACAAGACCTCCATGGCTCACAAAAGTACAACTATACCGCCATATAAAAGGACACAATCAAATACGAATACCGCAGCGGAAAAGTAAAGTAGAGAAACAGAAAAAGGGTACCAACATGTACCACCAACAAAGTAATAGAAACATCCCGGAATCATCTCGAAGAAACACGCGAACTGGGATAGGTTGCCGGGCGCTCCAGACAATCATCCTGAAATAAAAACAGGGAGCTAACGGGGTGAGTAATAATACTCAGCGAATATCTCATCAGATATATAGGATAGTCTAAGCTAGCAATAGAGTAACAGGAAATCGAAATAGCACAGGTACATGCAGGGGTAAACATAACTGGAACAAGGATAGAAACACCTTACCAAGGTAGCTGAGTCGTCGAAACTGACATAAGGGTCTCCTGTATGTGCATGTCAAACAAATGCAACATCCAAGTATAACAAGCGCGGGCAAGTGTCCGCTCACTCTCCTGCGTAGAGCTGTGACTGCCGTCCATACTCTGCCGCTGCTACTCCTGAGCAACCGAGTAGACGGTATGCTGTCGGTGTAACACCCCTACTCCATGACTTATCCTGGCGATATCAATAATAGCCCCAGGCCAAAACCTATCCTGGCGATATCTATATCCGCCCCAGGCCATCACCTATCCTGGCTATATCAATAACAGCCACAGGCCAAAACCTATCCTGGCGGTATCTACATCCGCCCCAGGCCATCACCTATCCTGGCTATATCAATAACCGCCCCAGGCCAAAACCTATCCTGGCGGTATCTACATCCGCCCCAGGCCATCACCTATCCTGGCTATATCAATAACAGCCCCAGGCCAAAACCTATCCTGGCGGTATCTATATCAGCCCCAGGCCATCACCTATCCTGGCTATATCATTATCAGCCCCAGGTCATCTCTGGAGGATATCTCTATCTGAGTGTTAACACCTACCCCATGTATATAAATGGGGGAGAGACCTATCTCTCTCAACTCCTAGTATATGGGCTACTCAAGGAGGGACCTCTGCCTGCTACCACGCTCCGATTCACTAACCCATGAGTGCATGAGCGGAGCAGCACAGAGCACACTACCCATACCCCGTCAACCACTAACCCATGAGTGGCCGTATGGATAGGTCAGTACAACTGTCGACCTGACTCACCCATGAGGGGCCACTGATCGACAGTGATGCACAGTGCACGATGATGCATGACTCTGGTCAAACAGCTTCCACTATCTAATCCACCTATATCAACATGATATGCAAGGATCATAAGTAATGCACCATAGCCTAGATCCTAATGGTGTAGGTATCACATGCTAGGTATATCATAAACAGTATCAGCAAAGGTAGAGCAGGTATATAAGGCAATACATTACTCTACCTCTAACATAGCATATCAAGTATATCAACTATGACAAATCTAAAAGATAAGTCAGAGATACCCGCCTCAATACGAAGTAGAAGTCCGTAAGCCGAGATCCTCCGTCCAGACAATCCTCAACGAAGTAGAAAAGTCAATCAATATCCTGTATCAAATAACATAATTAGCTATCTACACAAAAGTAATTAGCTAATCTAACTAATCCAAACCGTATTAGAGTTTTCTCAACTACCCTGAGTTATGGATCTTAGGCTTAACTTAAGTTCAGCCTAAACCAAACGAAACTCTAATCCAATCTAATTGACCATCAAGGTAAAGCCACTTAGCATAGCATTCTAATAGAACCTAATCCCAGAACAGATTATGATTAACCCACAACAAACTCCTATTCCCAACCGAAACAGAACTATAACACAATCTCATGGCAGAAAGCACAAATCAACAACTCTAACCGTTGCTCAAACACACCCTGATCAAAATAAGGTCACAACCATAATCACCGAAACAGAACCAGTTCTAAAACTTGAATCGACAACCAAAATCAATCCCAATAAAGTGTCCCCAAATCAGAACTCATCCACAGTTCTAATTAACCTCGGCAGTAGGTGCAAACCAGAATTCCAAATCTCGATCCAATACCAAAATGACCAAGAACAACAGAATTCGAAGAACAATCGAAGAAACATTTCAAACGGTAAACCTAGGTTCAACCAGATCCAGCGAGCAACATCACGAAATCAGCCGAAATCCAAGCTAAAGAATTCATTCTTACCTTAATCAATGGATTCGACTAACACCGGTAGAGTAGACCCCTGGTCATCCTTCCTTAATCCCTACTCTATCCCTCACTGCCGGAAGAAGTCAGTCGACCACAAATCCAACCATATCGCTAACAGCAATGATGATCAACCTTGGAAAACAGAGGTAAATCAGAAGGGTTTCCAAGGAGAACCGCTACCACCTAGCAAGAAACGAGACTTACCTTCGAAAGATTCTCAGCGACTGCTCAAGTGCTCGAAGATCGTTTCAAAGTGAGGAAGACACAATCCAAACGCAGGGAAGCAGAGAACTCCCCGATGCACCTGTCGTCTGTCGTCGCGAGGGGAGAGATCGGGGCAAAGATCGCCGGAAGAGAAATGGCGAATCAACTCTGCGTCGAGAGAGGAAGAGGAGAGAAAACAATCGGGGTGGGGGCGATCGAAAAGGGCGAAGGAAAAGAAAACCTAATTGGCTGGAGAAGGCAGCAAAATTAATCTAATATAACATGACATTTTTGCGATTTGCCCCCTCTAAATTTGGTTATTCACACAGCAGCCCTCTAATTTCAAAAAAATTCATTTTAGCCCCCAAAATCTACTGTATTCTAACACGAACGATATTGAAAAACAACAAAGGACAAGGTAAAGCAGCCCTACTCAGACATAAACAGTCATGCATTTAAGATAAACAATCTACATAATACAAAAGGAAAAGTACCCGTCTTAAATTGTAGAACGTATCCAAGAAACCACCGCAATTGAACACATGGAACCGATCAATGTCCTATACCAAGGATAAAATTTAGCTATTTATAAACTTAAATAAATTAACTAAACAAAATACTAAACATGATTAGGATGAATCCCTATTTACTATATTCGTTTAATTAAATCTTAAATGATAGTTGATTTTCTGTAACCTAATCATTAAGGTCAGTTAGGTTTAATCCCAAATTAAACTCAAATAACTACTGTAATTATAAAAATACAAATTGTCATATCACAAGTAAGCATATTTGACACTACTCGTGATAAAGCGACCATTACTAAAAAAAAAAATCAACAACAGACAACAAGATACCTTCAAAATAATGTAAAGTCAACTAAGACGCAACATATATAAACTAACTGATAAAGAATACCTACTGCTTTAACAAAAGACATTGCTCCTCAAGCTATCATACACTAGAACACACTACTTATAACAAGCTGCTCAACAAAACAATCTCAAACCTCTATTACAATATCAACCAGCAATCAAACTAGTTGATAAGGTTGAGCATCCCAGGATTGACATGTGGCACGAGAAAGTTATGTTCCTCTTTCCAGATCAGGAAAGTCGTCGGATAATTATTATTCGCTACACATGACAGTTAATGCCTCAATGATCGCAGTGGTCGTTACTTAAAAGTTATCACGTAATCGACGATTGAGGAACGTGGAGGATAATATGGAGACATGTGTGACCAAGCTCTCAAGTATATAAAGTGCTTCGACATCCAAGTAACAGGAGTAAGCTTTCTGAACTAAAGACAATTCTATTTCCTCGTCGTCCACCGGTGATAATTGTGATTCTTGACATGAGCGGCAGAGTGGGCTCCGTCGGAAAACCTTCCGGTGTGTTCCCATTAACGCTTGTGTTGATCTTGCAGGGCACGATCATCTTCTCCTTGTTGTCATCCTCGTGGGTTGCACCTCGGTGACTCGCCGTCCGCGTCGATTCTTTTTCGGAACACTAGTGATAGTTATAAAGTCAACTAATGTTTCTTTAACTCTCACATCTGCAATAAACGAGCTTAACACTTTCGCTACTTATCTACACGAGAAGCTCCGAAAGAAAGCTCTTTGTCAGAAATTAGAGGATGAACTGTGGCTAGAGGGAAAAATCAAGGACAGGAAGCCAACAAGGTGGCGCTTGTGAAGATCGCTGGAGAAGATCGCTAGAGAGGGAATCAACTCGACTTGCTCACAGAGAAGTCAAGGCTTGGCGCCTGTTCATCCACTTGTAGAAGACGAAGAGGATACACGATGAAGGAGGGTCGCGAGATGGTGATGTCGCCGACCGAAATCGTATGGAGGAAGAGGAGGAGAAGATGTAGAGGTGCGGCGCGATGGGGAACCGCTCGGCGTCGGACTGCTACGGCGAATAAAAGAGGGATTTTTGGGAGGAGTTTTTAGGGTTTTATAAATTTAATATAACTTTGCAGAAAAATCTTTCAAACTTAGACAATTCGAAGCACGCCCCTAATTTAGGGTTTTATACATTTTAAACTCTGTGAATTTCTATATTTAACAATTATTGCGAGACCAAACAAGGACAACATAAGGGAATATCACAATTATTAAAAGATGAAAGTATTTTACCAAATAGTTTATTTGTTGAAAACTGGAATTTTATAGGGCTTAATTGTAAATTTTCAAACTTGGAGGGCCTTTATGTAAAACTGTAAAAAAAACTATTTAAAACCCCAAGAGCCCTAACTTCCCTCGTCTCCCCGATTTCCCTATTTCCCTCTCCTCTGCGCCGAAAATCCTCGAAACCACCCGGCGCCGCCTGCGGTTTCTTCCCGAGGCTCCATCGCGCCGCCCGCTGCCGCCCTTAAGCGAGCCAGCCGACGCCGCCAACACTGCTGCCCAACGCCGAGGCAGTGCCTCCCTCGCGACTCACGGGTTGCTGCTGTCGACCTCTTCTTCCTTCTCCTCTCTTCTGTGTTGTCGCCCGAAACCAGCAGCTGCCGGCATTCCTTGTCCGACGAGCGAAGACGACTAACCTCTTTCCTACTTCTTCTTCCCCGCAGTTCATTTCTGTTCCTGTTGCTTGCGCCGGCCACAAGGAACGTTAGAATTCGGGGACTGGTTTTGAATGAGTTTGCTATCAGATTTTAACATAAGCAGAGAAATTTTCATTTGACATAGTTTTGTGCGACTGGTGAGAAGTGTATTTGATGTAGACTAGCAGTAGAGTTCAAGTGTAGTGCTCTCGAGCGTATGATTGACAAGGAGTATATGAGTGTGTTGAGTTAGAGTGGTTTGGCTTAACGTTGAAAGCTGTCCTTGCTCGATATAGTAGATAGTGTATTTCATATTACGCTAAGAGATAAAGTATTAGTGAGTAGTTGTCGATTATGTGTAGTGAAGTGATTAGAGTGTAAGTGTTGCATTCAGGAAAAGTTGGCAAAAAGGTTTTTTTGTACAGTGGCAAGTGTTTTGTATGAAGAGAGCTTGTAGACTCGCTCGGTGGTACGAGGTTTTAAGTAATGTAGTGAATATGAGCTTTTTGATTGATGCCTGCTTTGGTGTTACATTTGATTTGGATTACTAAGGGGTAATTATTGCTTTTGAATTGGTGGTAATTCTTAGGTTGGTTTGGATTTAACTTAATGACCTAATCTTGTAAATTGTGAGTTAGTTAAATAGAGATTATAATTAAGATTTGTCCTAATTTTATTTAGTATTTTGTTTAGCTAATTTGTTGATTTTATAATTAGCTAAACTTTATCATTCGGTACAGGACCTTAAGTTGGATACGCACAGTTGATCGTGGAAGGTCCTCATTTACGAAATTCTTCGATAAAAGGCGGGTACTTCTCCTTTGTACTCGAGTAGTTTTTTTTACCTTAAAGCATGACTATTTTATGTCTAATAGGTTCTTTGACCTTGCTCTTTGTTGTTTGATATTTTAACATCGCCGTTGGTACTTATTCTTCGTTGATCTTCGAGTATTCAAAATTCGTATCTGTACAGTTCTCTGTTGGTTTTCTGTTCTGTAAAGTGCCGCTTGTACACGAGTACTTAGAAGTCCATTGAACACAATTAGGTTTATTTGGCATTAGAAATATTCTACATAGTAGTGTAGGTGTATAATCGTTGATTTTCGATTTCTGGTTGGTTGTATCGATGCATGTTTTACTTGTTCGATTTTGTTGCATCGTTGTTTCTCTGGTTGTTCGTGCATCTCGTAGCATGCATCATATCTGCACGTTGCATACTAACGACTATTGAGCTTCCATATGGTTAAGCCGTCATTAGTCATTTAGTTGCTCGATTCACTCAACCATTTGTTATCGTGGTAGTTGTTAGAGTGCGAGCAACAGTCCTGTTATGCCACACATGTTGTAGCTGTAGGCAAATAGTGGCACTCTCACCATTGTTTTCGAGGGATATTAGAGCTGTTGGTGGCTCACCCTCACCGTTGTTTTCGAGTGATATTAGAGCTGTTGGTGGCTCCCCCTATGTATCGGGGTTTTTGGAGTAGTTGGCTCCCCAGCATCCTGTCCACTCAACCACACCTTTGTGGTATTCGTTTGAGTGTGTACAGTTGTCACAACCCTACTCACTCGGTCACACAGATGAGACGTGTTGGTAGCTTGACTGGCGTCAGGGGTGACACATGTCATTGCATCATATGCATACGTATTTCTTTTATGCATTTGCTTGTGTTTGATGCACTTATATGAGCTATGATTGTTGCACTTGGTTGACATGCATGTATATCTTGGTTTTATTATTGTTGCGTTGTTTTATACCTGCTTAGTTGTTATTCGGTTTTATATCGTGTTGTTCTATATATGTTATGCATGTTTAGGTATTCCTATATTTCATATGGGTTGTACTCTATTGATTCTCTACTTAGTTATCCTTTATTATGTCATGCTTATTGTCTACTCATATACCCGCAGAGTCTGCCCGGACTCACCATCGCTACCTCCCATTTTTGTTTCAGGTAGCAGGTAGATATTTTGCTTGGAGCCAAGAGATGATCCAGTTATCAGCCCCTCAGTTCCACCGGGTTATTTTATTTGGAGTTGTTTCAGAGTTGATTCTCCGTAGTTTTTCTATTTTCGCATTTTATTTTCTTATCTGGTATGGTTTTGACTAATTTGTAGTAATGTCTTATTGGTCGGGTTTGTTCGTTGTGGAGTTTCTCTTTGGTTGTGGTTTCTTTTATATTTAGGGAGGCTGAGCCACCCGTTATCTCTTTTGTTGTTATAAAAACTGCGTGATGATGTTTTTATTTCTGTTATGATGGCTGAGCCATCTTTTGTGATGAGAGTGTATGTATATTTGCCTCATATTGTCCACCGTACAGGGGAGATGTTGTTCGATTTTCAAGTAAACATGTGCCTCTAGGGTCGTGACATTATTCAAAGAAAGATCCAAGATTTTAAGAGAAATAAGATATAAGATCCAAGATTTTAAGAGAAATAAGATATTTATATTTATCAAGATGACACTGTTGAAAGAGTTTGACCTCAAACGTAAAATTTATAGACAAGTGAGATTTGCAACCTATGTCGGTATTTCGCCAAAAAATTTATCGTCTTCGAGATTAAAAATGATTAACAATTCATAATTTTTAGAGAAGTAGGAAATTGCCCAAACATACTATTATTGTTCAAACGTAGATACTCTAATATGAGAGGAAATAAGTTTCGATAATGTGGGAATGTATCATGTAGGTGATTAGACAACTCCCACTTATGTGGTTATTAGACAACTTGTTGGAATTTACCCTTCAAATGAGTTGTTTGAAAGATCAATAATTGAGAAAGAATAGAAGGTGTTCCGGAAGGAATCGACGTCGACGATCAGTCACCAGGGTTCAACCCACGAGTATGATGACGAGAGAGGAAGAGCTCCAATCCTGCGAGATTAACACGAGCGTTAAGGGAACACGCCGGAGGTTGTCCGGCGGAGCCCACTCCGACGCTCAAGTCAGTGCCTGAATCTCTTAGATGGAAGAAAGTAAGGACAAAAGTATAAGGTCGAATGTGCGTGACCCCCTTACCTGGGGGGGTTGGAGTACCTTTTATACCTGAGGTGTCAGTCACACGTGTCCCCACATTCTTCTCCGCGCCCCCTTAATCGTCGGTTACTGGATAATCTTTGTAACGGTCTTCACAGCCATTAAATCTGAGCCGTTGCGCCAATTAAGGCTTTAATGACTGCGTAGTATGGGTCGTGATTATCCGGTAATAATGCATGATGATTATCCACAAATTGGGAGAAAGGGGTCAGTTGTATGAAGTCGGGTGATCCTTGGGCTCCGCTACCCCGAGGTGATCTCAGGGTCCTTTGGCCTGGGCGGGGTCTCGGGCTCTCACCTTCCCGATGTTGGATAGCTTAGCGTGTTTCCTAAGCGAATACCGGGTCGTCTATGGGAAACCTCTCCATGTCCAAGGATTAAAAATTTAATCCGAATGGAGACCTATCTCCCAAATGACCATCTCGTCGTCGTACCAATTGATTCGAGTTACAACTTGGCCAAACTTTAATGTTCAAGCCTTATAACTCGCCTAAGCAATTAGTTGCGGAAAAGACGAGTGGATCATCGATTTTTGTGATTATCATCGGGGTCCAACATGATTAATTATCACAATTAATTATCAAATAATTAACACAAAGATAATTAATCAACCACACATAAAATGATAGAAATCAAAGAGTCGTAAGAGAAGGTTGTCTAGACTGCCCACCGCGAGCGCTTCCCGATTTACCCTGGTGACCGATGGGAAACTTCCGTGGGGCCGGGCCGGTCACCCCAGGTTCAATTTGTCTGATGCCTGGTTCATCATTTTTTTTTTGTAAGAGAAGGTTGTTCCTCTCATTACCTCGCGATCTTCTATTGTATGCCCCTCCCTCTTGGACGTCGTGTGGGCGACGATCTACCAAGAACCGAAGTCACTAAGGCCTCCAACCAAACTCTTTCTTCACGCACCAACCAAACCCTAACCAAGGGTTGTCGCCGGCCTCTTCAAGAAGAAGAAGGTGATGGAGAAGAAGTGAAGATCTCTTCTCCCTCACAACAACCCTAACCAACCTCCTCTTGAACTTCCTATCTTGCGGCACCAAGCACACAAGGAAGCACAAGCCTCTTCTTCCTCTTCTTCCACCTTGCGTCGACCACCATAATCCAATGAGGTGCCGCGCGGCCACCTTTTTCCTCTCTTCTCCTAGCGCCACCGACCACCAAGGAGAATAGGTGATCACACCACAAAGAAAGGATGAGAAGGATGGAAGTAGAATGGAAGGTAGGCTCTCCTCTTCTCCTCCTTCAAGTTGCGCCGGCCATCTTCTTCCAAAGAGGTGCAGCCGGCCACCAAGACCTAGGTGAGAGAGAGAGGAAGAGAGGAGAGAAAATAGAGTTAGATGATTAATTGGATTAATTGGTTTCATGACTTCATGGGGTATTTATAGAGCTACAATAGGGACCATGAGGAGGAGTTGGGTCTTGGCCACCTAATGGATCAATGCCTAATCCATTAATGAAGAATCATTCCACTAAAGGTTCTTCATTGAACTACCTCACTAACCCCCATATTTAAATATGAGCTCCACCTATTATGAGTACAATTTCTCCCCGTATTTAAGATATCAAATGTCCATTGATTAATTTAAATTATTGACAATTTTAATTAATCAACATCTAACTCCTTGATTAGTACCACTTATCCTTATCATCATGCTGGACCAAGTTCACCTGTAGGATTTAACATGATGAACCTTATGAGCTCATCAAGGGGCATCATCATCCCGACTCACTAGGACACAATTTTCGTCTATAATCAAAGACACACCATATAAATAATATTATTTCCCAATTTACCGGGCCTATCGATCTAACAAAATAAATCTCGCTCATTGGTAAATCAAAGAAATAAATACTAAGTACATGTGCCCGTTATTATATCGGGATTTAGAGCATGTACTCCATAATAAACTAAGATTTGATCCAATTATAAAGTCAGTATAAATTGGATCATCTCTATGTCGGTCCTGCTCAATGCACACAAAGTGCACTAGTGTGATTCTATGGTCAAGATAAACTAACACCAAATTACACTACAACCATCCCGATGGTTTGTCCAATTCTATCACAGTTGTGAGCCTTTACTTAAACTTTACAAGGCACTGATAACATAATCTTCTGTGCGACACTACATACCATGTTATCTACAGTGTAAAGTATTAGACATTATGCATACAATAATATAAATATGCAACAATAATCTTGTGATTCTCTTTCAAAAAGTAGATGTCTTATACAAAAGGCAGGGCTTTTAGTATACATCCTAACACCCGAGCTGATCTCGGGGACCCGACCTACCGAGGCGGTGTCGGGCGAGTGCCCTCCTAGATCGACCTCAAGTGTATGTCTATCCGAGGTGGTCTCAGGAATCTCCCTTTCCGAGGGAGTCTCGAGAGTTAAGGAAAGAGAGTCGTCCAGACTTGGTAGATCTTGCCACATAGCTTCTTCAGTTCATGTGTCAGCCACGGAGTGTTCAACCCCATCACAAATCCCTCCCTTCAAGTCTAATCGAAGGAAGTGTAGCTAACTGATTAGACTAGTGTTATAACGAAGAAGCTATGTTATGGTGGTCCATATGTCTTTTACTGCTTCTTTAGCGGCCTGCCGGGTCCGAGGAATCAGACCAGGCATCCCTGGACCCCAGGCAGCTCCTCGAATCCATCCCACATCTCTAAGAGTTTCGAAACAGAGCCATGACAGCTGCCCATGACCCTTTAAAAATGCATGGGGTATCTTAATGGCGACAAGGTCGTCTGACGAATGTGGCCTCGCCATGTGCTCCGTCATTCTCTGCGCGGTGATCTCCTGCTGATACGCGCCGCGGGGCCATACGAAGCGACGATTATAAAGGATGGTGGCGCCTCGGGATGCCCCATCAGCCCCATCGACGTGTTGCCTCCCTATTGCTCATAGGCGGGCGACTTCTCCCTATAAAAGAGGGTGCAACGACATCCTTCTGCTTTCCTGCCTTATCTGTTTTCAAACATCTTCGTTTACCTGCTGTTCATCTCGCTGTCGCATCCCCCCTCCCAAGTGTAAGTCTCCTTCTGTTTTCTCCTTGCCTTCTCCCTATGGGTCCAGTAGAGAAGAAGAAGAAGAACCACGGCGAGGGCGAAGGCTTCTTAGAGGAGCCAACCTATCACCCGGAGTGGTATGATACCATCTCCTCTAGGATTAAGCTAGACTCCCTCCAGGTTGCCTGCCAGAGGTATGATATCCCGGAGGACTGGGAGGTGAGAGTTCCGGCCTTAGGCCAATCGCTTGTAGAACCTCCTGCAGGGTTTTTCACCTTCTTCTTGGGGTAGATAGAATTAGGGCTTCGTTTCCCGATTCCCCCCTTTTTTATGAGTGTCGCCGCCTATTTCGACATCCCTCTTCACCAACTGGCTCCAAATGTCTTTGCCCAGATGGGCGGGGTGTTTGTCCTCTTTAAACTTTTCGACATCCCTTTGACCCCTCACTTTTTTCATTTTTTTCTTCGTTCCAGTTGGCTCGTGTGGGGCGTTTAGCTTTACAGCCCGCACTGGTCATAAGTTCTTAGGGGTCTTCCTTCCTCCCACAAGGGATGGAAGGAACGTTTATTCTTCATCCAACTCCCTGAGCGTCCCTTCAGCCCTATCCGTTGGATGGAGAGCCTGCCACCCATCCCGGGCCTCGGTGACTTCCAATAGGACGCAGGATACCAGAGAGCTAGGGGTATCCTGGCCGGGATGGAGTTCCACGGCCTTCAGCTGGGGCAATGCGAGGAACTTCTCTATTGGGTCGACCTCAGCCCGAAAGTCACGAGCCTTAGCTCAAATCTCCGTAAGTTCTATTTGGTCTTATAAGTATCCTTATTAATTCTAACTGATATCTTTTTGCCTCTATTTTGCAAACGCCATCATGCTCTCCCGAGCTATCAACCGGCTTCTGAAGTGGGAGCAGGCTAACGAGCAGGCCCTAGTTCCTACTTCAGTTCTCTCAGCCTCGTTGGGCATCTCGGCTGAGGGCTGCTAGGACACGATCGAACAATCCGAAGACCAGGAAGCTCTAGTGCCCTCCAAGGAGTCCGGGGTGGCCGAGCTGCCTACCACCCATGAAGGGGATTCCCCTCCCTCCCCCGTCAAGACAGGAGAAGGAGAGGCTGCGCCTACGCCCCCTGCCGAGCAACTGGTGCCCAGGGCTACCAAGAAGAAGCGGCAGAAACGGTTGGCCCCGAAGCCACGCCCCTTGAAAGGGCTGAAGAATTGCCCGTCCTCAGAGCTTTCGCCTTCCGTTGATGAAGAGGGCACGGTGCCTCTGTCTCAAAGGATTCGGAAAGAGTCCTCTTCCCCCGCAAGGACAACCACCGATCCCGTCGCTCACGATCCAGCCGCTCCGACTGACCCTCCAGCTGCTCAGCGAGGCAAGGAGGTGTCGCTCGATGTGCATAGCTCCCGCCAAAAGGCTTCGGTGGCGAAGAAAGCGGTGACAAAAGGTTTCCAATCCATCCAAATAAAGGGAGCCCCCTCTAATAGTCACGATCCGCAGATTGCGTCCAACTCGGAGGAGGACGTCCATAATCCCCGGCATGCTCCCGGCCCGTCAATTCGGCCTGCTGAGGAACTTCTTCCGCCTCCTGCTCAGCTGAGGAGGTCAGCCGGGTCAGCCTGGTATCTGGGCATGCTACACCAGTTTCTGTTGATGGTAATTGCACTTGAACTTTTCCCCTTTATTTTGTTGTTTTGTTTTAACTATCCTTTTTTCAGTATTGCAGGTCGCATCCAACTGTGCCGCCACGAGCCACCTGTTGTGCTCCCGAAGGGTTGCTGAAAGACCTCCTCCAGCGGGTGGCAGAGTCAGAGGCGAAGGTTGGTCATGCCCGCGAGGCAGGACTCCTACAGCTGGAGGTTAGTAGGGCTCTAAGGGTGAAGGTCGAGCACTATCTTGACACCCTGCTGCCCTCGGATGAGACTCTGCATGGTTATCGTCTCCGGGAGCGCGTTTGGTCCGAGAAGAACCAGGCCCTCTCCGAGGACCTACAGAAGCTATCCCAAGAGCGGGAGCAACTCCAGACCCAGACGAAGGAGTTGTCTGACAGCGTCCAGCTCCTGAAGTCCTCCAAGAAGGCTCTGGAGGATCAGAATAAAGAACAGGAGCGCCAGCTAGCGCTCATGGAATATGACATAGAGCTAGCGGCCGTCTACGCCTCCGACCTCCAAGAGGACGTCACTCGAGCCCAGGCCAAAGGTTCTGCCACCTCCCAGAAACTCCAGGAGACATTGGGGGCTCATGATCGCCTGTCCTGGGAGGTGGCAGAGTTGAAAGCTGCCAAGAAGGTGTTAGTGCAAGATGCATCAGTGATGTCCTCCTTTAAGTGTTTTAATGTTTGACAATATTTTGACAATATACTTAAGTCAGTGATACATTGAACAAAGGAAGGGGAGTTAAGAGAGGAGTAACCAAAGTGAACCAAAGTCCTAGATTAACCTAGGCAATAAGTCTTGGTTCGAAGAATTGGGCACTAAGTCCTGATTATGAATTGGGCACTAAGTCCTGATCATGGATTGGGCACTAAGTCCTGGCAAAGGGTTGGGCACCGAAGACCTGCTCGGAAGGTGGGCACGAAGTCCTGGTCGAAGACTGGGCAAGAATTCCTGGCCGAGGGTTGGGCACCGAAGACCTGGTTCGAGGAATTGGGCACGAAGACCTGGCCGAGGGTTGGGCACCGAAGTCCTGGACCTAGGGTTTGTGCACGAAGTCTTGGTCCGAGGGATTGAGCAACTTAGTTGAGCGATGAATAAGGACAGAAGTAGAGACGGGTCAGGGTTCGGACGTCTCGAGATCCAAGAGTATCGGAAGCTAAGTAAAAGTCCACCCGAAGGACTGGGTGACAACTGTCTCCGGAAAGGAGTAGGTGAAGGGCGCGTTCTCGGGGGTGAGAACTTGCGTTGGTTCGACCTAGGGTTTCGTGTAAATCCGAAGTCAAAACCAAATCCTTAAGATTAATATTGTGTGTATATTTGCTTTATATTCGTGTATCTTACAGGTGCAAGAATGGAAGACAAAGCAGGTAAATCACACAAAAGGCGGCTGGAAGCCTTGAAGCCAGGCACCCCCATTGATGGGGGCGCCCAACAACATCCAGGCGCCCCCATCAATAGGGGTGCCTGGCTCAAAGAACAAAAAAAAGCAGTTTGGCTAAGAAGGCAGAACAGATTCCATTCAGGCGCCTGGGATGATACAGGCGCCCGAGTTCATGTAGGCGCCCAGGTCAAAGGTTTTATTAGCTGCGACGAGTTTGGCGTGGGGATAAGGTTTGACCAAGCCCTATAGGGCGTCCCCATCAACACAGGCGCCCGTATGAAGCCTATAAAAGGGGCTTCGACCCCTCAGCTTGAAAAATAACTTCTACATTCATTCTAAGCCATTCCGTGTGAAGCATAAGCGATCAAACTATGCTCTGCGACCAAGGAAGCTCCAGGAGGAAGTGCGCGACGCTTCGGAGTTCCGGATTGGCCGGATCGTCTGTTTCTGTTTGGTTTGTTTTAATTCAAGTTGCATTTCAATTCATATCTTTTTTCTTGTATATCAACTGTAAGACGGGTTTTCTTCGCCTCCGGAAATTTCGAAAAGGAGACCAATAGTGGACTCACGCAAAGTACATAGGCCTTGGACGTACTGACCTTGGGGGGCCGGGAACCCAGTAAATAAATCCCGCGTGCCTATTGTCTTGCTTTTCGTTACTTTATTTTTCGCTGTGTATTTGCTCTTTCTTAGTCCAAAAATTTTATAACGATATTCACCCTCCCTCTATCGTTTTCTCCGATCCAGCAAGTGGTATCAGAGCGGGTGGCTCAAACTTGGTGCAACCACCAGTTTGAGATTTTTTTCGAATTTTTCGCTTTTTAATTCAAATAAATAATATTTGTGCTTGGGTTTAAAATTTTGAATTCTTATTTTTTAACCATAAGTCAGAATTGATATAATGTTCAATTTTTATAAATTTGTCATAAACTTTTTATATTATTATTTTAATATATTTTTTCGAAATTCATGCTACCTTAATTCTAGCAAATTTTTTTTCATCTTTTCAGAATTGATAAAGCCAATATTTTTCAAAAAAAAATATTAATTTGTCACAAACTTTTTATTTTTATTTTATTATTATTCTACCTCGAAATTTGTGTAATATTTATTTTGGGCTATTTTTTTCCCGCACTACTAATCCAAGACCAAGTCTTGGTACATTTTTGTTGTTTATTTTGTGTGCAAGGTTCATATTGAATGGCTAATCAAGAATGGAACAGTGCTCGCCCACCTCTATTCTCTGGCGAGAACTTCAGAACCTGGAAGGGTCTAATAGAATCCAAACCAGTATCAGAAGATGAGTCTAGATCTGAGACGACAGGAATCAAGGGAGAGATTCTAAATGAGGAATCAAAAGGTAAGATTGTAAACTCTAAGTTTAAAAATCATATCATTTGCTACACACGCAGGGAGAGAGGGTATTACAAAAGTAAGTGTCCTACTCATAAGACTCGATCTTCACTACCGGTGGCAAAGGAGGTACCAGCGCCAAAAGTCCGGAAAAACAAGGACCACATCAAATGTTTCAAGTGCGAAAAATACGGACACTACAAGAATAAATGTTTGACAAAGGTACGCAAAATGTATATTCCGAAGAATTTTCAAATTCCTGCACTGTTATATGATAAATTAGGTAGTTTTTCTGAAAAATTAAATTTATTACATAATCAAATTAATATCCTGCATAACCTGTTACAAAATGTAAATAATGCTAAAATAACAGAAATTAACCATTTAATCCGTAATGTCAATTCAAAAATTACTGAAATTAATTCTGAAAATAGATCTGATAATTATACTGAAATTAATTCCAATAATTTTACTGTTATTAGTGAAATTAATTCTGAAATTAATCCTGAATTTAATTCTGAAAATTCTAATAGTTTTAATTTTGGAAATTCTGATAATCCTGAAGATCCTGAAGATAATTTAGAAATTAAATCGGATAACTCTGAATTTAATTTTGATAATCTTAAGGATAATCCCGAACTTAATTTTGGAATTCCTGAGATTAATCCTGAAAATATTGAAGATATTTCTGAGGCTATTAATGATAATGTTGAGGATAATTTTGAGGATATTGAAAATAAAATCCTTTTAGATGATAATTTAATTATAGATAATGTAGTAGATTATTATAAAACTTTAACTAGTGACCCAAATTACTCCTCCTACTTTGAGGATATTGAAAGATGTAATTTTAAGGATGAGGAGGATATGAAATTATCTAAGATCAAGGTCATAGTTAATAATGTTCACAAAGATCCAAATAAATCAAAATTATTAGAAAAACTTGAAAGGATAAATAAAGAGGAAATAGTAAAGGAATCAAAAATTCTTGAAATAATGAAAATGATGAAGTTAAACCATAATTATTATCTAACCCAAAAATGTTGAAATTTAAATCTAATTAAATCTTAACAATTTTTACCTAATTTAGTTCAATCATAAATAATCCTTAATTAACTTAATTTTAATTATCCTTAATCAATTAAATCATAATTAATTCTTAATTAATTAATTTAACTTCAATTAAATCTTAATTAATTCTTTAATTTAACTTCAACTAAATCTTAATTAAATTTTTAATTAATTAATTTAATCTCAATTAAATCCTAATTAACTCAATTTAACTTCAATTAATTTTTCAAATATTAAATCAATCCTTAACAAATTCAAATTAAATTTTAATTAATTCAAATTCAAATTAAATCTTAATTAATTTAAATTCAAATTATTAATTCAAATTCTAATTAAATCTTAATTAATTCAAATTCAATCAATCATTAATTAATTTAATTAATTCAAATTTATTTTAAGTATTAATTAATTTAATTAATTCAATTTCAACATCAATTAATTCTTAATTAATTTAACTTCAATATTAACTAATTCAACTTCAATTAATTATTAATAAAATTAATCCTTAATCAACATAAGTCAAATTAATTCTTAAATAACGTAAACTCGAACTAAAATAAAATCTTACCCAAATCGCAACGATTAATTTAATAATCTCAAATATGTCAAAGTGGGTTGACATATTCGCGGGTTCACACGACATGTATCAAATCGGGAATTTGATACATCTTTAGAAACTTAATTAAATATTTTGATTTGTTTGACTCATGCATAACTGTCATGCCATGCATTTGCTATTTCTTTAAATATATGACATGCCATTCATATTTAAATTTTATGCATGATTTAGAACGGTTATAGGACAAAGACTAGTTGAAACTTGAACAACCTAGTATTGGGTGGAGGTGAGATGATAGTACGTTAGGGAAGCCATTTTGGTGGAACTAGCCGAAGCTACCGATCCAAAATCAAAGCTAGTTAGACCAAAATCTTTCAAGGAGTAACTTGAAGATGAATTTTCAATAAAAGACTTTGTCAAGGAAAGTGTTGATGATCCAATAAGGCTATGACCAAAGAAGGTCTAGTGCCTCACCAAGACTTGGAAGCCAATTATTGAAAATCAAATTCACTTTACTATTGCTAGATTTGAATCTAACACAAGTTTCAATTAAATCTTAGATTTAATAATGAGAAAAATGATTCAAGCATCTCACAATACACCCATAAGACAACCATGCTTATTGTATTGAGACATCTAGAATGAGTGAGATGTTAAGGACTAACGAATTGAAAAATATTTTTTAAAATTATTTTTCAAAATTGTTAAAATATTTTTCTAAAAATATATTTTTTTAAAATA
Source organism: Boesenbergia rotunda (assembly GCA_024364735.1). Lineage (NCBI taxonomy): Eukaryota > Viridiplantae > Streptophyta > Magnoliopsida > Zingiberales > Zingiberaceae > Boesenbergia > Boesenbergia rotunda. Next base: position 268,843 of record JAGFNQ010000198.1, read on the forward strand.
GTGCGTTAACATAATAATGTTTTTATAATTTCATGCTTGTCTGATTGCTAATATATTATATGTTTTCAAAAAATTATATCCTTTTGAAAATTATTTGACTCACACAATTAGACACAAGCCTCTTAGGACAACACTAAAGTTCCTTAAGGCACTTAGATAGAGTCAAACGGTGTCGGATACAGGGGGAGTGTTTTCATTATTTTGAAATGTTTTTCTCGAAAATTGTGCTTTCAGTTACTATCACTTGTATTTTCGAAAAAGACATGCATTAAAAGATTATCTTTTCGAAAATTACCTGCTTCTTTGATTTTGATAAACCCTAAAGACACAGAGGAGGTCTACTTAATGATCTACTAGGACTTCAAGGATGTTTCGAAGTTAGGGGGAGTCTAAGTCAAATATTTTTCAAATTCTTTTAATTATTTTTGAAATTATTAAATAAATCATTTGGTCTAAACCAAACCAGTTAATACAAATATCAATAGGCAAACTGAAAAATGGAAAAATGGAACATTTGCAAATACTTCCTTATCTCAGACAACACCAAATGATAGCACCATTTTTCATATTCTAGCTAGTAGAGCAGCATACAAGGTGGAGAGTTTCTCTTTGATGGAAAAGTACAATCATCAAATTATAAGGCTATCAAATTCATCTTTTCCCCTTCATCTTCACCTTCCAAATTTCACTGCGAGTTGCACATAGCTCCAGTCATAAATCCTGTCCACCATCTGGAAGACAGCAATTTTGACGGACTTTTTCATGATCATTGTGCCCCAATACGCCCAAAATCCAAGTATAAATCCCATAGCAATGAAGGCATAATCCAGAACTTTTTCAAGCTTGCCGCTGCCGCCATCATCATCATCATCATCTTTTGCGTGAAGTGGGCCTCGGTGGGCTTCATCACTAGGACACTCGGGTAGTGGCCAACCACAAAGGTCCTTGTTGCCAGCATATATCGCAGGGTCATTAAAGGTTGAAAATTGATTCCCTGTTGGGACTTTTCCGGACAGGTTATTGAAAGAGAGATTCAAGTGGCTGAGAAAGGTTAGAGTAGATAAGATAGAGGGAATTGTGCCAGTGAGATTGTTCATTGACAAGTCAAGAGAAAATAATTTTGTCAAAACACCCATGTTTTCAGGAATTGTACCAGTCAAGTGATTGTTGGACAAACTTAGGAAGTGCAAACCACGAAGCATCATTATCTCGTTTGGGATTTCACCAGAAAGATTATTGTGTGATAGATCTATGCTGGTCACAAGAGAGAGAATTTTAATGTATTCATTGGTTGATCCTTTGGCAGTTATTAGGATCTTATCCTTTGGTATATGAGAGCTCACGTTAGCTGACATTGCACATTGAAGAGCACTCTGATTGCATGCATTAGAATTGGTATAATCTTGAAACATAGCACTGAAATTTCCTATAGATGAAGGTATTTTACCTAATAATTTATTGAAAGAAAGATCCAAGACCTTAAGAGAAGTGAGGTATCCTATATTTACTGGTATGACACCGGTGAAAGAGTTTGAAGTCAAACGTAAAATTTGTAGAGAAGTGAGATATCCAACCCATGTTGGTATTTTGCCAGAAAATTTATTTTCACCAATATCAAGAGTGATTAAGGATTTGCAATTTTTGAGAAAAGATGGAAATTGTCCGGAGATACTATTATTGTTTAAATGTAGATATTGTAATGCAAGAGGAAATGATCTTTGACAATGTGGGAATGCGCCAGATAAATGATTGTTAGAAAAATCTATGACACTTACGGAAGTTAAATTGCACAAGAAGAGTGGAAAACTACCACTTATGTGGTTATCAGACAACACTAAAATTTCAAGGGATGCATTCCCTAAGCTGGCTGGAATTGATCCTTCAAATGAGTTGTTTGAAAGATCAGTAGATGAAGGAAGAGTAGAAGGTATTAGACCACTCAAATTATTTGAACTTAAGTCAAGATTTAGAAGCCCACTGTTTGAAATGAAATTTGAGAACCAGAGTGGAATTGTTCCTGAGAGTCCTACTCCATATAGATACAGTGAATACAAAGATCTCTGGGATTGAATCCATAAAGGAAACTCACCTCCCAAATGGCAGGAACTCATATCAATCACATCGGCGTTGAAAGGGGGAAGCCAATCATTTGGTAGAATCACATTCAAAGAATTAAAAGATATATTCAAATACCGCAAGCTTGTAAGTCGAGAAAAGTGAGCTTCAGTCATGTTACCTCGCAGAGAATTTGAGGAGATGTCCAGTTCCTTTAATTGAGCCAACAATCCAAGGTTGGATGGAACACTTCCACTCAAATTATTGTCAGCAATGCGTAAGAATGATAACATTGCACCTTGTGGACAATTGGATAAGCCATCAAGTAGATCTGCTAGCTCTCCATTGATATTGTTTAATGATAGATCAAGCATCCATAGGTTGCATAGGAGGCCAAAAGTCTTTGGTATTTCTCCAGTTAAGTGGTTCTCTGATACATTTAAATACTGCAAAGTGGAATTTCTACCAATCGTTGTTGGTATTTTTCCAGTTAAGTGGTTCTCTGATACATCTAAATACTGCAAAGTGGAATTTCTACCAATCGTTGTTGGTATTTGCCCGGTGAGAAAGTTGGCATGTAAATCTAAATACACCATATTTTGAAGACTCGCCGAAGTTTTTGGTATTTCTCCAGTAATCTTATTTCCATTCAAATTCAAAATCTTCAATGAAACTAAATTGCCAACACCCTCTGGTATTGATCCTGTGATATTATTTTCGTACAAATATAGAAATACCAAATTTGTAAGGTTTCCTATGTTCAAAGGCATCTCTCCTGTTATATGATTTTGAGACAAATCAAGATAGTCCAAATGGATAAGTTTACCTATTGTTCTTGGAATATCTCCGGTTATTTGAGTGCTCTCCAGACTCAAGTGTCTCAAGCTTGTGTAATTCCCTAACATCTCTGGGATTCTCCCATAGATGTTATTTTTGTCTAATGCTAAGAACTCCAGTCGGGGCGGAAGGATTGACAAAATTGTTGAAATTTCTCCGGATAAGGAATTCCATGTCAAATCTAAATATTGCAACACTCTGCTAACATTCTTTATAATTGTAGAAATTTCTCCTGCTATTCCAGTAAAGAACAAATCGAGTTTCCTCAAATTATGTAGAGATCCCAAAGCAACTCCAAGCGCCTCGGCATCAAACACCCCAACCCAGCATCCAGATAGATCGAGGTGTTCAAGATTACTGGCATTGGACAACCACCTCAACATTGAAGCACTGATATCCGATTCACACCCACTGAGGTAGAGCATGGTGAGGGAAGTGAGGTTAAATATGGGCAAAGAAGGTGGGAGACTTGCACGCCCCAAAAGCAACACTTGTAGAGTAGGACTCAAATTAATTTGGGGGAGCCAATTGGTTGCTTTAGAGAGGTTTACACAACTCATGTCGAGATATTCTAGAGAATTTAAGTTGGAGAGCCAACTCAAGTCGTATGAGAATAAATTTGTAGATGTATAACAATTTCCAAGGTCAAGGTATTGTATGTGGGAAAGATTCCCTAATACAGGAGGAATTAATCCATCAAAACAAGCATTGGAAAGGTTAAGGTATTCCAAGTGCACAAGTGAGGCAATCATGTTGGGCACATGAGCACGTGAGAAATTATTGAAGCTCAAATCCAAGTATCTCAAATGCTTCAGTTCAAACAGAGAAGGATTTACCTTGCTCGCACCAATACTCTCCACTGCCCATATATATTCATAAAGATAGCCATAGCCACCAAAATTCGCCCCTAGCCATGGATTTTTATATTCAGAGGGATAGTGAAGGTCAAGCCTGGTGACATAACCAGTGATATTGTCGCAAGCAACTCCTCTCCACTTGCAGCAATCATAGCCGGCCCATGAAGATAACCAATCATCGGGATCATTCATATCGCCCTTGATGGCAAGCAAAGCTCTCCTTTCATTCTCAAAGCAATTGTTCCCCTTTGGGGAATGTAGAGAATCATCACAGCTTGCTCTAGTGCTCAACAATATTAGGGCTACCAATATAACTATAGCATGCTTTGAGGAACTACAAATCACCATGAAATCCCAATTAAGACTAGCCATCCATAAGTTGATCCTCTCTCTAGGAAAGAAGGGAAGAAGATGTGAGTTGGAGGGAATGCAATCCTTAGTTCGCATATATATAAGTAAAGTTGTCTTAACCGTGTGAAATTAAGTTTATCACCATGCTTAATTGGTTTTGATTGGAAAATTAGATGACTTTTGTTCATAATAATCCTATAAGTCAAGTTGAGACAATGTTGTCATGGTCACCTACTACTGCTACTAATCAACAAGTCAATTTATTTTATTAATAACAAATTTCCTTTTAGAATAAGAAAATGGATATTCAATTTTTAAACCTTATGAGAAGTTCCAAATTACCCTTGTTAGCATTCTGATTTGCCTGTCTTCCTCGAATGCAAGACAAACCGCATCACAATCTATTCTTTTCCTCCTAGCTCGACATAAAATACTTTCAGGGATAAAATCACAAGCTTAGGCAATTAAGTGACAATATATATATATTAATTATCAATTCATCTCGTATGTAAACTCTGGCAATCAAGTAAGTAGAGAAAAGGGTCTGTGGAGCAGGACAAACAATGACATGAGGAAAGGGTTTTATAAAATTATTATTTTTAGTGAATTAGAGAAAATTAATGCTAATTTGATTATAAAAAAATCATATGAAAGATTACCCTTTTACTGATTTCTCTGAATATCTTTAAAAAAAAAAGATTGAATTAGATAGATGTCAATTCTTAAGATTTTATGTACATGTATGTGATACGACACAAGGTCTCCTCACCTTTATCATCTGCATCAAAGTCAAAAGTTAAGCAAACATGAATATTATTCATACATACTGAACGGTCTCACCATTAATGGAGTCACCTCCAATTGTTTAAAGGTATCCATTTCCTCATCTTTTTATTGGAACAAGTTAAGAGAATTACTATTGATAATTTAAAGGGTCAAATCCTTGGCTTCCACATTGAATCAGTCAAAAGATAAAATTCAAATCGGAAAATCCTTAGATTAGAGTACGTAGAGAAGTTATGAGTTGGAGGTAACTGGTAAGATAATTCTTAGGATGTGTTTAGTTCAAGTTATCAAATATAATCTTAGTTATATGATTATCAAATAATAACATAACTAAGGTAATAGGGAATAAAATATAAACTGAAATTGTTTGGTTCAATTTAGATAATCAAATAAAATCTTATTTGTTTGGAGGTAATAGTCTATAACATAATATAATATTTTATCATATTATTCTTTAGTTAAATTTAAGTATAATAATATTATATGCTTATAAATTTAAAATAAAAAGTAAGATGATATTATATACATATTCATATCCTCGGTCATCGGCCGCCGGTGGTGGTCGCCGGTTGTCGTTGCTGGTTGTCGGCCGCGAATAATGGTCGACCGTCGGCAGTGGTTGTCGGCCGTCGTTGCCGGTCGTCGGCCATGAATAATGGTCGCCGACCGTCGTTGCCAGTCGCCGGCCATCGGCGGTCGTCGGTCGCAGGTCGCCGACGATGGCGATCGCCGGTCGTCGGTCGTCATCGGCGGCGATCGCCGGTCGCCCGCTGTCATTGCCGATGGTCGCCCGCGAATAATACCTCTTTTGTTAAGGTAAATATTGGAGCATAATTTTGGAAAGATAAGTTTCATAACTCCGGAATCAAAAAATACCTTACTTTCCTAAGGTTTTTCGATTCCGGATTGCATTCCCCTTTTGCTAACGTGTAGGACCTCGATCATTACTTGAGAATTGTTAATTATCTAAACCAAATAAGATTTTTATTGATAATTTTGGATGGATAACTTTTAACTAAACGTACCCTCAGTATCATGTAGGTTTTCTTATCCATGTGAATGTTCATCAAAATGTTTTATTTTGATTGGAATATTGGATGACTTTTATTCATGATAGCCCAAATTAAGTCGAGAAAATATTGTCAATTTGATTACCAATGACCACCTACTACGAGTGATCAACAAGTCAATTTTTTTTAATTACAATTGATTTTTCTTTTAAAATAGAAAAATGAACATTTAATTCTTAGACCCTAGAAAAAAAATACTCTTTTATCTCTTTTACAAATACTCACTTTTTTCGTTTTATATTATTTCCAACCATCACAGATTGCTCTACTATTTAGTAATATTAATTATTAAGGCAGCGAGGATGAATGGTAGAAGCTAATCGGTTGGAGGAAAGAAAAGACTAAGAATGGACATATAGTGCTAGGGGTCCCACCATGTGAAAGTTCTTTGGTCCACACTCTTGAAGAAGCTATCCATTAAGGAAGAGGAGAAGTAAACGTTTGACTTTCTTGGAACGAGTAGTAGGCTTGCTATGTTTTCTTTGGTGGTAGGGCCAGAGGAGAAGTAAACGTTTGACTTTCTTGGTATTCATTATTTGGCATGCCATCCATATATGTTATAGTCAAGACTCTTGGCTTTTACGTAGAATGAGTCAAAAGATAAAATTACATCTTTATTAACTTAATTAGATCATATTCCTATCCAATTTCTAATTCATTGATTAGGTTCTTTTTATCAGAAACTTTTTTTTATAAATAAAAAATGACAAATAGACATCTAATTTAAGACCACATCATATTACGTAGGTAAGTATATTTTTTTCTCCTCAAAGTTTGATGCTGCGGATAAGACCAGCGAAGCTAAATAAAGTGTCATAAACATATGTTGATGTTAAATTTAATAGAAAATTTTGAATTGAATTGTCCTAGGCTGACATATCCATGGATAAAAAAAATTCACAAGTTTGTCTTTACGAGGGAAGTACTGATTCGGCGTTAAAGGGTCTTACAGGGACGATGATGGCCGTGGGGGTCTATTATCGATGATTTATTGTAGTGTTTCAATGATTTACACTAGGTATCAGTGAAAATTTTTTTGAAACTAAGTTAATCGATCTTCCAAATTAATTAGATTATAAAACCGAGCACCTGAGTTAAAAAATAAAAAAAAAAAAATTTAGAGCTCTCTTTTCACTTAACAATTATTTCCCTCTTTCGTGAGAGTCCACTTAAAATTAAGAAAAAAACAATAATAGGAAGAGTGAAAATGGAAGAGTAAAAATGGAAAAATAAAAATCATAGTGAATAATATGGTATGATGTGACATTTTATATGCACACGTTCGATTATCGCTTGCACATCATCGGCGACTTTCGGCCGCCGTCCCGAATCAAACTATACCCTGAGGGTATGATAAACCCATCGAAAATCATACATATAAAATGCCACATCATTTATTATAATTTTTATTCTCTTATTTCCACTATTATTATGTTATCATTTTCGCACCTACTGTGACTGATGAATAAGCTAATTTATTTTTTAATAACAAGTTTTCTTTTAAAATAGAAAATGGTCATTCAATTTTTAAAGGAGGCACCTACTCTTTAATCCCAAATTTAATATTAAATTAATCATTATAATATCAAATTTTTTTAAAAAAATTATAATCTCAATATTAGGCGTTTATTTTTTTTAGTCCTAAATTTTAAAAATAATAATTTTAATATCATACAATGAAATGCGACTCAAATCTCATTTTTTTAAAAAAAAATTATGATTGAACATTATAATCCAATTGGGAAGGTGAACTCTAAGGATTTTTGATTTTTATTTTTTTTAATTTGAACGCTATAACTCAATTGGGAAAGTAAATCCTAGGATTTTTTTTTAATTTTTTTAACTTTAACACTATAATCCAATTAGAAAGTGAACCCTAGAGGTTTTCGATTTGTAATTTTTTTTAGTTTGATCACTATAACACAATTGGAAGGTGAACCCTAGTGATCCGGGGAGATATAGTAGGACCCCTTAAGAAAGACCAAATTGGCAAACTGAGCTGGAGTTAAAGCAAAAAGAATTAATGAGACCCACCACTCTATGTTGCTAAGGGTCGATCGGCTGTTCTTCACAGCAAATGGCCAACCGACCACTCTTTGTGGCTGACCCATCGACCTACCTGGCGGACGGCCGACCCGTTGACCTCCTCGGTAACCGGCCAACCCGCCGACCTCCTCGACGACCGGTCGAACGGTGACCTTCTCGGCCGACCCGCCGACCTCCTCGGCGACTGGCCGACCCCGCGACCTTCCAGGACAACTGGTCAACCTGCCGACCTTCCCGGCCGACCCGCCGACCTCTTTGGCAACCGGATGACCCGCCGACCTCCTCGACGACCGACCGACCCACCGACCTTCCCGGACAACCAGCCGACCCGCCGACCTCCTTGGCCATCGGCTGACCCGCCGACCTTCCCGGCGGACCCGTCGACCTCCTCGGTAACTAGTCGGCCCGTCGACCTTCCCGGCCGACCCACCGACCTCCTCGGAAACCAGCCGACCCGCTGACCTCTTCGGCAACCGACCGACCTGCCAACCTTTCCGACATACGACCGACCCATCGACCTTCCAGGTGGCCGGCTACCCGTCGACCTCCTCAATGATCGACTAACCCACCGACCTCCCTAGTGGACAACTGACCCGCCGACCTTGGCGGCAATTCACAGACCTGTCGCTCTTTGCGACTGAGTTGAACCGATCTCCAACACTTGTCCAATCGACATTGCTGATCGGACACTTCAATTCACCTTCACTTCGACCTGACACCTCTGCCAGACAAAATACAAAGCCAAATTCACACATGGGCTAATATAACATAAAGTAGGATCTAACATAAAGTATGATAAGATATGTGATAATATTATATGATAGGACAATCTCTATAAGATCTCTAAGATATAGGAAATCTAACAGACATGACATGTTCTCAATGGGATAGCTTATCAGAGATATTCTCTATATAAGTCACTTCTAAGTGTTAAGAAAGGGAGAGGGGGGATTCGCTTCATTCTACTCAAAGGGGAGAGACTGAGCTAAGGAGATTTATTTCTATTTGCATTTTTATTCTTTTTATTTACTGTTTATCTTCTTCATACGCTGGAGACTAACTTTATCGTCGGAATGCAAGGCCGGGGCACCCCGATCCTCTTGTAGGTAATTCCGGCGATAGAAATGGCTCAGCGACGGCTCTGGAGGCCTCACCTTTTCTTGGTCATGGCGATCTAGACAGCCTTCCAGCAACATCACCGCGCGCTCCACTCTTCACCACTTTCAAACAGGATCAAATTTGGCACCGTTTGCAGTCAGAGGAATGTGGTATGCTTGGTGACTTGGTTCTCTCTGGAAGAAAGCTAACAAGTGGATAAGCAGCAGATTTATGCAGACCAGTGGGAGTGGAAGAAATTAAAACAACCCTTTTTGACATTGGATGGTATAAAGCGCTAGGTCTAGATGGGTTTGGAGCAAAATTTTTCACATCTACATGGGACATTATTGGATCTGACTTTATTGCGGCGACCCAAAAGTTCTTTCAATTAGGAGAGCAATTAAAGCAATGGAACCACTCTGTGATCTCACTAGTACCAAAATCGGACCATGCATCTGGAGTTACAGAATATCGGTCGATTTCGTGTTGTAATGTTTTCTACAAGGTGATAGCCAAGGTACTAGCCGACCGATTAGCAGCAGTCTTGGGTTATTTATTAGATCCGGCACAGGCGACATTAGTGAAAGGGAGATCTATAGGTGACAACATCAATCTCACCTAAGAACTCTTGAGGAAGTATGCTCGAAAGCGAATCTCACCAAGGTGCATGATCGAAGTGGATTTGAAAAAGGCGTTCAACATGGTTAATTGGGACTTTCTTATATCGTCACTTGTTGGTTTTGGTTTTCCCCAACAATACCGAGAATGGATTAAAGAATGTGTCACGACGGTTTCTTATTCTATATCTTTAAATGGAGGACTGTATGGTTTTTTCAGTGGTCGGTGAGGCTTGAGGCAAGGTGACTCCTTATCACCCTTGCTCTTTGGTTTATGCATTGAGGTACTATCGAGAAGACTACATGTTGCTTCTTCACTTCCCTCCTTTCACTTCCATCCTATGTGTAAGGAGATTGGGATCACTCACCTAGCGTATGCCGATGATTTATTGCTATTTGCGTGGGCGGATGAAGCCTCTACCAAGGTGTTAGCGGATTGTCTGGAATTATTTGGTAATGAAGCGGGATTGAAGGCTAATCCATTGAAGTCCCACATGTACATGGCAGGAGTTGATGACAGAACGAAGCGCCGATTACTCAATATTCTGGGGGTTCCAAGAGGGCTCTTTTCCATTTTGGTACTTGGGAGTCCCACTTGTCGCGGAAAAGTTGCGAATTGCGAATTATGACCCCCTACTTGATGCAATCACAAAGAAGATCATAGCTTGGCCGAAACACACCCTTTCCTATGCGGGTCGCTTGGAGTTGGTTAGATCAGTCCTTCAAGGAGTAGTATGTTATTGGCTCTCTATGCTTCCCATCCCTGGTGGTATTATTGAGAAGATTAAGAGTATATGTCGAATATTTGTTTGGTCTTCCAAACACCCTCCAATCTCTTGGGCCGCCCTTTGCCTATCTAAGCAAGATGGAGGTTATGGAATTAGTGATCTTCATGCATGGATTGAAGCGCTATTATGCAAGACATTATGAAATATTCAATCCAAGAATGATTCATTGTGGGTGCGATGGGTTCATCAACATTATATCAAGGGTGCCGATTTTTGGAGTTGGAATGTCAAGCCTTCGGATTCTCCACTCATAAAACGCCTTGTGAGCATCCGTAACAAAATTTTATAAGGTTGTCATGGACAAGGTTCGGCCAATATGGAATTGATATCTTGGTTTACAATGGAGAGAAATGGGACGGCTAATGCATATGAATTCTTTAAGCCTAGAAGAACGATTGTGACTTGGGCACCAATAGTTTGGAGACCGGAGATCTTGCCAAAGCATAGATTCATTTTATGGCTAGTAGCCTATGGGAAGCTTCGTACAATGGATAGAATATCATATGTTCCGGATAAGACTTGTGTGTTATGCAATGGATATGAGGAAACAAATAGGCACTTGTTCTTTGAATGCTGTATCACCCGTGTTCTATGAAACAAAGTGAAGTTATGGCTAGAGTTCAAACATGATGCCCGGGCGATGGAAGAACTCCTTGAAGTACTAGGGCGGCATTACAAGGGAAATAAACGAAAAATGAAGGCTCGACATCTCGGCATCTCAAGCATGATTTATGTCTTATGGGAAGCACGAAATTGTTACCGCTTTGATGGGACTACTCCAGATGTTAATTGGATGCTTCGAAAAATTCAAATCTATGTATACCAATTTGTGGATTCTTGAGTGTGTGCTATCTTTGACCGTGTGAGGCTGCACGTTCTTGTGGAGCTACAAGTTGAAGATGAATTATTTTTAATTAGCCGTTGGATTAGGGTAAGTTCAAGAACTTTAACTTATACTAACATATGACTAATAATATATAATATATACAATTTAAATCTACTTAACTTTGAACTTTTTGTCAAGAGTCAAGAAATCCCCTGAGGCGATTTTGAGGCGATCTTGAGGCGACCTCGTTCTAAGGGCGCGCGCACGCGCCCTTTCTTGCTGCGGCGCTGATTGCCGGTTATCTCCGGCCATCGGTGGCCATTACTGATGGATCCTACGCACCCACCCCAAACTCCTACCATTCCCATCGATCATTTCCCTCCACTATCTACCTCGCATGAGACGCTTCAAAAAATTTCTACAAAGGCGAAATCCGATGCTATAGATGCAAAGATAAATCCATCAGTCGAATTTCATGGGATGGGCTTGAAGAATACGGAAGGCTTGGAAAATCGGTCATACGCGGCGGCTATCAAACCATCGTCTCCTCGAACCACTATGAAAAATTTTGATGGAATTGGAGAGGATTTCAAGAAGGCCACAATATATAACAATAAACCAGGTATTTTTTATTCTGAGGAAGAAATTGCTGCATTGTCAAAACCGTATGAATTCCCTTTAATTGGTAAATTTTCGGGTTTACGTCCAAAACAAGAAGTTGTATTGCAAGCTTTTCGTAATATTGGATTTTCGGGTTCTTACAAAATTCGTTTTCTTCGATCGGGATATCTGTTTATTCATCTGTCATCGAATGAGGACATGGCAAGAATATGGACAAGAGGAATTTGGTTCATTGGGGGAGTACCATTACGTGTCACGCCCCGAGGAGCCGCTCGTCCGATACCGACCGGACAGCTACTCCCTCGTCCCGGCGGACAATTCAACAACCAGACCACCACGACTATCTCAGTCGGCCTGTACCGCAGTCTATAGGGCTGGAACAAGCGACCGTATAATGAGCAAAACGGAAACGACGATAAAGCTGCGTACCGGTACGACTTACGACAAACGCAAAGCACAAGACCTCCATGGCTCACAAAAATACAACTATACCGCCGTATAAAATGGCAAAATCAAACACGAATATAGCAGTGGAAAAGTAAAGTAAAAGAAACAGAAAACGGGTACCAACATGTACCACCAACAAAGTAAAGGAGACATCCCGGAATCATCTCGAAGAAAATACACGAACTGGGATAGGCTGCCGGGCACTCCAGACAATCATCCTGAAATAAAAACAGAGAGCTAACGGGGTGAGTCCTAAGAACTCAGCGAATACAGACTGATATGCACAGGAAGAAAATAATAGCAGTAAGTCACCGTCTATCTATCTACCACAATACTGAAGATAACTGCAGTAAAAAGAAATGCAGAACTGAACTATAAGCAGTAAAGGAACTACATACCTACCTGCGTCGATCCAAACCCGGTAGTATGCATGTCAACCAAGTGCAACAATCATGTGCAGCAAACACAACCAAGTGCAGAGATGCAGAGCATGCTCATGATGCAACATGGGTCACCCCTGACGCCAGTCGGTGTAAGTCACGGAAGCACGTGAACCGAGTGGGTAGGGCTCTGACCTGGTCTTCCCTGCACGAACAGACGGTCTATGAGGCGGTACACGCGAGACCGAATGGGTAGGGTCGGAGACCATAAACGTACCCCACCATCGGGTGAAGTAACGCTCTAAACGTCCCTGCTATCATCGGATAGGTAGGGGACCTGCTGCAGTGCCCGGGTCCGCCAACGGGGCTGCACGACAGGTCATGTGGCAGGTCTGACGGCCCATCTCAACCACTAGGGGAGTCAAGGGTCGCCTACATATGCCCCTACACGAGTAGCAAGTACGACGGCCATCTCAACCTCCAGGGAGTCAAAGGTCGTCCCCTATGCTACGTGCAATAATGATGCGTGTCACTATCCCATGCATCATCCACTATCTATCCCTGCTGTCATCTACATGATATGCAGTAGTCCATATAACCGGTATGCACCTATACCTAAATCTTAGCGTAAGGTATAAGGTAAACTGTGCATCATCAATCCATACAGATATAGTAGCAGTAAAACTAACGGATACAACTACCGAAGCAAAAGCACAGAGATAAAGATATCAGATATCCCTACTGCTAACTATGTCTAACTATGCATAAAAGAGGTACCCGCCTCGATATGAAGAAATCCAGGCGTCGAGAACCCCCCGTCCAGAAATAATAGCCGCGATGAAGATAGCCGCGACACTCAATATCCTGCATCAAATACACAATCACTTAGCCAAATATACCCTCTAATTTAATTAGGATTAATCCTAATCAATTAATCCCAATTAAACACCCATTTGATTAATTAGAGTTAATTACCATTAATTAATCCCAAATTAAACCCTAACTGCCTTACCAACACACCATCTAAATAATTAGGATTACTTGAGAATAATTAATCCCAATTCATGATCCAATTCCACCCAAATCAATCAAGGTTCAACTTAGGTCTAACCTAAACCAAACCTAATAAACCAAGTCTCAATTAATCCTAACTCATCACCCTCTTCAACACTTCACCACACGGCAACCCCCACCCAAATCAAGAACAGAAGCTGCCCTAGCCAAATTCCGAATGCAAAACAGGGCAAGAACCGAATTAAATTCATCCAACATCACACAGAATCATTTCACCCAACTCACACAGATCAATTCATCCAATTCTAACAAAAACTCAAAAATTCCAATTCATCAACCATTCAAGCATACTCCGAATCCAAGGATTCATACCTGGAATGAAAACGAGAAGCTCTCCTTTGCCCTAGATCTGATGAGACTAGAACGGAGGAAAAAATGGAGACGACTAAAGCCCAACCCTCGATCTTGGCTACCAACCGAACTGGGATACCCACGCTGCAACCCTCGACTGGCCGGAGAACCCAGATCACGGATTAGCTCAAGACCATACATGATTATAACAAGGATTGAATTCGAGATCAAAGGAAGAGAACTCACCAGTAGTCGAGAGGAAAAAAAAAGAAATCGGCAAGGTCTCGCTCCGACGAGGTCAGAAAAGGAGCAGACTCGTCGCTCCGTGACCCTGATCGATCGCCCACCGAAGCCGGAGGAAGAAGATCACGAGCTGAAACCCATGAGATCGAAGAAGAGGAAGTCGATCCGCTGAGATTGCTTGGCTGCGCCTTAGGGCTTGCGATGAAGAGAATGAAGTGGTTCGGTCTCTCTCTCTGCTGGTTGCGGCGGAAGGCGAAGAGGAGAAGAGGGATCGCAAAGATTTTGCTGCGGCTAGGTCACGGAGAATGGGGAAACCGAAGAGTTATATGTAGCTGGTCTTTTTGCAATTTGCCCCCCTCCGATTTTGGCATATTCGCTGCAAACCCTTAGGTTTAGGAAACTTACCTTTAAGCCCCTCCGATTTTTCCCAAAGGCTAACATTCTCCCCCACTAACAAAAATTTGGTCCCCAAATTTCAACATCCAATCATGTCAGGCACAATCATACAGTATAGAACACTGAACCAAACGGGGATGCAGTATAAATACTGAATGAAATAACTCATACGTACCTCAAGCAAATAGATGGGGGTAGCGAGCTCGGATGGTATCCTCTAGCTCCCAGGTCGCCTTGGCGTCAGAATGGTGCAGCCATCCGACCTTAACCAGTCGGATTGTCTTACTCCTCAACTGACGCTCCCCATGCTCTAGGATCCGTGTCGGAATCTCCTCGTAGGTAGCATCTGGCTGCAGCGAACCCGGAACCTCTGATAGAATGTGTGCTGGGTCGGCCACGTATCTCCTCAGCATAGAGATGTGGAACACATCATGCACACCGGCCAAGGAAGGAGGAAGTGCCAGACGGTAAGCTACGGCTCCGATCCTCTCCAGAATCTGAAAAGGTCCAATGTACCGCGGAGCTAGCTTACCTCTAAGTCCAAATCTCTTCACCCCTTTCGTGGGTGAAACACGCAGAAAAACATGGTCTCCTGCCGAGAACTCCAGGGGTCTCCGTCTCTGATCCGCGTAACTCTTCTGGCGGTCCTGTGCCTCTGACATCCTCCGTCTGATAGTGCGTACAAGCTCCGCCTCCTGCTGAGCTCTCTCTGGTCCTAACAGCTGGGCCTCCCCAACCTCCTCCCAGAGAGTGGGTGTCCGACATGGCCTACCATACAACGCCTCATACGGCACCATCTGAATCGTCAAATGATAGCTGTTGTTATAGGTGAACTCCACCAAGTGTAAATGATCCTCCCAGCTGCCTCCGAAATCCAGAACACATGATCTCAGCAGGTCCTCCAATGTCTGAATCGTACGCTCTGACTGACCATCTGTCTGCGGGTGAAATGCTGTACTGAACCGGAGGTCTGTCCCCATGGCCCTCTGCAAGCTCTGTCAAAAACGGAAGGTAAATCGAGGATCTCTGTCCGATATAATGCTCAGGGGTACTCCGTGCAATCTGACGATCTCTCGACAATATAACTCCGCTAACCTGTCGAGAGAATCCGTCCTCCGAATCGCTAAGAAATGTGCTGATTTGGTTAATCGATCAACGATCACCCAAATCGCATCGTGACCTCTCCTAGTCCTGGGCAGTCCCACCACAAAATCCATCGTAATGTGTTCCCATTTCCACTCGGGAATGGGAATCCTCTGAAGTAACCCAGCAGGTCTCTGGTGCTCTGCCTTAACCTGCTGACAGACGAGACATCTCGCAACAAAACTCGCAATGTCCCTCTTCATGTTGTTCCACCAATAAGAACGCCTCAAATCACGATACATCCGAGTCCCGCCTGGGTGTATAGCGAACCGCGAACGATGAGCCTCCTGTAACAGCTCCTCCATGACTGGGTGTGACTCTGGCACACACAGTCTACCTCGGAAACACAGGGCGCCCTCATCATCCCGCGTAAAGTCAGACTGCTGCCCGGCGGGAGTACGACTGCCCAGAGACTGCAGATGCTGGTCACTGGCCTGTGCCTCTCTGATCCTGGACCTGATAGCTGACTGTGCAACCATAGTCACCAACAAACCCCTCTCTGTCTGAGACTGATCCTCTAATCCCAGCTCTGAAAAACTCTGGATTAACTCTGTGACAATCACCCGCTGACAGGCTAAGACTGCTCTGGTCTTCCTACTTAGTGCGTCTGCTACCACATTGGCTTTCCCAGGATGATAGCCAATGGTGCAATCGTAGTCCTTCAGGAACTCCATCCATCTCCTCTGTTGAAGGTTCAGCTCTCGCTGAGTGAAGAGATACTGAAGACTCCGGTGGTCCGTGAAGATCTCGAAGGTGATCCCATAAAGTTGATGCCTCCAGATCTTCAACGCAAAAATAATAGCGGCCAACTCCAAGTCGTGTACGGGGTAGTTCCTCTCATGCTCCTTCAGCTGCCGAGAAGCATAAGCAACCACCCGTCCATGCTGCATAAGCACAGCGCCCAATCCGAGGAGAGATGCATCAGTATACAAAGTGAAACCCTCCTCACCTGACGGCAGTACAAGAACTGGCGCAGATACAAGCCGCTGCTTCAGTTCCTGAAAGCTAGTCTCGCATGTCTCGGTCCAAACAAACTTCACGCCCTTTCTAGTCAGGCGTGTCAGTGGTGCAGCCATACTAGAAAACCCCTCGACGAAACGTCGGTAATAGCCAGCTAAGCCCAAAAAGCTGCGCACCTCGTGAACTGACTTAGGCTGCTCCCAACTGGTGACTGCCTCAATCTTCTGGGGATCGACAGAAATACCTCTGCTGGACACAATATGGCCGAGAAAACCCACAGCAGATAATCAGAAAGCACACTTACTATACTTCGCATACAGTTGCTCCCGCCGGAGCATCTCCAATACGATGCGAAGGTGCTGAGCGTGCTCCTCTGACGAACGAGAATAGATTAAAATGTCGTCGATAAATACAATGACGAACCGATCTAAGTACTCCAAGAATACCCGGTTCATGAGATCCATGAACACTGCAGGCGCGTTGGTGAGCCCAAATGGCATCACCAAAAACTCATAGTGCTCGTATCGGTTACGAAAAGCTGTCTTCTGGATATCAGAATCTCTGATCCTCAGCTGATGATAACCTGACCGCAGTTCTATCTTTGAGTACACTGATGTATCTCTCAGCTGATCAAACAGATCATCTATCCGTGGCAAGGGGTACTTGTTCTTAATGGTGACTGCATTCAACTGCCGATAATCGATGCAAAGTCTCATGGAGCCATCCTTCTTCTTCACAAATAATACCGGAGAACCCCATGGGGATACGCTGGGTCGGATGAAACCCCTGTCCAATAGCTCCTGGAGCTGAACCTTCAGCTCATCCAGCTCCTTCGGTGCCATCCGATATGGAGCCTTTGATGCCGGCGCTGTCCCCGGAATCAGCTCAATAGAAAACTCCACTTGCCTCCTGGGAGGCAACCCTGGTAGCTCCTCTGGGAAGACGTCAGAAAACTCTCGGACCACAGGAACATCTGAGATCTGAGGACCGCCACAGACATCTGTACTGATCAATGAAATCAGATATCCCCGGCATCCCTGTGACAGAAGCCTCTGAGCCTGAAGAGCGGTGATGACCGATATACCATCATCCCAAATGCCAAGGAAATCCCACGAGGGTTGGCCAGGAGGTCGGAAAGTGACCACCCTCGAATGACAATCGACAGTAGCATGGGAGGCCGTCAGCCAATCCATGCCAAGGATGATGTCAAACTCGATCATATCCAATACGGAGAGATCCACGGTAAGGATGACATCACCAAAATCTAGAGGACACCCCTTGGCCTCCTGGGTAACCTCCAATACCTCTCCGGAAGGTAGGGACACAGACAAAGGTTGTGCCCTAATCGTCGGTAACCTACAGACTTTGCTCAAGAACAGCCGTGATATAAAAGAATAGGTACTACCAGTATCAATAAGTAATTCTGCAGAATGCGCATAAAGGGAAACAGTACCTCGGAAAACAGAACCGTCAGCTCTCTGAGCCTCCTCTCGGGTGAGTGCATACACTCGACCCGTCTCAGGTGGCGGTGGGGGTAAGGAAGGTATCGGTGGAGGCTGTGGTGTAGAAACTCCGGACGACTGATGAGACAGATACACCGCAGGCTGATGTCCGATATAAGACTGCTGTTGCGGTTCCGCAACGGGGTGCTGAGGGATCGCTGATGAATGAGTATGCTCGGGGCCCTGCTCGAACATATAATACACATGCACGGGCGGAGGGGCGGTCGGCTGAGTCCGGGAAGAAGTCCGTGACCCCCGTCCCCCGCGCTGTGATCGTGCCGGACCAGCACGCTCTCCCTGTGATGCGACTCCGGATGCCGTATCTTGTGCCTTCCGGACACAATCACGGCTCATATGTCCCGGCAACTGACAGTAGTAGCACACTGCCTGCGCCAGGGTGCACTCCGATCTGTCGTGGCTCCTGGAACCACACTGCACGCAACGGTGTCTAACGGGGGTCCTCCGGTCATGCTGAGAAGTCTGGGAGGAGTCCGTCGTCGTACGTCCAGATTTCTGAGGCCCCGATGTAGCCCCAGAAATATCCTGCCCTGGCTGCCTCTGCCTGCCTCGCTTCCGCGAGGTCTGCTGTGACTGAGGCTGTGCTGCATCAGAAACTGGTTGCTTATCCTTTTTCTTGTCCCCGAACAGTCGCTGTCGAGTAGACTCGATGATCAGGGCTCGCTCTAGCGCCTGTCGATATGATGTAATGTCGCAGGTGGACAGCTGAAGCTGAATATTCGAGGCCAACCCTCGAATAAAATGCATCCTCCGCTCCCCATCGTCTGCGACTAATAGGGGCAATACTCCGCCAAGCGGTTAAACTCCGCATCGTACTCTAATACTGTCCGATCCCCCTGCTGGAGATGCAGAAACTGCTCACGATGAGTCATCTGATATGCTGAGGGAAGGTACTTCTGTCGGAAGGCCTCCCTGAACATGCCCCAAGTAATCGGTTGCTCGCCATAGATGGTCTGCTGAGCCGTCCACCATGTCGTGGCCCGCTCTCGCATGTGGTAGGCCGCCAATCCAACCTTCTCCCAGTCGGAGCAGGACATATATGAGAAGGTATCCTCCACAGTGCTAAGCCATGATTGGGCTACGCCCGGATCGGTCCCTCTGTGGAAAAGTGTGAACCTACCCTTCACGGATGCAGCCAACGCTGGGATCCATGATCTGTCCATGATTCGGCCCACAGGGGCCGCTGGTACCGCAGGTGGTACGGGTGAGGCGACTGGCTGCACTACCGGGGGTACTGACTGCGCTGCCTGTCCCGACGCTCCGAAGGTCTGCCCCTGCAAAGGTACTGTCTGAGCCGGCAGAGGTGCCGGATGAGTAGAAGCCAACACCGGCTGTAAAGTCTGAATCAACTGCTGTATCCTCTGTAGTACTAGGTGGATTGGCTGCGATGCTGACTGCTCCGCTGACAGTACCGTAGCGGGTACCACCGGGGGTGCTACGGCAAGAACCGCCTGGGGTGCTACAGATGGCCCTGTCGGGGGTGCGACTGGAACAGCTGTCAGAAACGGCGAAGGGGTCCTCGGTGATGGAAGCCTCTGGCCCGGAGACGTCTGTCTACGACGTCCAGTACCAACCACAGGTCGTCTCTCTGGAGACTCCGCCTCTGCTCTGATAGTCGCATCTCCCGTAGGCTCCCGAGTCAACCGATATGGTGGTCGCCGAGGGCCCCCACGGGGACGAGGCGGGGTCAGCTCGATACGATGGGGCATACCTGCACAGAATGACCCAATCATTATTACCGTTATTCCTATAACAATCAACAAGATCTTACCGTTACATATGGATCGTCTGGAGAGGTCCCGTCGCCGCCATGTCCCAATCACGTCCATCGAGAAATGACTCCGACATAAAATCCGAAGGACACCCACAAGGCCACAAAGTATCTCGAGAACCTGAGCTCTGATACCAAATAAATTGTCACGCCCCGAGGAGCCGCTCGTCCGATACCGACCGGACAGCTACTCCCTCGTCCCGACGGACAATTCAACAACCAGACCACCACGACTATCTCAGTCGGCCTGTACCGCAGCCTATAGGGTTGGAACAAGCGATCGTATAATGAGCAAAACGGAAACGACGATAAAGCTGCGTACCGGTACGACTTACGGCAAACGCAAAGCACAAGGCCTCCATGGCTCACAAAAATACAACTATACCGCCATATAAAATGGCAAAATCAAACACGAATATAGCAGCGGAAAAGTAAAGTAAAAGAAACAGAAAACGGGTACTAACATGTACCACCAACAAAGTAAAGGAGACATCCCGGAATCATCTCGAAGAAAATACGCGAACTGGGATAGGCTGCCGGGCACTCCAGACAATCATCCTGAAATAAAAACAGGGAGCTAACGGGGTGAGTCCTAAGAATTCAGCGAATACAGACTGATATGCACAGGAAGAAAATAATAGCAGTAAGTCACCGTCTATCTATCTACCACAATAATGAAGATAACTGTAGTAAAAAGAAATGCAGAACTGAACAATAAGCAGTAAAAAACTACATACCTACCTGCGTCGATCCAAACCTGGTAGTATGCATGCCAACCAAATGCAGCAATCATGTGCAGCAAACACAACCAAGTGCAGAGATGCAGAGCATGCTCATGATGCAATATGGGTCACCCCTGACGCCAGTCGGTGTAAGTCACGGAAGCACGTGAACCGAGTGGGTAGGGCTCTGACCTGGTCTTCCCTGCACGAATAGACGGTCTATGAGGCGGTACACTCGAGACCGAATGGGTAGGGTCGGAGACCATAAACGTACCCCACCATCGGGTGAAGTAACGCTCTAAACGTCCCTGCTATCATCGGATAGGTAGGGGACCTGCTGCAGTGCCCGGGTCCGCCAACGGGACTGCACGACAAGTCATGTGGCAGGTCTGACGGCCCATCTCAACCACTAGGGGAGTCAAGGGTCGCCTACATATGCCCCTACACGAGTAGCAAGTACGACGGCCATCTCAACCTCCAGGGAGTCAAAGGTCGTCCCCTATGCTACGTGCAATAATGATGCGTGTCACTATCCCATGCATCATCCACTATCTATCCCTGCTGTCATCTACATGATATGCAGTAGTCCATATAACCGGTATGCACCTATACCTAAATCTTAGCGTAAGGTATAAGGTAAACTGTGCATCATCAATCCATACAGATATAGTAGCAGTAAAACTAACGGATATAACTACCGAAGCAAAAGCACAGAGATAAAGATATCAGATATCCCTACTGCTAACTATGTCTAACTATGCATAAAAGAGGTACCCGCCTCGATATGAAGAAATCCAGGCGTCGAGAACCCCCCGTCCAGAAATAATAGCCGCGATGAAGATAGCCGCGACACTCAATATCCTGCATCAAATACACAATCACTTAGCCAAATATACCCTCTAATTTAATTAGGATTAATCCTGATCAATTAATCCCAATTAAACGCCCATTTGATTAATTAGAGTTAATTACCATTAATTAATCCCAAATTAAACCCTAACTGCCTTACCAACACACCATCTAAATAATTAGGATTACTTGAGAATAATTAATCCCAATTCATGATCCAATTCCACCCAAATCAATCAAGGTTCAACTTAGGTCTAACCTAAACCAAACCTAATAAACCAAGTCTCAATTAATCCTAACTCATCACCCTCTTCAACACTTCACCACACGGCAACCCCCACCCAAATCAAGAACAGACGCTGCCCTAGCCAAATTCCGAATGCAAAACAGGGCAAGAACCGAATTAAATTCATCCAACATCACACAGAATCATTTCACCCAACTCACACAGATCAATTCATCCAATTCTAACAAAAACTCAAAAATTCCAATTCATCAACCATTCAAGCATACTCCAAATCCAAGGATTCATAACTGGAATGAAAACGAGAAGCTCTCCTTTTCCCTAGATCTGATGAGACTAGAACGGAGGAAAAAATGGAGACGACTAAAGCCCAACCCTCGATCTTGGCTACCAACCGAACTGGGATACCCACGCTGCAACCCTCCACTGGCCGGAGAACCCAGATCACGGATTAGCTCAAGACCATACATGATTACAAGGATTGAATTCGAGATCAAAGGAAGAGAACTCACCAGTAGTTGAGAGGAAAAAAAAGAAATCGGCAAGGTCTCGCTCCGACGAGGTCAGAAAAGGAGCAGACTCATCACTCCATGACCCTGATCGATTGCCCACCGTAGGGCTCGACGAAGACCGAAGCCGGAGGAAGAAGATCACGAGCTGAAACCCATGAGATTGAAGAAGAGGAAGTCGATGCGCTGAGATTGCTTGGCTGCGCCTTAGGGCTTGCGATGAAGAGAATGAACTGGTTCGGTTTCTCTCTCTGCTGGCTGCGGCGGAAGGCGAAGAGGAGAAGAGGGATCGCAAAGATTTTGCTGCGGCTAGGTCACGGAGAATGGGGAAACCGAAGAGTTATAAGTAGCTGGTCTTTTTGCAATTTGCCCCCCTCCGATTTTGGCATATTCGCTGCAAACCCATAGGTTTAGGAAACTTACCTTTAAGCCCCTCCGATTTTTCCCAAAGGCTAACATTACGGATTTTCAAATGGTCTCCAAACTTTTCATATGCAGTTGAATCGTCTATAATTCCAGTATGGGTCCAATTTTCGGATCTTCCAATTCATATGTTTAATAAGAACTGCCTGTATGCTGCTGCTTAGATTGTTGGAAAACCCATTAAAATTGATGAAGCAACAGCTGGGGGTTTAAGGCTTTCCATGGCGCGAGTTTGTGTGGAGATTGATCTGTTGAAGTCAAAAATTGAAGATTTTTGGATAGGTATTGGAAAGGAGAAGAGATTACAGAAAGTGGTGTATGAAAAGCATACGAGTTATTGTGGAGTTTGTCTCCACTTGCGACATTTTGAAGAAGAATGCTACGCTAATGAAAATAAAAGGAGGTTGAGCAAAAAAGGTCATACAACAGAGACTACAAGTAATGGAAAAGATTTGAGAGATTATCTAAACCAAAAGTATGTTTTGGAAAAAAAAGGAAGGGACTTCTAAACAAATGGAGGAAAAAGAAGAGGACGGAAACATGAGAAGATCTGAGAGAAATGAATGGGTACAGAAAAAAGGCTTTCCAAGAAGTAAAGTTAACACAGATATGGAGAAAGAAAGTACAGAAAATCGATTTCAATTTCTACAGGTGTTGGGTGAAGAGGAACAAGTTGAAGAAGGAAGTGAGGAGATAGATGTAAACGTTGGGATCCTAAATGTTGAGAAAAAAATAATAATGTACTGGAGTTTCATCATAAGAATACCATTCAGGAAATGGCTGAGCATAACTGTTTGCATATTGAAATAACTGAAGGTGATAGAAAAAAGACTACAGATATGATAGAGGATAGACAAATTGAGCATATATCTAAGCATGATATTCTAGAGAGAAAAAAGGATGCAGAACCAGGTGGGAATGCAGATTTTCAAACACAGAAGGAGCATAGTGATAAAAATTGTGGAAGATTCTTGAATTGTATAGTGACAGATGACCTTTCAGATTATGGAAAGTCTCAGATTTCCCCTAGAGTTCTTGGTGACAGTGTTCAGATGGATCCTAAAGAAGTTATTATATCTGGAGAAATTACAAAGAAAGGAAAATCTCAAATCTCGCCTTCAGAAGACAAATTAAAGCGAATTTTAGAAAATTCAGAATAGGAAAATGAGTTTAGATTGATTGAAAGAATGGAAGGGAACAATAAAATTATGGTCTCAAAATCGTTTGAGGAGGTGGAAGATTCGGATAGTAGAATTAATGGTAACCATAAAAGATGCTTATCAGTATATGGGAGTCAGAAAAAAGTCAGCTTTTCTACTGCCAATAGTTTTATTGATGGTAGCCAAAGAATGACTAGAAGCAAAACAAATGCAAATAGAATTTCTTCATCTTCTATGGTTTAATGGCAGGAATCATATGGAATATTAGAGGTATTGGAAACATGGCTTCTTTACGGAGAGTAAACTATTTGAGAAAGTTTTATCATTTAAATTTCCTGGCCATTTTTGAACCATTCATTGCATTAGACAAAGTAGAAATATGCCGAAGACTAGGATTTAATTCAGCGGTTACAAACTGTACTGGAAAAATTTGGTTCTTGACAGATTCAAATGTTGAATGCAAGACTTTAGTAGATCATGAACAATTCTTACATATGGAATTATGCTCGAGTATATTGCCAATAAGTATGTTAGTGACGGTGGTCTATGCTAAGTGTACAAGAGTAGAAAGGTATAGTCTATGGGAAAAATTATTGGAGATAAAACCAAATGATAATAAATTTTGGTTGGTTGAGGGGATTATAATGTTATTGCAAATCTGAATGAATGCTCGACAGGAGTAACATCAAGAATGGGTGCAATGGAGGATTTTAATAGCTTCATTATGGATGCGGGCCTAGTGGATGCAGGGTTTGTGGGTGATATGTACACTTGGACTAATAAAAGGATATGGAAAAGACTAGACAGAGTTTTAGTATCTCCATCATGGGAAAATCAGAATTTCTCAGTTCGTGTTAAGCATCTAAATAGAGCAGGTTCGGATCACTGTCCTTTATTAATTACTTTTCCTATGTTTGAAAAACCAGCAGCTACTTTCAGATTTCAGAATATGTGGCTGAAACATCAGGATTTCATGCAAACAGTGAGACTAAACTGGAATTTACCATGTGAGTTATTTGGGCTGCAGAAATTCTGTTTTAAGCTGAAAAGACTCAAAGGTCACTTGAAATGGTGGAATAAAGAAGTGTTTGGGAATATTCATGATAGAGTTCGGGAAGCAGAGACAAACTTTTCAGCCGCACAAAGGAATTTTGACTTAGATCCATTAGATATTAATAAATGTAACATGGCTAAGTGTCAAGCATTGTTATACAAAACTTTGTATATGGAGGAGGAGTTTTGGAAGCAAAGGGCAGCTATTAGATGGATGGGAGAAGGAGATAGAAATACAAAATTTTTCCACTCAATGGTGCAAAAGAGGAGAGCTGTGAACAGAATTGCAAGAATATGGGAGGATGGACAATGCTTTGAAAAACCAGAAATGATAAGAGAATCAGGAGCTAAATTTTTTGAAAATTTACTGACAAGGAAAGAGATATTAGCTAATGATGTCAATGTGAAGTATATTCCATCAAAGATTAGCATGGATGAGAATGATGCACTGGAAGCGTTACCTTCAATGAATGAAATAAAACAAGTAATTGAAGAGATGTGTAAGGATAGTGCAGCAGGTTCGGATAGGTTCTCAGTAGCATTTTATATCACATGTTGGGAGATCATAAAAGAAGATATAGCTCAAGCAGTTTTAGATTTTTTCAGAGGAGGAACTTTGCCACGAGGGATGGTTGCTACCACGATTATTCTAATTCCAAAGATTGAAAATGCGCAGAATTGGCAGGACTTCAGACCAATAAGTTTGTGTAACGTGTCTTATAAGATCATCTCTAAGCTAATGGCTAGAAGGTTGATTCCGCTAATGGAAAAAATAATATCTCCTTCCCAAAGCGGTTTTGTTGCAGGTAGGCAAATTTCAGATAACATTTTATTAGCTCAGGAGTTGGTACACAAGCTGAACTATCATGTGAGAGGTGGAAATCTAATTCTGAAATTAGATATGGCAAAAGCCTATGATAGAGTTCAATGGAGGATTTTATTTAAAGTAATGTTGGCTTTCGGCTTTTCAGAAAAGGTAATTGGAATTATTCAGAGATGTATTATAAACTGTTGGTTTTCTGTGAGAATAAATGGGCATCTATCTGGCTTCATTCAGGCAAAACGAGGGCTCAGACAAGGAGATCCAATTTCTCCATTTTTGTTTATTATAGGAGCAGAGTTGCTATCGAGAGGGCTAAATGAGTTACTTGATAAATTTCCAAAGATAGGTTTTGTAACTGGATGAAATATGAAGATTTCACATCTAGCCTACGCGGATGATGTAATGGTATTCATGAATGGTTCAGTGGATTGTGTTAAAAGAGTGAAGGGATTTCTTGATAATTATGAGAAGATCACGGGGCAAGCTATTAATGCAGCTAAGAGTAAATTTTATCCTTCAAAAAGTATATCAAGTGCCAGAAAATTAAAAATAAAGGCAATTACAGGTTTTGAGGAGGGTATGCGCCCAATGATCTATTTGGGAGTTCCTATAATTGCGGGCAATAGAAAGTCATGTTTTTTCATGCCATTGATAGAGAGAATAAGGAAAAGGTTAATGGCATGGAATATCTCTAGACTTTCTCATGGTGGGCGGTTAATTCTTATGCAGAGTGTATTAGCTTCAATGCCATTACATTTACTTCAGGTAATTCTCCCTCCTTTATCAATTTTGCATAAGATAGAAATGATCTGTGTAGGGTTTTTTTGGGGCTCTGATGGAGATATTAAGAAGACACATTGGGTGTCTTGGAATGAGATTTGTAGACCTAAATTAGAAGGTGGTTTGGGGATAAGAAAATTATCAGAGGTGGCTAAGGCAATGGCTATGAAGTTATGGTTTCGATTCAGGGAACAAAAATCTCCTTGGGCAGAATTCCTATTGAGAATGTACTGTGGAGTGTTATCTCCAGTCACGATGAATTTGAAAAGCAAGGCTTCTCCATGTTGGCGTCGTATGGTTAAAATTCGCAGTTATGCAGAAAGGTATATTGGATGGATGATCGGAGAAGGGAAAGTTAATTTTTGGTATGATTCATGGCTGGACAGTGGCCTATTTATAAATCATGCAGTGTGATGAATGATCCAGGGAGGAAGGTGGAAGATTTTATAGAAAATGGAACATGGAAGATAGATTTGATAAAAAGGATACTACCATCAACACTTGTAGAGGAAGTGCTTAATATAGAGGTGCAACCGGGTCTAAAGGATAAGATAATGTGGACAGTTTCAAATGGTGGAAAGTTTACATTTAAATCAGCTTGGGAAATAGCTCGAGATGTCAAAGAAAAAGGGGAAATTTGGAGGGTAGTTTGGAGTAAATTATTATTCCCGAAAATATCAGTTTTTGGATGGAGATTTCTGAGAAAGAAATTGCCAGTTGAGGAGATATTACAAAAGAGGGGGTTTTCCCTGGCATCTAAATGTCAGTGCTGCAAGGCTCAAGAATTGTGGGAACACTTATTTTTTCAAGGGCCAGTAGCTATGGAGGTATGGAGTTTCTTTGCAAAGGCGTTTGGTGTGATTTCTTGGGGAAATTTGGAGAGCTGGAAATGTGGTCCTGCTTGGTCACAGAATGGAAAAATTAGAGAAATTATCCCTTTCCTGATTTTATGGTTTTTATGGTTGCCACGAAATGACAGTAAGCATAGAGGTATCAAGATGGATGCGCATAAAGTGATAGGCAGAATAATTCATCATTCGATAATTGGTATGGAAGCTGGTATTATTAAACACTATCATTGGAAAGGAAGCTGTGTGGCAGCTAAAACTATGGGAATCATAGTAAGGATAAGATATTTAAATACGATATCTCTGGTTTTGTGGAAGAAGCCATCCATAGGATGGTTTAAACTCAATACTGATTGGTGTTCCAAAGGAAATCCAGGAGAGTCTTAATATGGTGTGATAATTCAGGATCATGAAGGGCAGGTGTTGTTGGCTAAACAGGGAACCATTGGAAAAGGTTCAAATTTGATAGCAGAATTATATGCAATTCAGAAAGGCTTGGAGTTGTGTGTGGAGAAAAAATTTCTACCTATTTGGCTGGAATCTGATTCTCTGGTGGCGCTGAGTATTCTGGAGGATCCCTACTTTTCATGGGAAGTTAGAAATCTGGTTTTGAAGATAAAGAAATTGATATAGAAATATAAAGTTCACTATTCACATATATATAGGGAAGCTAATGCTGCAGCAGATTTCCTTGCAAATCAGGCCTTTAAAATTCCTGGTGAGCGTGTGTTAAGGAAACAGGGAATCGATAGAGAACTGTTTGGTATCTGTAGAATTGATAGGTTTGGATTGCCATACTTCAGATGGTCACGAAGATACAGTTAGGGAAGAGGCAATAGATGCTGCAGGAATTTTCTGGAAACTAAGCAGATTTGGTAAATGATGTTCATTTTCAGTAATGGTTCCCCTGTGATTTCTCTGACGGGAGTTCTGCAGTGAATGTTGCTCTGGAATTTTCAGGTTGATGCTTAGGAAATATAAATGTTGTTGTGTGAAATTTGTTTTGGATTTGGTGGTGTTCTACATAGTAAATGCTTTGATGGTATGTTATGGTAGCTTTCTGTTTTTAGCGGTGGTTGCTTTGGAATGGATTGTATGATCGTTATAGAATTTCTGGTTAATGTAGAGTGGAAGGGCTCTTTGGCTGGTTTGCTGCTGGTTTCCAGATTTGTCTATTGTGTTTTTGTGCCATATACAGCATACATAGGGAATTACTGTGCTTGAACAATAATTGTTTAATGTATTCTGTTGCTTGTTGGAGGTTTCGAGTATGGAGTAATGTTGGCTCCAGCTTTCTGTTGTGTCGAAGATTGATGTATTTTATGTTGGTTCTATGATCTATATCAGTAATTGCTATTTGGAGTTGTGTGATGGGGGCGTTCTGTTATGAGTAACTTTGCTCTTTAGTGAAGGTTTGATCTGAATTTGTCATGCTGATGCTGTACAATTTAAAATGTGGTTTGGTGTTGTATTTTGATGAAAAGTTACAGCAGTGGAGGCAGGAGTTATGCTGGTTGAAGGATGGATTGTTTAAGATTGTTTTTAGATTTATGGAGAATATGGAGTGGAAGGTTTCGTTGGCTTTATTTCTGGACTTCCGCAAGAATTAACTCCAGCTTTCTTCTGGTGACTGCGGAGAATGAAGTCGTATGCTTTTAATCCAGTTTTATAGTTTACTATCTTCTGTATTTTGTAAATCTGTTTGGGAGCTTTGTCATTCTGTATGAGAAGGTCAGGTTTGGCCCCCCTTCTAATACGGATTTTCCTTTTCAGGAATAAAATTTTCCTTTTTCAAAAAAAAAAGTTGAAGATGAATGTTCGTGTTTTGTCAAGATTGGTGTTGTGCACTTCAGGAGAACTCATCCATGTGTGTTTGCATGTGATTGTGATTGGTCCATGTAATTGGTGTGGTGTGATTGGTCCATGTAATTGGTTGATTAGTTGTGGATGTGGGTGTGAGTGATGCATGAAC
This sequence comes from Boesenbergia rotunda, assembly GCA_024364735.1. Classification (NCBI taxonomy): domain Eukaryota; kingdom Viridiplantae; phylum Streptophyta; class Magnoliopsida; order Zingiberales; family Zingiberaceae; genus Boesenbergia; species Boesenbergia rotunda. The sequence continues at coordinate 298,403 of JAGFNQ010000198.1, forward strand.
GTGTAATTGGTGTTGAATTGTGGTGGGCATGGTGTTTGCATGTACACGTGATTGGCTATGATGTTTACAAAGTCTCACCTCATAGAGGGAGAAATGTAATTGGTGGAGGGAAGGAGATAATGTTGTATACCCGTGTGCAAGGCATGGTGGTTGGATTGTTGGAGACTACCTCGCATGTTGAGGTAGCTGACTTCAAGTTTTGATTGTATTTTGCTCTTGTGGAGGGGGGTCACAACCTCCTGAAGCGTTTATAAATATTTACCTATTTCAAAAAAAAATTGGCACCATCTGTGGGAACATACTCCTAACCTGGAATGTGACGACGGACTCCACCAGAAAACTTTCTGCCATCACCATGATCCCAAAAAATTTCAACAAAACAAAATGTCCTTACGTATAATATGGGAGCAAAAAATCCCCCACTTCAGTATTAAGCAACATCAAAAACCTCAACTTCCAAATCACAAGGCTTCCTCTCATTAATTCTCATTTTTTTACATTATATTTTATCTTCTTTAATCATATTACATTTTCTAGAGGGCAAGCAAAGACCAAGACCCTAAGTAAGAAATGGATCCCTAAGGAGTACTTGGTAAACCCAATTAAAAAATATTTTTATTGGGTACCAAAGTCAATCCTCAACCATGTTGATTAAAGTTTCAAATTTTTGAAATTTGGTTGACTTGAGACATTAAGGGGGAGTATTTTAGCCCAAGTAAAAATTATTGATAAAATGGGCTAAATAGGATGTACGTTTAATACATCTCATATTATTTTTATTTATGATTGCACTTATGCATATGAGATGTTAGGATGATACAAATAACCCATTTATGCTTGTGGCATTTTGATGAGTTATTGATGTATCATATTAGTGATAATAGACCAACTATGGGGAAAGCAAATGTTTAATTAATGGATATCTTGCCCATAGATCATAGTTGGACATTTCAAATAATTTAAAAATATTTCTGTGTTTTAGTTGCTATGACATAGGTTTTCAAAACACATAGTTTCAAAACTAGGACTTAGTTTTGATACAAAGTTGGTTGTTTTCAAAGAATTTGAGCTTTGGTCAAAAAGTCAAACATATTTAGATTTTTCATAAAAATATATTTTTCTCTATTAGAAAACATCATAAGAAATATGCTTGCAAAATTTTATAATTTTTTGAATTTTGGGCAATTTTTTATGCATTTATGAATTTCGGCTAAAAGGCTGAAATTTTTCAGACTGATATATATCAGTCGACTGGCCCAGGGGATAGTCGACTGAACTTTCTATAGATTGGCAATTCGAAGCCACCAGTCGACTGGTAGCTGACTTAGTCGACTGGCACTTGTATTTTTTGAATTCTAGGATTTTCAAAAAATAAAAAGGGATTTCTAGTTGATACCAAAGGGTAATATTGCTTGGAGCAACCTTTTTGATGGTGTCAAAGGGGGGAGAATTGAAAGCTTTAAGTTAGATTTTAACTTAATTCTTTATGGTTGTGCTAAAATTAAAAATTATGTGTTAAGACATAAGTTAAGGGGGAGGATGCATGTTTATCCTTCTTAATTTTCTATGCTTTTAATTTTCAATTGTTATCTTTATACCTAACTTAAACATATTGTCACACATCATAAAGGGGAAGATTATTGATGCAATCAACCCAAGTGTGATCGAGTAGATCATAGGGTTTGATGGTGTGTCAATATAATTAAGTTAGGTTTTTTATGTTGATTTGATATGTGTGCTTTAGTCGTGCAGGACTTGGTAAATCACACTTGTAGTAACGAAGTGTAACATCCGAGGGACGAGAGCCAAGGAAGAGGACTTCAAGGGCAAGCCGAGGAAGTAGACTTCAAAGTCATACACGAAGGATGGCATGGAGGCAAGCCGCGGGCTTGTGTGAGCATCCGAGGGACGAGAGCCGAAGGAAGATAACTTCAAGGAGCAAGCCAAGGAAGTGGACCTCAAGGCATACGCGAAGGATGAACTTCGGAGTGAGGTTGAGTGAATTTGTAAGCTGGGCAGTCTACTGCCCGATGAAGCAGTCGACTGCTAGCGCAGAGTGGAAACTCACAAAAAGATCAGTCGACTAGTCCAGGCACCAGTCGACTGGTCTGCTTTAAAATAGAGTCGTTATCTGGGTATCAGTCGACTGGCCCTGGGGGCAGTCGACTGATGTCGGGGCTGGGTTGTTTGTTTAACAGCTCTCTCCACTATTTAAGTGGGAGCTTGAGACTTGGAGAAGGTTAGCTCTTCATTGTATGATCTTCTCCTAAGTGCTCAAGTCTCAAGCTCCAAATTCTAAATCTTCCTCCCAAACCCTAGCTCCATCTTGTAAGGAGGAAGAAGGATTGTGAGAGGTTGTTCTCCACTTAGAAGGAGAAAGATTTAATCGGAGATTACCGGCGCGTGATTCACTGAAGGATCAAGGGTTCGTCCACCTCAAGGACACGCTGTGGAGTAGGAGCAAGCAATCTCCGAACCACGTAACCGGTAATATGTTAGCATTGATTCAATTATTAGTTTAAGCTTCCGTGTGTGCTATCATTGTAGGGAGAGAAATTGAATTAGGGTGACCGAGCTATTCACCCCCCTCTAGCCGTGCCATCGATCCCAATAGTAAGTACCCCTGGTTGGTTTTGATGTGATCAACCGATTTAAGTTAAGCCCTAATGTATTTAACCCTGTGTCTAAGTGTATAGGAACGCAGGAAGTCATGCGAAAGACGCAATGGTCGAGAAAGATGGCACGGAAAGGGAGCCGACAGATTCGGTGCATCCGAGGGACGTGGAGCTCTGCGGAAGAGTACGCCGGTGGAGCGAGAAGGACGCGTGCAGTGTCCGAGGGACAAGAATCCAGGAGGATTGACGCTCGAGGGGCGAAATGCCAGAATCAAGTTCGGGTGAGCCTAACTCCGGTTAGCCAGAAATCACCCAAGAAGGCGAAGCGAGTCAAGCCGGATGCTAGTCAACATTGGCTGACCAAACTGCATCCTGGGCGCTCGTAGGCTCACAGGCTCCTGATAGATCAGGCACCTATGTTGTCTCAGGCGCCCTAGAAGGGTGTTTTAGCAATTTGCGAGAGTTGGCTTTGGATAAAGCTTAGGCGTGCCACGTGTCAGGTGCCCAAGCCCACTCAGGCGCCTGTGATGTATCAGGCGCCCAAGAAGGCTTCCTTAGCCGTTTGCGACCGTTGGCTTTGGATAAAGCCTCGGGCCACGTGTCGGGCGCCCTAGACCTGTCACGTCAGCAAACGGGTAATTCTTCTCGGGGCTATAAATAGACCCCCGAAGCTCAGTTCAATTAATTCATTCACTTGTAAAATTTCTAAAGTCTAGCGTGCTTTTGTTGTATGACTTCTCCACCATAAAGAGATTTTTATTGAGCGTCCATTTCCTTGGAAGCAACGTTCTTAGTTGCGACCAAGTTCCTTTTGAAAAGACAAGTGCTTCCACTTTATTTATTTTATATCTGTCTACTCACCCCCTCTAGCCGGGCTAACCCGATCCAACATCAAAGTCCTTTGGGGGCTTCCTGATTAGTGAACGGAAGAAATCACCTTCCTGTAATCCTTGAGAAAACACACTGATGAGAACCTCAGGGGTGGCGGTCGGCACATCCATAGCCACCCCGTTGAACCTCTTGATGTGGGCTCGGAGTGATTCCTTTGGTCGCTGTTTTAATGCGAATAGGTTGAGGTCGGTCTTATAATGCCTCCGACTGCTCGCTATGTGTTGCATGAACAACCTTTTGAGATCCTCAAAACTTGACACGGACCCATTTGGGAGCCGATCGAACCATCGCTGAGGTGGTCCCGATAGGGTTGTCAAGAAAGCACGGCACTTGACGCCCTCGGGATACTGATGAAGTAAGGCGGAGCTTTTGAACTTCATGAGGTGCTCCTCAGGATCGTTGGTCCCCGAGTATTCTGGGATGGTAAAGAATCGGAGATGTTTGGGTACCGGATCCTCAAGGATATGCAAGGAGAACGGGCAACGTGATGGGGGAGTCGGTGTGGGGTTGGCTATGCCCTTTCCCTTATCCAAACATTGTCGGTGTGTCTGACTGAATGCGGATGCCTCTACGGGATTAGAGTGAGCCTCGTCCCCTCTAGCTCGGTAGAATGCATGGGGGAAGGGATTGAAACACCTTCTGGTCGGGCGGCATTCCCCGACTCGCCGAGTTGCCTACGACCGAGGGCTCGAGAAATCGAGTTGCTAGGCTACTCGCATGTAAAGGCAACTGGGGGGTCTTCTGGGCTCGAGCAACCATTAGGAACTTGTATTCCTCGGGTGTAATCGTGACTGTCACTCGGTTGGGATCTTCCATCTTGCACTCTCAATCAGGTGAAATGCCCTTCTTCTAGAGTCAAAAATGATCCTGTTGAAGAGCGATGTGAACTCCCAAGAGCGAAGTGGCACCGAGAACTGCTCTAGCTGGCGCCCTTCCTGCCAATAAAGATGACCTTCAGTAACCCACCGGAAGAATTCCCCGGCAAGGCCCTCCGATGATCAAGTCAGTATCTGGTGGAGAAGATGAAAACTGGAGAAAGAAACTATAGCTGAAATGTCTCGCGCGCACCTGTGGGTGAAGGGAGGAGAGTCTTATATAGCCGGGGGAGTCGATAGTCTCTGTCATGCTTCTGCCACATTTTGTCTTATGTGGGGACAAGATTAGGGATCACTGTCAGCTAGTCGATCGACGCTGCCCCATCCTGGCATACGCAGGGGCGCCGTAGTATAGGTTGCCATAGCTTGTCAGGCAGGTACTGTACCAGCGGCATATTCGCGATTCACACACGAGTGGTGTCAAGCCCGAGTCGACTTGTGCCGACTTTGGTACAAACTTTATTAGTGCGGTGTTACAAGGGTAGGTACTGCCTCAGATAGTGACAACTCCCGAGTCGGAGCGCACCAAAATGGGTGCGCTGACCGGCTATACCGAGTGACGCCTAGCTATGCTGCTAATGACATACCAATTGGAGTATTTGTGCCACGTCAAGTCATGGGGTATTCGGTCCTAGCTCAGTAGACTCGTCCCTTGGAAAACAAAATTATGACATAAGGAGTGTGTCGAGCGGCTGATCTTAAGCCGAGCATTCGGCTTTTCCAGGCGAGTCTAGTTTAGACTACACCCGATTAGCCCTCTAGTCGGGTGATCCGACCCGAGTGGGACTCGGGCCCGTGGCCCCGGTCTGCCACGTCGGGTTGTCAGAGCTACCGTGACCATAACCTATCCTTATGAGGTGTCAGGCTGGCCGACCGGGCTACACAAAAGCTAGGTCGGGCTCATCAAGATTTTGAAGCAGACCTTTTGAAATGAAATTTGAGAATCAGAGTGGAATTGTTCTTGAGAGTCCTACTCCATATAGATATAGTGTATCCAAATGTGTTTGGGATTGAATCCACGAGGGACACTTACCTCTCAAATGATAGAAACTCGTAACAATTTCAGAGGCATTAAAGGGGGGAAGCCAATCATGCGATAGAACGACATTCATATTGTTAAAAGATATATTCAAATACCACAAGCTATCTAGCATGCAAGTTGAGAAAAGTGAGCCTCAGACATGTGACCGGACCTTGAAGAGAAATTGAGGAGAGAGAGGTCCAGTTCCAATAAGTGAGCTAACAGTCCAAGCTGGATTCAAATTATTGTCAGCAATGCATAAGGATGATAACACTGCTCGTTGTGGACAATTAGATAAGCCATCATGCAGATCTGCTAACTCTCCATTGATATTGTTCAATGACAAATATTGTACGCTTAGGTTGTCACGTCATGAGACACCGCTCGTCGTGTATATATATATATATATATATATATATAACCCAGACAGCTATTCCCACGGCCAATGGACATTTCCAAAAAAAAGAAAACAAAGGGGACTCTCCCGAAACTCGCACCCCCGGAGATGGGGCTGAAACAAACCAAAACAAGCTAACGTAAAACAAAGCGCAATCATAACACTAAATAAAACTATGTACCGGTACGCCTTACGACAACAAAACAAACAAGACAGTCCAAGTCATCACAAAGTAAAATAAACATGACCGAAAGATAACAATCTGGCAATATCTAGGAAATACAATGCATCGTCCAAACACACTGCAAAACACGTAGATTCTCCTCGACATGACAAAACTGGGACGGCTGCTGGGATCTCTAGTACGATCAACCTAAGAAAAATAAAGAGCCAACGGTGTGGGTTCAAAGAACTTAGCGGATATCTCAGTAGCTATGCATATTAGGCCATACTAACAATATTAATCATGCCATACAGAAACATAGATAATAAGAAAATAATCATAACTGAGCAGCAGGTAAGTAAAAACATACTGTCACCAATGCATACTGGGTCTCTTTTATGTGCATGTCAAACATATGCAACATCTAAGGGTATCAAGCACAAGCAAATGCAATAATGTGTATGCTTATGATGCAATGACATGGTCACCCCTGCGGTTGGTCAGACATCGTCACTGACAACAAGGAAAAGTTGAATGGCAAACCAACCTCCGATGTAGAGATGTGACAACCGTACGCACTATGCCATCACTGCTCCTGAGCGACCGAGTGGACGGGATGTTGTCGGAGAAACCAATCTGAAAACCCCATGTCATATTAGAGAGCTAACTCTCTCATCTCCTCTCAAAACCAAGTTGTGGAGGGACCCCTGCCTGTTACCACGCTCCAACGTTCACTAACCCATGAATGCAAGAGTGGAGCAGTACAGAGCACACTACCCACACTCCGATAACCCCTAACCCATTAGTGGCCATGTGAGTACGCCATGAATGACTGACGACCTGACTCGTCAACAAGGGAGTAAGGGTCGACAGTTGTGCAACAATGCAAGATGATGCGTGATGCTGATCAAGATGATCATCCGCTATCTAACCACCTATCATCTATATGAGATGCAAAGATCCAAGGTGATTATGCATCATATCCTAAATCCTAAGAATAGGTATAGTGTGTATCACACATGCAACCCAGTAAAAGAAACTAATTAATAAAATATACTGGAGTACCACATGGATATCCTGTGGTAATTAAGCATACTGAACATTAGAGGTAATGAAACACAACACTACTATTACTATAGCAAATTATGCACAAATATATCATTTAGAAATAGGATAGAGATACCCGTCTCCGATGTTGTAGTTCGTAGGCAAAGAGAAAACTCCCACGTCAAATATAGTCTGCAACAAATTAATCAAACACGCCTTGCATCAGATGCCCAATGTGTAGCTAATAAAGTAAAATAATAAACTACCTCGCTAAACAACTACTCTAGTTAACCAATATCAACCCTAATTATTTAGTTAGCCCAAAATAAATAATAATCTATCAACGAACCTTACTAATAAGGTTGAGTTCTACTATTTTACATACGAAAACACTCACACCCAACCCAAAACCTCAACTCCCTCCCAGTAGAATCAAAAGGAAAATAGCTCACCAAATCCTATCCAAGGAAATTCTTCTCCTTTACACAGCTCACAGTGAGAGAACAAGGAAAAGAGGAGGAAAACAACACTGACATCATGGTTTTCTAAACATGACACACATAGAACTACAATATATTTACAGTAAAAATAATTTATTAGTATTCCTCCCTAAACCACTACAATTTGCAGCACTCAAACCAATAGAATAGGGCAAGAATAGTAGCAAATGCACATCACTATGGATAACCCCAAAACACAAATTCAAATTGCCACAACATGCGCCCATGTATCAAAACCATATTAGGTTTTCAGAGAAACGTTGTCACACAAAGCATACTCCTCTAAATTCTGATTACAAACGGAATGAGCCCTTATGAATTCTCATCGCAACTCAACAACACATTAGGAAGAAGTAGACATTGATCAGAATCTACAACACTATCTAAATCGATATCAAAGTGGCTAGAGGAAACTCATAGAAATATCTCGAGGTCAAAGAATAACTAGAACTTATCCCAAACCGAGTCTCGTCGGCAACCGTCAAGACAACCCCGCACCGCGAGGAAGTAGATCGGCAAGGAAGGAGGAAAGAGGTGTCGGCTGCTCGCTTTGGTGCTAGGACTGGCGAAGGAGGCGTGAGAGGAAATCAGAAAGATAGAGGAAATCGCCTAGCTTTGGACTGTAGTTAGGGCAAGGAGAGGAAATGGAAAGGCAAAGGGGAGGAGTTTGCTTTGATTTCGCAAATAAAGGGGAAAAGACCTCGAGCAATTAAAGGGAAAGAGTCCTTCGATTTTTGCATCCATGACACTCTGTGTTTTGAAATTAAAAGGGAAAACACATTTTCCATTTAATCCTCTAATTCTAGGCATTTGCCACCTAACCCTCTTCTTTAGGCCTTTATCTATTTAGACCCTACAAATTTAGTAAATTATGATTAAGCCCTCAATTTTTGAATTGCCATTTTTAACATTTTTCCCCACTAACAAAAATTTGGTCCCCAAATTTATTATTTACCATCAACAGCTACTATCAACGTACTTGTAGAGTACATGCTGTACAAAAGTAATTAAACATACCTCAGGTAAATAAATGGGGGTATCGAGCTCTGATAGTATCCTCGAGCTCTCATGTAGCCACCTCATCCGAATGATGTTGCCATCCAACCTTAACTAGTCGGATTGTCTTGTTCCGCAGCTGACGCTCTCTGTGACTCAGAATCCGCACCGGAATCTCCTCATAGGTAGCGTCAGGCTGGAGTGGAACGAACACATCTGATAAAATATGGCCTAGATTTGGCACGTATCTCCTCAACATGGATACATGTAATACGTTGTGAACACCCGTAATAGATGGTGAGAGAGCTAATCGGTAAGCTACAACTCCGATCCTCTCCTGAATCTGGAAAGGTCCAATATACCGCCGAGTTAACTTACCTTTGAGGTCAAATCTCTTCACTCCATTAGTGGGTGATACTCACAGAAAGACATAATCACCAATAGAGAACTCCAGAGGTCTCCGTCTCTTATCAGCGTAACTCTTCTGGCGGTCATGTGCCTCGGACATCCTTTGTCTGATGGTACGTACTAATTCTGCCTCATGTTGTGCTCTCTGAGGCCCTACTAGCTGAGATTCCCCGACCTCATTCCAAAGGATGGGTGTCCTGCACGCCCTACCATACAACGCTTCATATGGTGCAATCTGAATCACCGAATAATAGCCGTTGTTGTAGGCGAACTCAACCAGGTGCAAATGGTCCTCCCAGCTACCCCCGAAATTCATCACACATGATCGCAATAAGTCCTCTAACGTCTGAATAGTACGCTCGGACTATCCATCTGTCTGAGGATGAAAAGCAGTGCTGAAACGGAGCTCTGTGCCTATGGCCCTCTGCAAACTCTGCCAGAAATGGGAGGTAAACCGCGGATCTCTATCAGAAATAATACTCAGAGGAACACCGTGAAGTATGACTATCTATCGGCAATATAACTCTGCCAACCTGTCTAGGGAATCAGTCCTCCAAATTGCTAGGAAATGTGAAGATTTGGTTAATTGATAATTGCATCATGGCCTCTTCTGGTTCTCGGTAGTCTCACAATGAAGTCCATGGTAATGTGTTCCCACTTCCACTCTGGAATGGGAATCCTTTGAAGCAATCTAGCCAATCTCTGGTGCTTAGTCTTAACCTGCTGGCAAACAAGACATCTAGCTACGAAATCTGTGATGTCTTTCTTCATACCGTTCCACCAGTAGGAACGTCTCAAATCACAGTACATACTGTTGGAGCAATCGGCCCTAAGATGGTCCGGAGTAACCATAGGTTTTGATGTTTGGGCAAAGGGTTTAAGTTAGATTTTCCCTTTTTATCTCATATGTGTATGTTGAGTGTGCAGGTTGTGCAGGTTACATATATGGACTTGACTGGACGACCTCGGTATGGTGAAGGGCGGCATGGAGACAAGCTGGAGGCTTGTGTGCACCCGAGGGACCTTGGAGAGCAGGGACGATGAGCTGAAGGGCCCGGACTTCGAGGCATGCGTGAAGGATGGCATGGAGGCAAGCTGGAGGTTTGCGTGCATCCGAGGGACGGGAGCCGAAGATGAAGAGGGCGTGAAGGCAACAGTAGAGGCTGCTGTGGAGGAGTCAGTCGAGTCGTGAGGGTACGAGTGCGAGTGAAATATACTCGGGCAGGAAAATCCTAGGTGAGTGAGTAGGGCAGTCGACTGCCCTTGGGGAAGTCGACTGATAAAACTCACAGAAGGGTACTGGCCTGGGACCAGTCGACTGCCCTGGGGGCAGTCGATTGGTAGGTGGCTGGTGAGCTGGCAAATTCGAACGTTGGGAGTGTCAACGGTCGAATTTGGCTGGCACTAGTCGACTGCCCTGGGGGCAGTCGACTGGTAGTGAGAAATCAGCCCCGAGTCCTATTTAAAGAGGACTTCGTGGTGGCTGAGTTTCTTGACGAGTTTGGTCTTGGTTAAAAGCCAAACAGTAGTCTTTGTGCTCAGAGGTTCTCAAGGTGTTGTGGTGAGGTTTCTCCACCCACAAGGAGCGATGAGAGCTAGCCGGAGGTTATCCGGGGTTTGATCCACCGACGGATTGTTGGATTAGTCACCCGACCGGGGTGGATACCAACTAAAATTGCCGTGTTAGCATTGGTTAGTGATTTTATTATTGTTTTACTATTATTTCCGTTGTACAAACTAACCGTGTAGGAACAAGAAAGGGGTGAAACGCTATTCACCCCCCTCTAGCATACAAAACGATCCTAACAATTGGTATCAGAGCGAAGGACCGCTCTTGATCGGACTAACCGCCGAGAGAATACACGCTAGAGGAGAAGAACGATGGAAGACAAACTGGGGAACAACATCTACACCCCACCACCCTACGACAATGAGGATTTCGACTATTGGCGGGCGAGGATGAAGAATTGGCTTAGCATGGAGTGGGAGTGCATGGTCATGCTAGAAGAGCCCTTCGAAGTTCCAAAGGACAAGCATGGAAAGAAGTTTCGTCCTAGATATTGGACTCAAGAGCAACAAGACTACTCTAGGGCAAACAAGAAGGTAATAGATGTATTAATTGATATTTTGCCTAATAATGTTTTGAGTATTGTAGGGAATTATAAAAATGCACACGAATTATGGACCAAGTTGGTGGAATATCACAAGAACCCTACACAAACTCAAGGAGTAGATGAACCCGAGGAAGTGAGCTCAATAGCTCTAGAGGAGGAAGAAGTGTCCACATCCTCAAGTGAAGAAGAGAGTGAGAGGTCATCCACCTCATCTAGAGAAGAGGAGGAGGTCACCACCTCAAGGATTGAGGGGGAGGAGAGACCCTCACCTACACATGATCAAGAGGAAGTCTCCACTTCAACCAAGGGTGAAGAGGAAGTCAACCAAGCCTCAACCTCCACCAAAGCAAGGGCTAAAGACCACATTGTATGCTTTGGGTGCAATGAAAAGGGGCACTACAAGGATAAGTGCCCACTAGTTAAAAAAAAGGAGGTACACCCTTAACCCATTGTAAATTCCTTTAAAGCTAATGTGGGTTGTAGAATTGGTGAAGCTCAAGCTAAAAGAAGAAGATTCGATGCTTCACATGTGGAGAACTAGGGCATTATCACACTAAATGCCCTAGAAAAGGTGAGCTAAAGAAGATGGAAAATCTAAGAAGATGGGAAAAAGAAGAAAGAAGGAAGAGAAGAAGCTCACAACAAGGAAGGACTACAAGGATAAGGGAGGTACCCTCTAACCCCAGTTTAAAAAGAAATTCGATTTCAAGTTCTTCTTTACATTTCAAGAATCATGTTAATTACTCACCCATGCATGCTAGAACTCATGAGAATTGTTTATTTGTGCATAATCATGGATTTAAGTACAATGATAGGACTAAGGGTAACAAGGTAGATCATAACCCTAAGAAAAGCATGTATCATGATAGACATAAGACTTGGGTACCTAAGGATCAAGGCATTGACCCCAAGAAGGGGAGACAAATGCCTAAGAAAATGGATAGGTCGAGGAATGTCCAAAGTGGACATATGGAATCCAAGGTTAGAGGGCTAAAAAGGGAAAATCAAGCCTTAAGGGCAAGGCTTGATACTTTAGAGAAAACCCTAGAAAGATTCACGGTTGGATCTAAGGGTTTAGATATGGTGTTGGGTGGCCTAAACCGCACCAATGATAGATCGGGTCTAGGATACCGATCTAAGGTCTCCCATGCCAAGGAAAAGAGATATGTCGGGAAGGCATATGATTATGTCAAGAAGGGGGAGTCCAAAAATGGCAAGGGGATGCCATTTAAAGGGAAAAAGGATGACTTAACCAAAGATGAGGTGTCTAAGGTTAAGTGTGTCAAATCTGTAGGCCAAGAGTCACCGGTGGAACACCAATGTGGCCTAGTGATGGTTGAGTCACCTAGGGAGGTGGCTAGGGCTAAGAGCTCAAGGGGGAGCTCTAGGAGCCTTTGGGATATATGGTGAATGGACCTTGGGAGGGGGTGCTCCTAGAGGTCCAGATGGGTCATGGAGTGTGCCAAAAGAATTAGAGACGGACTTGAGTCTCAATTCTTGGGTTTTGGCACAGTGTTTTTAAGTTTCATGCATGGAAATATGACATTGGGGTCATATTGCATGAAAATTGGTTTTTGGTGTGTAATTTCCATGTAAATCAATGCTAGGGACGCATTGTGGGTTGGCATGGGCAGACACATCAAGGGGAAACCAAAACTAGGACTTTTGGTTAAGGTTTGAGTAAACCTTTTTGCTAGTTTTTGGATTTTGTGTCAAACTTGGGAATGGTGATAGATACATTTTGGAATGTATTTTTTCCAAGTAGATATGGGTACCACAAACCTCTCTACAAAATTTGGGAATTTTTGGAGATTTGTGAATTTTTGGCGCATTTCTGAATTTCGTCAGAAATGTTGAAATTTCAGACTTTCAGAGTATCAGTCGACTGCCATTTTGGCAGTTGACTGGTCAGGGCAGATTTTCATATCAACAGCTGGGTTGATGTCCAAATGATGCAAAACAAGTGTATGGGGGGCTAATACACATTGTTTATGGTCATTGGGGATTAAAGAACCGATAATTGAGATATTGTTGGGGTCTTTTTGATGTATGGCAAAGGGGGAGAAGTGTTGGGTTTAATTTGGGAAACCAAACATACCTTTGCAAGAAACCCTAGGTTTAGGGGGAGTTGAGATTAAGGGGGAGCATGGTTGCTCCATTTTTAGCGTAAGGGGAACCTTGAAGAGGTTCTTAAAAAAAGCCTTTGTAAGTCCAATGTAGGGGGAGCTTGGGAGAAGTTTTAAAAAGCCCGTCTTGGTGAAAATTCCTAACTTTGGGGAGTTAGGTGTAGAAAGTCCTAGCTTGGAGAGCTAGGTGTGAAAAATCCTAACTTGGAGGGTTAGGTGTAGGATGCCTTGGGATAGGATCCATGTATGCATTGTATATGCATTATTTAGCATTGGTTTTTGCTATTGACTACTATTCTGTTTTCCCTAACTTAAACGTATTGCCAAACATCAAAAAGGGAGAGATTGTTGGAGCAATCGGCCCTAAGATGGTCCGGAGTGACCATAGGTTTTGATGTTTGGGCAAAGGGTTTAAGTTAGGTTTTCCCTTGTTATCTCATATGTGTATGTTGAGTGTGCAGGTTGTACAGGTTACACATATGGACTTGACTGGACGACCTCAGTATGGTGAAGGGCGGCATGGAGACAAGATGGAGGCTTGTGTGCACCCGAGGGACCTTGGAGAGCAGGACGATGAGCTGATGGGTGCGGATTTCGAGGCATGCATGAAGGATGGCATGGAGGCAAGCTGGAGGCTTGCGTGCATCCGAGGGACGGGAGCCGAAGATGAAGAGGGCGCGAAGGCAACAGTCGAGGCTGCTGTGGAGGAGTCAGTCGAGTCGTGAGGGTACGAGTGCGAGTGAAATGTACTCGGGAAGGGAAATCCTAGGTGAGTGAGTAGGGCAGTCGACTGCCCTTGGGGCAGTCGACTGATAAAACTCACTGAAGGGTTCTGGCCTGGGACCAGTCGACTGCCCTGGGGGCAGTCGACTGGTAGGTAGCTGGTGAGATGGCAAATTCGAACGTTGGGAGTGTCAACGATCGAATTTAGCTGGCACCAGTCGACTGCCCTGGGGGCAGTCGACTGGTAGCGAGAAATCAGCCCCGAGTCCTATTTAAAGAGGACTTCGTGGTGGCTGAGTTTCTTGACGAGTTTAGTCTTGGTTAAAGGCCAAACAGTAGTCTTTGTGCTCAGAGGTTCTCAAGGTGTTGTGGTGAGGTTTCTCGACCCACAAGGAGCGATGAGAGCTAGCCGGAGGTTATCCGGGGTTTGATCCATCGACGGATTGTTGGATTAGTCACCCGACCGGGGTGGATACCAACTAAAATCGCCGTGTTAGCATTGGTTAGTGATTTTATTATTGTTTTACTATTATTTCCGCTGTGCAAACTAACCGTGTAGGAACAAGAAAGGGGTGAAACGCTATTCACCCCCCCTCTAGCGTACGAAACGATCCTAACACATACAGGTCCCACCAGGATGAATAGAAAATCATGATCGATGGGCCTCCTGTAGCAGCTCCTCCAAGATAGGGTGTGACTCTGGTACGCACAACCTCCCTTTGAAGTACAGAATGCCCTCCTCATCTCGTGTGAAGTCCGGCTGCACTCTTGAAGCCACTCGGCTGCCCAAAAATTGTAGATGCTGGTCACTGGCCTATGCCTCTCTAATCCTCAATCTGATCGATGACTGGGCAACCATAGTCACAAGCAAGCCTCTCTTGGTCTGAGCATGCTCCTCTAATTCTAGTTCTGGGAAACTCTGAATCAGGTCTATGACCATAACCTGCTGGCAGGCTAGAACATCTCTGGACTTCCTACTGAATGCGTCGGCGACAACATTAGCTTTCCCAGGGTGGTAGCTAATGGTACAGTCATAGTCCTTCAGGAACTCCATCTATCTCCTCTGGCGAAGATTGAGCTCCTTCTGGGTAAATAGATATTTGAGGCTTTTATGATCTGTGACGATCTCGAAGGTGATGCCATAAAGGTGATGTCTCCAGATCTTTAGTGTGAATATGATAGCAGCTAGCTCTATATCGTGCACCGAGTAGTTCTTCTCGTGCTCCTTCAACTGACGAGAAGCATAAGAGACCACCCGCCCATGTTGCATGAGTACGACACCCAAACCCTGAAGAGATGCATCTGTATAAAGCACGAAGTCGTCCTCTCCATAAGGCAATACCAAGACTGGGGCAGATACCAGCCGTTGTTTCATCTCTTGGAAGTTGGCCTCACAAGCCTCGATCCATACAAATTTTATGCCTTTCCGGGTTAGGTGTGTCAGCGGTGAAGCAATACTGGAAGATCCCTCGACAAAGCGTCGATAGTAGCTGGCCAAACCCAAAAAACTGCTCACCTTATGAACTGACTTAGGTTGTTCCCAACTGGTGACAGCCTCAATCTTCTAGAGGTCCACCGAGATACCTGGGCTGGACATCACGTGGCCAAGTAAACCCACGAAAGATAACTAGAATGCACATTTGCTATACTTCACATATAGTCGTTTCTCTCGAAGCGTCTCTAAAATAATGCGAAGATGACGTGCATACTCCTCCTCGGATCGGGAGTAAATCAAGATGTCGTCGATGAATATGATAGCAAACTGATCCAAGTATGGCAGAAACACCCTGTTCATGAGATCCATGAACACTGCTGGGGCATTTGTAAGCCCAAACGGCATTACCAAGAACTCATAGTGTCCATAACGAGTGCAGAAAGTTGTCTTCTGAATGTTTGAATCTCTGACTCTCAGCTGATGATAACTTGATCGCAGATCTATCTTGGAATACATAGAGGTACCCCTCAACTGGTCAAATAGATCATCCATATGTGGCAATGGGTATTTATTATTGATCGTGACCGAATTCAACTGTCGGTAATCTATGCATAGCCTCATAGAGTCATCCTTTTTCTTCACGAATAGCACTGGAGAACCCCATGGAGAAATACTCGGTCGAATGAATCCTCGATCTAGTAGCTCCTGAAGTTGGACCTTCAGCTCGTCCAACTCTCTCGGCGCCATCCGATACGGTGCTTTTGATGCCAGTGTAGTCCCCGGTATCAACTCAATAGCGAACTCTACCTCCCTTATGGGAGACAACCCTGGTATTTTCCTCTGGAAATACATCTGTAAAATCTCGAACCACTGGAACATCCGAGATCTGAGGACTACTACTGTCGAAAGCATTGATCAACGATACCAAGAAGCCCTGACACCCGTGTGAGAGAAGCCTCTGTGCCTAGAATGCGGAGATAACTACTATGCCATCATCCTGGATGCCAAGGAAATCTCACGAGGGTTGGTCCGGAGATCGGAAGGTGACCACCCTCGAATGGAAATCCACGACGGCATGAGATGTCGTCAGCCAATCCATGCCCAGGATAATATCAAACTCTATCATCTCCAGAACTGATAGGTCTACAGTGAGGATAACCTTACCAAAATCTAGGGGGTACCCCTTAACCTCCTAAGTGACCTCCAAAATATCTCTCAAAGGTAAGGACACAGCCAAACGTTGTGCCCTAAGGGTCGATAGCATACAAATCTTGCTTAATAATACCCGTGATATTAAGGAATATGAACTACCCATATCAATCAATAGATCTGCAGTGACTGAATATAGCAAAACTGTACCTTGAAAAACAGTCCCATCGGCTCGATGCACCTCTTCCTGAGTAACAACATACACTCGACCGATCTCGGGTGGTGGTGGTGGTAAGGCAGGAACGGTAAGTGTCTGGGGCAGTTGCGGTGCTGGCGCTCCAAAAATCTGAGGCTGCTGATAAACTGGAAGTTGGTATCCAGAATAATACTGCTGGCGAGGCTCTATAACTGAAGACTGAGATCCAGCTGATGGGTTGGCATGCTCCTGGCCCTGCCCAAACAGGCAATAAACATGTACTGGAGGAGTAGCGATCTGTTGCTGATGAGATGAAGTCTGAGTCCTCCTACCCCCTCGTTGAGTTCCAGACTGCCCGGAACGTCCCCCCTGAGCTAGGCCTTCTGTAACCATGCCATGTGATCTCTGGGGGCAATCGCGTCTCTGATGTCCTGGCTGTTTGCAATGGAAGGAAAATGCTTACCCCACGTACAATTTGACTTACCATGCTCTCTAGAACCACACAAAGTGCACTGGCATCTCAAGGTAGTCTTCCCCTAGCCCTGTCGAGAGGGCTGGGAAGACCCTATCGCGATACGCCCTGATTTCTGAGGCCGATAGGCAGCCCCAGAACCATCCTGCGCTGTCTGATCCTGTCTACCTCACTTCCGCCCCGAAGAGTGAGGCTGGGAAGTCTGAACTGAAACTGAAGCTGTCTTCTTGTTTTTTTTCTTATCTGCAGATAACCTCTGCTCATCGACTCAATGTGAAGGGCTCGATCGAGTGCCTATCCGTAGGAGGTAAGATCCCATGGCGACACCCTAGTCTGAATGTAAGGAGTTAATCCCCAAATGAAGTACGTCATCCTCTCTAAGTCTCCGGGAAACATCTGAGGACAACCCTCGGACAGACGGTGGAAATTTATGTCGTACTCTGAGACCGATTGCTCTCCTTATCGGATATCCAAGAACTCCTGCCATCTAGTCAACTGATGAGCAGCGGGAAAATACTGCATTGTGAACGCCTGCCAGAAAATCTCCCAGGTGACCTGTTGTGCACCTATAATGGATCACTGTGTGATCCACCAAGTCTCTGCCCGATACCGTAGATGGTATGCAGCGAGCATGACCTTCTCCCGGTCTGAGCACTCTAGATATGGAAAAGCCCTCTCCAAAATCTCGAGCCAGGATCGAGCCGCGACTCCATCGGGAGCTCCATGAAATAGAGAGAGTCGACCCTTTGCCGCCTCGGCTAACGCTGGAATCCGGGCAACTGGTCTACCCTGAACTGTAGAGGCCCCGGGTACCACAAGGGGTACTGCTACAACTCCTAAAGATATCTTATGTCCAAGGGCTGTAGGACGGATGGCTGCAAAATCTGAGGCTCTAATTGCGTAGGTGTAGGGGCTGGCGGAACAGTCAGAGGTGCAGTTTGTGTCTGAAATATATGCATCATCTGCTACATCTGCTGCATCATCTGCGGTGCTGGCAGAGCATCGGGTAATACAGCAGTAGTCGTCACTAGGTGTATCTCCACCGGTGTTGCTGCGGGAATTACCTGGGGTACTATCGAGACTGGTGTCGTAAGCGGTGGAGATACTGTTGGAGCATCACGAGTCTCAGGAGGAACCCGCCCTCAGCCGAGAGACTGTGCTCGTGACTGTCTCCCTGGAGTCTCCTCTGCCTCAACATTCATGGCTCATTGAGATACCCGGGTCACCCTACGCACTGGTTGGCCCGGTCCAGCACATCGACTAGGTGGAGTCAGCTCAACCCGAAACGACATACCTGTAGAGATATACTTTACATTATTGATTTACACCTAAATCAACTAACAAACCTTGCAGAATTTAGGGTTGTCACCTGGAGATGTCCCGTCATCGCCATGCCCCAAACATCCCTGTCGAGAAAACGACTCCGAAAATCCACAAGTGCCCAAGTACCCAAGTTGCCTTGCAAATCTCGCTCTGATATCAAATAAATTGTCACGCTCCAAGAAGCCGCTCGTCTGATATATATATATATATATATACAATTGTTCACACGACCGGCGGACATTTCCAAAAAAAAGAAAACAAAGGGGAATCTCCCAAAACTCGTACCCCCTTAGATGGGGCTGAAACAAACAAAAACAAGAACGTAAAACAAAGTGCAATCATAACACAAAAAAAACTCCGTACCAATACGCCTTACGACAGCAACACAAACAAGACACTCTAAGTCATCACAAAGTAAAATAAACAGGACCGAAAGATAACAATCTGACAGGTATCTAGGAAAATACAATGCATCGTCCAAACACATTGTAAAACCCATAGATTCTCCTCGACAAGACAAAACTGGGACGAGTTCCGGGATCTTCAGTACGATCAACCTGATAAAAATAAAGAGCCAACGGTGTGAGTTCAAAGAACTCAGCAGATATCTCAGTAGCTATGCATATTAGGTCATACTAACAATAGTAATCATGTCATACCGAAACATAGATAAGAAGAAAATAATCATAACTGAGCAGCATGTAAGTAAAAACATATTGTCACCAATGCATGCTAGGTCTCTATTATGTGCATGTCAAACATATGCAACATTCAAGGGTATCAAGCAAGCAAATGCAATAATGCGTATGCTTATGATGCAATGACATGGTCACCCCTAACGCCGGTCAGACATCGTCACTGACAACAGGGAGGAAGCTGAACGGGAAACCAACCTCCGGCGTAGAGCTGTGACAACTGTACACACTCTGCCATCACTGCTCCTGAGCGACCGAGTGGACGGGATGTTGTTGGAGAAACCAATCCGAAAACCCCATGTCATATGGGGGAGCTAACTCTCTCATCTCCTTGCGAAACCATGCTGTGGAGAGACCCTTGGCTGCTACCATGCTCCGACGTTTACTAACCCATGAGTGCATGAGCCGAGCAGTACAGAGTACACTACCCACACTCCGATAACCCCTAACCCATTAGTGGTCATGTGGGTACGCCATGAATGACTGACGACCCGACTCGTCAACAAGGGAGTAAGGGTCGACAGTTGTGTAACAATGCAGGATGATGCGTGATGCTGGTCAAGATGATCATCCGCTATCTAACCACCTATCATCTATATGAGATGCAAAGATCCAAGGTGATTATGCATCATATCCTAAATCCTAAGAATAGGTATAGTGTGTATCACACATGCAAACCAGTAAAAGAAACTAATGAATAAAATATACTGGAGTACCACATGGATATCCTGTGGTAATTAAGCATACTGAACATTAGAGGTAATGAAACACAACACTACTGTTACTATAGCAAATTATGCACAAATATATCATCCAGAAATAGGATAGAGATACCCGCCTTCGATTTCGTAGGCAAAGAGAAAACTCCCACGTCAAATATAGTCTGCAACAAATTAATCAAACACGCCTTGCATCAGATGCCCAATGTGTAGCTAATAAAGTAAAATAATAAACTACCTCGCTAAACAACTACTCTAGTTAACCAATATCAACCCTAATTATTTAGTTAGCCCAAAATAAATAATAATCCATCAACGAACCTTACTGATAAGGTTGAGTTCTACTTATTTGCATACGCAAACACTCACACCCAACCCAAAACCTCAACTCCCTCCCAGTAGCATCAAAAGGAAAATAGCTCACCAAATCCCATCCAGGGAAATTCTTCTCCTTTACACAACTCGCAGTGAAGGAACAAGGAAAAGAGGAGGAAAACAACACTGACATCATGGTTTTCTAAACATGACACACACAGAACTACAATATATTTACAGTAAAAAAAATTCATTAGTGTTCCTCCCTAAACCACTACTGTTTGCAGCACTCAAACCAAAATAGCAGGGCAAGAACAGTAGCAAATGGACGTCACTATGGATAACCCCAAATCACAAACTCCAATTGTCACAACATGCGCTCATGTATCATAACCATATAAGGTTTTCAGAGAAACGTTGTCATACAAAGCATACTCCTCTAAATTCTGATTACAAACGAAATGAGCCCTTATGAATTCTCATCGCAACTCAACAATACATAAGGAAGAAGTAGCCATTGATCAGAATCTACGACACTATCTAAATCGATATCAAAGTGGCTAGAGGAAATTCACAGAAATATCTCGAGGTCGAAGAATAACAAGAACTTATCCCAAACCGAGTCTCGTCGGCAGCCATCGAGACAATGCCGCACCGCGAGGAAGAAGATCGACAAGGAAGGAGGAAAGAGGTGTCTGTTGCTCGCTTTGGCGCTAGGACTGGCGAAGGAAGCGTGGGAGGAAATCGGAAAGACAGAGGAAATCGCCTAGCTTTGGACTGTAGTTAGGGCAAGGAGAGGAAATGGAAAGGCAGAAGGGGAGGAGTCTGCTTTGATTTCGTAAATAAAGAGGAAAAAACCTCGAGCAATTAATGTAATGTAATGTAATCTCGATTACAAAAGAGGTTGATGATTTGTAATCTGGATTACAAAACAAAACCTCCGTAATCTGGATTACATTACAGCTTGTAAAGTCGTCGGCCGGGCGACGACTGTCGTCGGTCGCCGCCGACCGGCCGCCGCTGCCGCGCCGGCCGGCCGCCGCCGACCCCCGCGGCCGGCCGCGCCGACCCCCGCCGGCCGGCCGCCGCCGACCACCGCCGACGACCACCGCCGCCGGCGGTCCGGTGGTGTTCGCCGGCCGGTCAATGGTCACCGGCCGCCCGGCGACGGTCGTCAATTTTGATTACATTACAGGATGGATTGCCCCTCACCAAACAAAAGAATCCAACTTGTAATGGTTATCAAAGATTACATACAACTCATTACCAAACATAACAATGTAATCAAGATTACATTACATTACATTACAAACTTGATTACATTACGGACCGGATTACATTACCCCCTATCAAACATAGCATAAAGGGAAAGTCCTTCGATTTTTGCATCCATGACACTCTGTGTTTTGAAATTGTAAGGGAAAACACATTTGCCATTTAATCCTATAATTCTAGGCATTTGCCACAACCCTTTTCTTTAGGCCTTTATCTATTTAGGCCCTACAAATTTAGTAAATTACGATTAAGCCCTCAATTTTTGAATTGCCATTTTTAACCTAGGTTGCATAGGCACTCCTTTGGAATGCTTCCTCGTCTCTTTCTTACTTGGAACAAGTTAGGGGAATTGCTTTGTATCTTGTTGTGGTAGTGCCAGAGAAGAAATAAATGTTGGCTTGCCATTCATAATTTGGGATGCCATCCATATGCGGCATTAATGTTTGTGGTGGAGCCCTTAGACTCTTGGCTTTTAAGTAGATTGCATAAAAAGAGAAAATTATATCTTTATTAACTTAATTAGATCAGATTCCTCTCTACTTTCTAATTCATAGATTAGGTTATTTTTATCAAATTCCTATGAGGATCGATGGCAAATCTAGTAGGAGACCAAACAAGGGACGGCAGGAATAACAGGCTGTATATCTGTTCCATGGGAGTTGAAGCAGTAAGCTTCCACCTGCCATCCAGCGACGCCGGCTGGATATCCACATTCTGCATCTTGATGCCCGTGCAGGCCACGCTCCGGCTGCACCTCAAGCTGATGCCGATTCTCTGACTGCTCGTCCCTTTTATTCCGTAGTATTCCACGTCCCGCACTTCAACCGCCGATGTCTTTCTCCACCACAAATTAAACACAGAGTTAATTTCTTTTTTTTTTTAAAAAATACAGAAAATCAATAACCACAGGACGGCTTGAAGGTACAGTACTCTCAGGATTTACCTTGTTAGGGCAAACGTGGTCAGGACAGTAGTACTGATCGATAATGATAGGATTGTACACTGCTGTCAAGTTGATATGCTCAAAGATGATCCCTTTTGCATACCCCGATCCTCCCTGCATCCTCAAGCCAACAAACACACACCTCAAATCCATCAACAAGACCCATTCATTCTCACTCAGATTAAACCCTAATGAAAGAAAGAAAGAAAGAAAGAAAGAAAGGAAAAAAAAACATACTTGCCATGTCTTTATTCTCAGTCCATTTGATGCGTGAAATATATGAGAATACGACACACGAATTTGCTCCACCGCTGACAGAGAGTTTTGCTCACCAAGGCTACCAATGCTACAAGTAATTAAGCAAACCGCAATTAACTTGAGTTCATTAATGAAACGATTAACTCGAGTCGGCGTAACCTTATTCCGTGGCCGGGCCCGCATGTGATGCGGCTAACGTTCACATCGAAGGTGCCATTGCCGATCGAAACGCAATCATCTCCTGTAAGAATCATCATTAAGAATTCTAATCTGTTGATTAATTAAGCTAAATGGTTATGACCTGCGGCGATGATGCAGTTGGACACAGCGACGTGTTGGCTGTGGCTGACGTGGACGCCGTCGGTATTTGGGCTTTCCCCAGGAGCACTCACGGTGAGCCCATCAATTTGGGCCTTCGAACTTAACTCCAACACCACATGCATTTGAGGGCTGTTCCTGATCCGCAATCCCCTCACCGTGGATCCGTCGCACTTCATCACAACCAACGCCTGGTTTTTATTTATAAATTTCTTTTTTTAAAAAAAAACTTTGAAGTGTTTAATTTTTTAATAATTATTATTTTCGCTCGAGGTCTTACATGGGGGGCAAAGGAGCATTCCTGCAAAATTAAAAATATATATATATATTATAAAAAAAAGAAAAAAAAAATGTGAAAAATATATGCTTACGGGTCTATTTTTGCATTTCCAATAAGGTAGTCCCTGGCCGTTGATCTCTCCGTAACCGTCAATAACCAACCCATTGAGACTGTGAAACAGAATCCAACTTTGCACATTGCTCTCCCATACCACGTTGGGTCTCACGAGCGTTCCATCAATCTGTACCCATTTTTTTTATAAATTTAAATTTGAAATATCTATAAATGAAAATTTAAATTAATTATTAATTAATTACCTGAACATGGATTTTAGCTTTGCATGGGCAGAGAATATAATGTGGCTCAACAAGAAGGTTTTCCCTGATGGAACTAGAAGAGTGGGAGCCCCAGCATATGCACAAACTGCATTCCAACCTTTTAAAAATGCCTGAGAAATAATAACAATGATATATGATAACATATTAACCCTATACATAACACATATAGATAATCGATATTTTCATGCAAAAAAAAAAAGAGAGGATTAATCACTTGGGTATCATCTGTGATTCCATCTCCTTTTGCACCATAGTTAAGCACATTGTGCACTGAAGCAGCTACTAGTACAGTATTCAGAACAGTAGTCATTGCGCTCAACGTCACTGCTAGTACTGGTTTATGATCCTGCAGGCAGAAATTAGATATAGATCATAAATCTTTAAGTAAAACAAATATTAACATGCAGAAAAAGCACGCCATGGAATTATCTCTGGGAATAAATATTGGCATGCAGCAGTGGAATCATCTGAGTATTAATTAAATTTGTTTATGAAGCATTTGATGCATGGTTAAAGGATACGATATGAGAGAGAGAGGTGTCGATACGTGCCTTTGTATTTTTTTAATCGAGTCACGAAGGAGTTAATAAGTTGTGTAGAGAGTTAAGATGGCATTAATTAATTGCGAGTTAAAGGATGGTGGATACTTAATACAGTTGGCTTGGGACCGTTGGTAGGTTTGATTAGGATAGGATTATATTTTTAATCCATGTTTGACTCGTTTTTAACCAGCTAAGTCAATGATAATTGGCCGCCTGTGATTACCATCATAGTATAAGTGGGAAAACCGATCACTCTTTGGCCCAGGTACTATGAATCACAATTTATACAATAACAATGATAACATATTAAAATTACTTTTTTAGCCTTTGCCCTAGCAACAAAAACTAGAGTTTTAATTTGCATCCAAATTTTGGAGGGGGTATTTTAGTCATATAATAAATAGCCCATACTTTTATCAAGGGCTATAAATAAACTGAACGTTCGTGAACAAGCTTGGTATTCAGCTTGGTAAGAGTTTGTTTATGTTCGTTCAATACACACAAGATCGATTAAATAAATAAGCTTGAATCTCGTTGAATTAAACAAACAAGCTTGAATACATATGTATTCAACTCGTTAAGGTTCGTAAATAATATTCGTGAATAACATTCATAAAGCATATTTATTAATAAAACTCTTATCAACCTGCTAAATAAATAAAAAGAACTTTTAAAATATACAAATAAGTTTGAATTAGTAACTTCAATAACTAATGAAATAAGTAAAAGTTTCAAACAATCAAACAAGCTTAAATTGAGAGTAAGCCAAGCTTGAAAACTCAATAACATCTAAACAAATAAGCTCAAACCAAACTCAAGCTAAGCTCAGACTCATCAAAAATAAACTAAGGCAAGCTTGAATCATCATTTCTAAAGCTTGGTTTATTTTAGGTTCGGCTCGATTATCTGATCAAACAAGGTAGTAAATGGTGATTCGCTCGCCCTCAGCCTCCTTGCCAACCTGTCTTAGAGCTAATATGAAAGAAGTAAATCATGGGGGATACTAGCCTAGATATTGTGGCTAGCGCATGGGGAGGGGGGCACTGGCTTTGCGGGATTTTATCTCTCAAAACTCAAGGTGGCAACACTTACGCCCTAATCATTAGTCCATTCCATGAGGACAATTATCTTATCAAACAAGCTTGAACATCCCAAAACTTGACTTGGCTCGGCTTGTTTGCTAACTCTACTTTTATCCTTATCAAAAAAAAATCATACCAAACAAAAATAATTTTATCATACTTTATTAAATATTCTCATCTAAAACAGTCTTACCATTCAAATTTATAATCCATCGATAATCCTATCTTACACATCAAACGGTGCTTTTACTGTGGAAAAAAGAATAGCCTTTGTTTCGTCCCCACGGAATGGATTGATGATTAATATATGAATGTTACCACCAAGAGGTCTGGGGTTAAATCCTGGCAAAATCAATATGTTCATCCTCCCCACGCGCTAGCCATAGTATCCGAGCTAGTAACCTCCGTGATTTATCTCCTCAGTATTAACCCTGAGACGAATTAATAAGGACGTTGAAGATGAACGATTCGTCTTTCTTAAAAAGGCCACTGAGAATAGCATTTGTTTCAGTTTAAAGGGCATTTAATTTGTTGATAAAAAATTTTTTGTAGCAAATTAATTAAATTGGAAAATATATTAATATAAAAACCGCTGTTACTGAAAATGTATGTAAAAGGAGAATTAGTAATGCATAAGTATTGATTAAAAATATCAAATAATCAACTTGTGATTATATTTTAAATGAAAAAATTTAAATTATTTAGAGCAGGTTAATGCATAAAAGAAGTTATGTTCTTATGAAAGACTTTCATTAATATTTAAACTTATAATCTATGCTTGTTTCTATAATAGTTCATAATATACAAATTAATTATATATAGAATTCAAGATTTAATTATGATATGACATAAGGTATTTTCTCCTTAATAAATAATAAATTCGAAAACATTGACGATCAGAATTAACTTTCACAGGCTTTATACCTTGTTATAGCAAACGTGATCAGGCCAGTAGTACTATCGATAAGGATGAGGATAAGGATGGATTGTGCTCTGCTGTCAAGTTGATTGGCTCAAAGATGATCCTTGTTGCATACTCCGATCCTCCCTGCATCCTCGAGACCAGCAAACACACACCTCAAATCCATCAAGGTGGTGGTACAGAGGATTCCTATACCAGCGTCTCCATTTTAAGATTAACATAAAAAAAATAAATCATAAAAATTACTAATTTAAATATTTTAATTTATATATGAAAAGACAGACATATTGACTTCGTCAAATTTTAACTCCCTCAGACTTCAATATGATAAAATTGATGCCCTAACCATTAATCCATCCTGTGAAGACTCAAATCCATCAATAATAATCATTAATTCTCACTCAAATTCAACCAGGGGCGTAGCCAAAATTTAAAATTATCTAGGGCTGACAGAATCGAGAACCTTGAGAGTTAAAGGATCAAGAATTATGAGTAAACAAGCAAAATTGAATAATTGATCATCTTTAAGAATGAAAAATAAATAGATTTGCTGTTAAATATTGGATTTTTAAAGGGTTTAGTTGTAATTTTCTGGACTTAGTTGTAATTTTCTGGACTTGAAGGGCCTTTTTGTAAAAAAATGCCAAAAACTTATATAAAACCCTAAAAGCCCTAAGTTCTTCCCGATGCCTGATGAAACCACCCAAAATCAGTTTTCTCCTGATTTCCTTCGGTTCTGCCCAACGCTGCAGCGAGCAAACGCCCGATGCTCCATCGCGCCGCATCTTCGCCAGTGCAGAGTTCTCCTTCGCGAGGTGGTTGCCTTGACCGACGGTGAGTTTCCTTCTCCCTCGCGATTGGAGTCCTAGCCGCGTTGTTCTCTTCTCCCTCTCTAACTCCCCGCCGCAAACCCTAGGTGGTAGCTCTCTCTCTCCCTTGCGCAACAACCCAAGGCTCGCCGTTCCTCTCCACCGAGCAATCGAGAACCCCCAAAGACGAGCCAGTGATTACTCTTCTCCCTCGAAAACCCACTGCTGCCGCAAGACCTAAAACGCTAAAGTTTCCTCCCCATAAGTTCAAGAGTGGGTTGGGTGTTTCCCCTGCTCATTTTTCTTCTTCTCCGTCAAGGTGCACAGTAGGCGGTTGAAGGTGAGTTGATTTATTTGTAATTTATCTTGCTGTTGGTTTAGATCTTGTGACTGATGGTTTTGGGAGCTTGATTCTGAAATTTGAAAGAATCTGAGATAAGTCTTAGTTTGTTCTGCTTCGGTTAGATTGGAGTTAGCCGTGAGTTTTGAAAGGGGTTTAATTGTGGGTAATTAGGTAAGTTGATGAATTAATTATGGCTTAAATTTTCTTGGCTAATGTTTGTTTGATTAAAAGAGGGGTTAGCTTAATTAATGGATTAATGAATATGGTTTAAGTGGAGTAGATCCCAACATGATACGGTAGGGGATTTTGAGATTTAAAGTAATAACTTAATATTTGATGAATTAGGCTAAGCAGGAATCCGTTGTAAATTGTGAGTTATTTAAATAGAGGTTGTAATTAGATTTGTTCTAATTGTGTTTAGTATTTTGTTTAGATAATTTGCTAATTTTATAATTAGCTATACCTTATCATATATACAAGACCTTGACCTTGGATTCATTTCGGTTGATCGTGGATGGTCCTCGTTTAAGAAATTCTTCAATAAAAGGCGGGTATTTCTCCTTTGTACTCGAGTAGTTTCGTTTACCTTAAAGCATGTCTATCTTATGTTTAGTAGGTTGCTTGACCTTGTTCTTTGTCGTTTGTTATTTTAACATCGTCGTTGATACTTTTTCTTTGTTGATCTTCGAGTATTCCAAATTTGTATCCGTACAGTTCTCTATTGGTTTTCTGTTCTGTAAAGTGCCGTTTGTACTCGAGCACTTAGAAATTCATTAATCACAATTAGGTTTATTTGGCATTAGAAATACCCTACCTAGTAGTGTAGGTGCATAATCGTTGGTTTTCGATTTCTGGTTGCTGGTATTGATGCATCGTATACTCGTTGGATTTTATTGCATCGTTGTTCCTCCGGTTGTTCATGCATCGTATAGCATGCACCATACTTGCACGTTGCATACTAACGACTGTTGGGCTTACATTTGGTTAAGCTATCGTTAGTCATATTGTTGCTCGATTCACTCAACCACTTATTGTCGTGGTAGTTGTTAGAGTGCGAGCATCTGTCCTGTTATGCCAAACAGTGACACCCTCACCGTTGTTTTCGAGGGATATTAGAGTCGTTGGTGGCTCACCCTCACCGTTGTTTTTCGAGGGATATTGTAGCTGTTGATAGCTCCCCCGATGTACCGTGGTCTGGAGTGTGGACTCCTCAGCATCCTGTCCACTCAACCACATCTTCTGTGGTATTTGTTGTTGGAGTGGTACAGTTGTCACAGCTCTACCCACTCGGTCACACAGATGGGATGTGTTGACGGCTTGACTGGCGTCAGGGGTGACACATGTTATTGCATCATATGCATACGTATTTCTTTTATGCATTTGCTTGTGTTTGATGCACTTATATGAGCTATGGTTGTTGCACTTGATTGACATGCATGTATATGTAGGATTTATCGTTGTCGCGTTGTTTTTACCTGCTTAGTTGATATTCTATTTTATATCAGTTGTTATTCGATTTTATGTCTGATTGTTTTATATATGTTATGCATGTTTAGGAAATCTTATATTCCTTATGGACTGTACCCTGTTGGTTCTCTACTTATTGTACCTTTATTATGACATGCTTATTGTCTACTCATATACCCGCAGAGTCCACCCGGACTCACCACCGCTACCTCCTATTTTTGTTTCAGGTAGCAGGTAGATATTTTGCTTGGAGCCAGGAGATGATCCAGTTGCCAGCCCCTCAGTCTCTCAGTCCCACCGTGTCGGTTTGGGTTGGTTTGATTTAGAGTCTGATTTATTTCCGTAGTTATTTTTATTTATCGAGTATCGATTTAGTTTTGTCGTTACTACCGGTATGTAGATTTTCTTTATGTTAATGATGGCTGAGCCATCTATTATTTTGTTTTGATATAAACTGCGTGGATGTGTGTTTTATTTATTATTATGATGCCAGCCGCTTGTGGCTGAGCTAGTATTGGTGGAGAGTGTATGTACATTTGCCCCATATTGTCCGCCATACATGGGAGATGCTGCCTGATTTTCGAGGAAGCATGAGCCTCTGGGGTCGTGACATTTGCTATCATATTAATATACGTTAACTAAAATTATGAGATATAACTTATATTTACATATTAGACATATGTCGCTCATTACGTGAAAAAGCAGTGGCCACCTCACATGTGCCCACTCATAAAGTGATCGCACACGAAGCTGTTTCTAGTTGTCTCGGGAGGCCACGTTCATCTCGCGTGCAGTCACTTCGCTATCGGCCGCACACGAAGCAGTTTCTGATCGCCTGGCGAGTCAGTGTCCACCTCACGAGCGCCTCGTTGACCATCTCTCGAGTGGCCAACGATGGTTGGCTCTTTGTCAGCGACGGAATTAATATATTAAAGTAAAATTAGAGACAAAGAAATAGTACTGCGGAGAGGAAAAGAGACCTTACTATTGATAAATTCAGGGTAAAATATTAAACAAATTAGGATTAATATGTTTATTAATTTTTAAATATAATGATTTTTATAAAATTTATCATTTTAAATTGATATTTTATTTTTAAAATTAATTATTTTTAATTTGATATTTTACCAATTAATAAATTTGTGATTGACTAAAAAATAAAAAAAATAACCATTTTTTTTAAAGGAGGTGGGGCTAGAGCCCACTCTAACCCAAGGGTAGCTCTGCCCCTGAATTCAACCTTAATGAGATGTGCGACTTAAAGATACCCGACATATTTTATATCTCACATTTCATGTGTATTATAAATATTTTTTGATTTAAAATTTTTTTACTTAATATTAAATCCAATCCCTAAAACTTATTGTAAAAGTCATATTAATATAATCAGAGTTTTAAAAATAAACAAGAAAAATCGACATAGGCGGTGATATGGTGGTTATCCACGTGTCACCATGCATATTAAAAGGACATTACGTGGCTGGGGAAGTTTAGCATTGTTAAAACAAGGTATATTTTTGGTTGGTAATCATTTCCCAACCGGGATGTTCTCCCAATCAAGTATGTTTAGCCTGCCTTTGAGGATATGCTCCACTCGACCTAGATTTTTTCTAGGTCGGGAAGTCGGACAGACTCCAGGTAAGTTGGTTGGACTGAGAGGGAAGTTGAGTTCTCTCTATTTAGGATAGACAGACACTCCATGGGAGGAGTATATCGCTTGCCAACCGAGATATTAGGTGGCGGTCAGTCATTAAGACCATAATTAATACTTTTAATAGTATCGACTGTGTATTAAATAACAGATGGGCAATGGCCAAGTGCTTTAATGGTATCATTTATTGCGTAATTACAAAGATAACGGTCAAATTAAATGCTAGAAGGACATGAGGAACAGGAAAACACAGGATAAAAAGATAACGAAAGGACATAGTAAATGGTCTGGACTCTCTCATTCTCACAATATACTACTCCCCCCCCCCTTGATCCTAGACTGACTTGAGCATCGAAGTGAGATTGTCGGAATACTTTTCTGCGCCCTCCTAATGTTCTTCAGAATTATTTTCTCAGGTCATCTTCCTCGCTCAGTGCACCTATCACTAGGTTACCGGCAGTCGCCATCTTCCCTATTAGCTTCTAGATCAGGTGACCTCTAATGCATTGGAGGCGTCCCGAATCGGGGCGCGGACAGGTATGGAACAAAACGTTCGCTACATAATATAGTGATATTACGTTGCGAATAGTACGTTGTGAACGGAGAACTTGTGATTAGATCACAATGACTAAGCATATTTATGAGTAATTATGAATGTATTGAAGCATTCCCTAGTCAATAAATTGATGAGTTTGGACACCATTGATTTTGTGAGACTAGCATGGGTTATACTCCTTGGGTTGTCCAAGCAGTTGCTTTCCATTGACCGGAGACATTGGGATGTCGAGAATTAAACATGATATTAGTTATGGTAATTAGTTCATTGAAATCACTAGCTATGAGATTTTATATGACTCTCTACATATATAGATATGCCAATGAAAATCTCATTACAGCTCATGTGTAAATTTCCTTAGACTTAGGTATTCAAGTCACCTTGATTATGGAGACTTATACTTTAACATCTTAAGCAAACATCTCTTAGGAGGCATGAACCCGGGATGATTGGGTATAAGTCAAAGATCGGAAGGTATTTGAATAGACAACTACACCACTCCTTGCAAAGGAGATGTATGTGTACCCTATGGTCAATTGTCAAGATTATTACTCGATGTTTTGGCCAAAGAATCGTATGTCAAGAGTACAGGGTTCTTAGACACATGTCTCAGTAATTTGAATCCGCAAGATGAGGAAGTATTATTTGGGATAGTTATGTCATAGTCAGCCTAGTGGAACTGACACATACACCATATTCTAAACCAAGTGGGCATAAGATGAGTTAGGTGCTTGGCCATAAACCTGGCTATATGATGCCCAAGTTCTATATGGAACTGACACATAGACCCGGCTATATAGGCGCCCGAGTCAACTTGGGCGCTTGGTCATACAGGTGTTGGGGCAATCGGCCCTGAGATGATCTGGAGGATCATGATATTTTGATGTGTGGACAATATGGTTAAGTTAGGATTTGTGTTGATCTCATATGTGTACATGAGTGTGCAGGTGTACAGGTACACATGGACTTGGTTGATGTCTTCAGGTGAAGGATGGCATGGAGGTAAGTTGAAGGCTTACGTGCGCATCTGAGGGACCGTTGGATAACAGGGATGATGAGCCAAGGGACGCGGACTTCAAGGCGTACGTGAAGGGTGACATGGAGGCAAATTGGAGGTTTGCGTATGCATCCGAGGGACGAGGGCCGAAGATGAAGAAGGCGTGAAGGCAACAGTCGAGGCTGCTAGTGAAGAGTCAACTGGGCTGTGAGGATCTGAGTATGAGTGATTGTACTCAGGGGCTAAGCCGGGAGGGTTCGAGTGCGGAGTGAAATGTACTCGGAAGTGTAACCCTAGGCTTAGGACTCGGACCAGTCGACTGCCCTGGGGGCAGTCGACTGGTGCCAACTGGAGCAGCTGGCCAGATTCGAACGTTATGTGTAACGGTCAAATCTGAGTGGGACCAGGTGACTGCCATTTGGGCAGTCGACTGGTAGCGGCTGTTTCAGATTCGAGCCCTATTTAAAGGGGGCTCGTTTCCTACTATCTTTCTTGACGAAACTCGCTTGGGTAAAGTGAGTTAGTAGTCTATTGTGATCAGAGAGCGTTCGAAATGTTGTGGCGAGGTTTCTCCACCCACAAGGAGCGACAGATCTAGCCGGAGGTTATCCGCGGGTTGATCCACCGACGGATTCTTGGATTAGTCACCCTACCGGAGTGGATACCAAGTAAATCAGGTTGTTAGCATTGTTTTATTTCTTATTTACTTTGCATATTATTGTTTCCGCTGCGCTAACGACTTTGTAGAGATCAAAACGACCAAAAAGTGCTATTCCCCCCCCTCTAGCACACCGAAAACGATCCTTCAGTTGGTATCAGAGCAAGGACCTCTCTTGATTGGAATAACCGCCAAGGGAGCAAAGCAAAGCTAGAGGGAATGATGGAGGATAAGCTAGGGGATGATATAAACTCACCACCACAGTATAATCATAAGGATTTTGAGTATTGGAGAGCTAGGATGAAGATGTGGCTCGACATGGATTGGGAGTGTGTAATGGTGATAGAAGAACGATTTGAGATCCCTAAGGACAAGCATGGAAAGAAGCTCCGGCCTAGGTATTGGACCAAGGAGCAACAGGAACATGCAAGGGCCAATGAGAAGGTAATTAATATTTTGGTTAATATTGTGCCTACTAATATTTTGGGTGATGTAGGGAATTACAAAAATGCATATGAGTTATGGAAGAAATTGGAAAAGTGTCGTGAGAACCCTACACAAACTCAAGGAATAGAGGAGTCCGAAGAAATAAGCTCAAGTGTCCAAGAAGACCAAAGAGAAGGTGAATTATCAAGTGAAGTGGAGACATTGAGTGAAAAAGGATCCACCTCATCCGAAGAAGAAGAAGAAGTATCACTATCAAGGATTGAGGGGAAGGAGAGACCCTCATCCACACCAGACCAAGAAAAGGCTTCAAACTCCACCAAAGTCAAGTCAAAAGAGCATATTAAATGTTTTGGGTGCAATAAAAAGGGACACTACAAGAATAAGTGTCCACTAGGTAAAAAGGAGGTAATTCCTAAGCCCAAATCCATTCAGTTTAAATCTAATACTGGTTGTAGGAATGAGAAAGCTCAAAACAGAAGAGGTAGAATTCGATGCTTCACATGCGGGGAGCTTGGGCATTATCATACAAAATGTCCAAGAAGTGGAGAGCTCAAGAAGATGGAGCATCTTAGGAAATGGGAGAAAGAGGAAAGGAAGAAGAGCACTCATCAAGGAGGAGCCCCGAGGGTAAGGGAGGTAACCTCTAACTCTACTCATGCTTCAAATTCTTCCATGATTGCTCAAAATGGTTGCATAAATGATAGAATTGATAACAATTGCGTGCTCATGCATGTTTTTGGTTTTAAATATCATGATAGGAATAAAAACAATTTTGTATGCCAAAACACCAAAAATTCTATGATGCATGAAAAATCTAGGAACTCTAGGAATAAGGACCAAGGCATAAATTCTAAGAAAGGGAGGAATATGCCTAGAAAAATAGGGAGATCTAGAAATGATCAAATTAGGTCTAGTGATCCTAAGGTTAGGGAGTTAGAAAAGAAAAATCAAGTTTTAAGAGCAAAACTTGATCAATTTGAAAGAAACTTAGGTAGAGTCTTTCAAGGGTCCAAGGGATTGAACATGATATCGAAGGACCAAAGTCATAAGAGTGGTAGGTCGGGTTTAGGACACCATTCTAGGAGGTCTAATGTTGATAAAGTATCATATTCAAGGATGCCTTACAACTATGGTAGAGAAAAAAAGTCAAAAATGGCAAAGAAAAGCCATTTGAAGGAAAAGAAAAGAAATTGGCCAAGAAAAAGGTCTATAGAGTTAAGAGAGTAATAGTGGAAGGACAAGAAACACCGGAGGAGCACCGGTATGGGCTTGCTTTTGTAGAAAAGTTACCTAGGGGATAACTAGGGCTAGGATCTCAAGGGAGAGCTCTAGAAGCCAAAGTGGGTTCCATGGTCAATGAATCTCAAGCGGTTTCCTCTAGGAGATTGAAAAGAATTATAGGGTGTGCCAAGAGGCTTAAGAGGCTAAGGTTAGCCTAGTCCTAGAGAATTAGCACATTAAGGAGAGGATTACAGAGAAAAAAGGTGAATTTAGGATTTTATCCAAGACAAATAGGTATGAATGCCTAAATACCATATAACTTGGTGCTATGAATGGATTATGGATGAGTATGGGAAGGAGCACCAAGGTGAGGCCCAAATTAGAACTCTTGGGAAGGGTTTCATGATACCTTTTAGAGAAACTCGGAGTTTGTACAAATCTTGGGATTTGGGATGACTTTGATTGAAATAATATTTTTTCCAAGTAAATATAGGGCCCACAAATGTCCCCACAAAAATTCAGAATTTTTGAGAATTTATGGAATTAGTTAGGCATTTCTGAAGTTCGGATTGGAAAGCTGAAAAACAGATACCAGTTGACTGCCCTCTGGCACTCGACTGCGAAAATCCATAGAATGTAATTACACTCTGGCCCAGTCGACTGCCAAATCCTAGTCGACTGGGATGCGAGTTTTATAAAAGGAAAGGGCGCACCGGGGAGAAGCAAACCTCTAGGGGTTTGGCGATTTCCCGGCGATCTTCACCTCTCTCACACTCCTCTTTCGATCTTAGCCCCTTTCAAACCCTAAAGACCCTCTCTAAGTCATCCCTCAACCTCGATCTACTTCTAAGGTTTGCTAAAACCTCATCTTGTCAAGCCACACTCTCAAACTCAAGTCAACATGAGGAGAATGAAAAGGTATTACGTTTTAAGGTTTATTTTTCTTGGTTAAGCAATGATTTGGCACTAACATGGTATTTTTATGTGTATTTCTTGATGTTTTTCCTTTGGGGGGGGGTTGTCTTGGCATGCATGTGTATGTATGGGTTTTAGAATGACTTCTAAGAGGTCTAGGGGTGAAGGGTCATCCCGACAGAGTCAGGAAGAGTCCAGGTTTAGGTCCCCGGAGTGTAAGAAGCGTTTTGAAGAAAACGAATTTGTGACAATGAGTTGCAGATACCTAAACAAAACTTTCTTTCAAGAAAAGTCCCCTCAGTTAGCTGAAATGATTACTCATTTTCAGCTAGATCAGCTGGTTTACTGCCAGCATGACATAGACATTGACTTATGTTCAGAGTTTTATGCAAATTTGACCTGTATTGACTTTGATAACAATTTGTATGAGTCTCGAGTTGCTGGTGTTCCTATCCCCTTCTCTGTCATGGGTTTAGCCGGGTTCCTACAATGTAGGGCGTCCAACAATGTATCTGTTTACTTTCCTACTGTTGTTGAACCCTTAGAGTTTCCTGGAGTCACAATTGATCAGATTCACATGCATTATTTCAGAAGACATAGGAATGACTCGGAGCGTCTTTTTGATGCAAAACCCATGCGACCATTTAGCCATGTCTTGTATAAGGTCGTTGTCGAGTGCATCTTGCCTATTGTTACCAAGGGAAGGTCTAAGGTCAGACTCCCACATTTAGTGATGATGTATGCCTTAGAGAGGAGGTTGGACATTGATGTCTCCCTACAGGTTTTCAGTGCCATCTGTCATTCTTCCCATAGTGTCAATGGGAAGATATATATGCCCTTTTGTCATATCCTGACCGAGTTTCTTCATTTACGTTTTGGCATCCATGTATGTAATGGTCAGGTGAGGCACCTGTCAAAGGACTAAGATCAAATTGGCACGCGCCAATTGTCCTTAGCAGGTATTGAGTGTAGACAGGGGGCATTCATTTGGAGGGAGCGCCCGGAGGCCGCTGAGGCAGATGAGGAGCCCGCTGAGCTGATCACACGTGCAGAGTACACCCAGCTCTGGTCCGATGTATACACACTTCAGGAGGATGTTCATGTCACCCGTGAGGATGTACATGAACTTCGGCGGGCGGAGCAGCGGCTTGAGGCAAAAGTTGATAGAGTTATCGGCCGCCAGGATGATATGTACGAGATGATGCAGCAGTGGCATCTCGCCTTTCAGGGTCCTCCTCCTCCACCTCCAGGCGGTGATGATCACATGTTTTTCTGATAAGATGGCATAGCTTTTGGGAGTTTTCAGTGTTGAGAGTGTTTTTCATTGGTTATTGTATTATACTTCTCAAACACATTCTATTCTGATGGTTGTAGTTATTTGGATGACTTGGGCGTTTTAGCCCTAGGTACGCTTTCAGGCCATATGTCATGGCCATGTCTATGTTTATTGCATGAAACATCTATGTGTTACTTCTTTATGGCATGAGACTTGTGTCATTAGTTTTCTATTTGTCTAGTGAAATTTTATCATGCTAAATGATGCTTTGAAAGTTGCTTTCTTTTATGATCATTATATATGTGTTCATGATATATTTGAAATTTTAGAGTGTTATATCATGGGTTGATTGAAAATCGAATAGTGGTGTTATATAAAGGGATGGTCATTTAGACTCAAGAGGAAAAGAGGGGGAGCTCTTGTTAAAGGTTACATTTCTATAAGAAAGGAGAGTTTGGGAATCATGTTAAATATCCAATGAAGTTGATAGAAAGTGAAACCTATAGGATACCATGATTGGATTTCAATATTGATACAAAGTTGACATGAATTGAGAAGTTTGAAGTGTGTATCAAAAGTCAAGCACGATTGATCTTTTTCATGAACCAAATTTTTCTAGGGTAGGGAATACCTTAACGATTGTGCTTGCAAAGTTTCACATTTTTCTGAATTTTTTAGAATTTTTTATTCGTTTCTGAATTTCAGTTAAAATTCTGAAAAACTGCGTATCAGTCGACTGCCAGGATCGCAATCGACTCGGAGTGAGGGCAGTCTGTATTTTTCTGGTTTCTGAGTTTTTTTTTCAAAAACATGGGTCAGTTATATTTGGCACCAAGAGTAGGGTTGCTTGGGGCAATCTTTTGATGGTGTCAAAGGGGGAGAATTTGAGTATTAAGTTAGGGTTGGGCTTAAAACTTAACTTAGGATGGATTGTGACTTTAGAGTTAAGTTGGGTTTGGAACTTAACTTGGGATTAGCAATAAGGATTGAAATTTGGGAGAAAGCATATATAGGTTAAGGGGGAGGTTGCCTCTTGTGTGATATGCTTGAATTTCAATTGCTTTTGCTATTATCATTGCTATATGTTTACCTAACTTAACATATTGCCACACATCAAAAAAGGAGAGATTGTTGGGGCAATCGACCCTGAGATGATCTGGAAGATCATGATATTTTGATGTGCGGAGTGAAATGTACTCGGAAGTGTAACCCTAGGCTTAGGACTTGGACCAGTCGACTGCCCTGGGGGCAGTCGACTGGTGCCAACTGGAACAGCTGGCCAGATTCGAACGTTGTGTGTAACGGTCAAATCTGAGTGGGACCAGGTGACTGCCATTTGGGCAGTCGATTGGTAGCGGCTGTTTCAGATTCGAGCCCTATTTAAAGGGGCTCGTTTCCTACTATCTTTCTTGATGAAACTCGCTTGTGTAAAGTGAGTTACTAGTCTATTGTGATCAGAGAGTCCGAAGTGTTGTGGCGAGGTTTCTCCACCCATAAGGAGCGACAGATCTAGCTGGAGGTTATCCGGGGGTTGATCCACCGACGGATTCTTAGATTAGTCACCCTACCGGGGTGGATACCAAGTAAATCAGGTTGTTAGCATTGTTTTATTTCTTATTTACTTTGCATATTATTGTTTCCGCTGCGCTAACGACTTTGTAGAGATCAAAACGACGAAAAAGTGCTATTCACCCCCTCTAGCACACCGAAAACGATCCTTCAACAGGCACTTGTTTGCAACTCAGGCACTTGAGAACAAATTCTATACGTTTAACGGTCGTTGCAATGTGAATAAGCTTTGACTTGAGTCAGGTGCCCGTGTGGTACCACGTCAACATCTTGATAGGTTTGTCTATGGGATATAAATAGACCCCTTAATTTTAGAAAGATAAATAACAACTATGTATTCAATTTCTTATTCTATTCTGAGCTTTCCAAAGATTGTAAGAGGCTTCTTCGCCTACAACGGAGACATTTTTAGTGCGCTTTTCAACTGCCTTGGATTAGCAACCATTCTGAGTGCAATCAATTAAATTATAGCATCTTCCTTTTAGAGTTGTTTATGCTTTCCATTATTTTAATTAATTGTTCAACTAATTAATTATCTTTGCTAAAGAAACTGCTAAAGATCTAGTTTATATTTGCAGGGCTATTCACTCCCCCAGTCGGCCTACATGGGTCCAACACCTATAAGGTCACACGTACTATGAGTTTTTCTTAGAAACTTAAAATGAATTTGAGAATTAGATTCTCAAGTCAAGATAGAGATAATGTTTGGTTGGACCAAGTAAGAAAAACAAATATAGAAAGATAATTGTCATAATGGAAGCAGGAATGGTCATGCCTATTGTAGGCGATATGGATTCATTATGGTTTAATAATAAACCAAAAGGGGTTTGGTTTTGTTATTAACCAATGTGGTTTAATAATAATAAACTAAGATAGCTTAGTTTTGAACCAAACTTAATATTAATGGAAATGAATCGGGTTAGTTTTGCTTATTGGTTTGGGAGATGACTTACTATCCAAGTCATGTAGGGGTGTATAAATACACCCTTCAAGAGGAGAATAATTGATAATCGGTTTTGGAGAAAACCTAAAAAGAGATTTTAGGTATTCTCCTCTCCTCTTCTCTCCCTCTCCTTCTCCTGGTCGTTGCCCACAATAAGGAGGCATCCTTCCTTGTTTCCACAGCCCTAGCAGCCACTGGCCACCACTGTGGGTCGACCCTCCGGCCACTTGTCGCTGGCCATCGACCGCTAGATCAAGAGTCTCCACCAGCAGATCCAAAGGAGGTCGGACCTTCTTGCTTGGCCGGACCAAGCTTTTGGCTGGATCTCCCTTGGCAATTGGGAGTTCTTTTGATTGCTTCTTTTCCATGCTTGACTAGTACCGATCGGAGAAGAATGACTTGGGCTTCGTGAAGCCTTCTCGATGATAACTCAGTGTGGATATGAGTAAAGGAAAACTCCGTCAGGTTTGTTATTTGATGCCCTTTCCACTGCGCATCATCCGTTAGGTACGCCTAGAATAAAAATTATTTTAGGAAAAATTTATTTTATGATCATGTCTAGCCGTGTTGTATCCTTGCATGTGTATGGTGTGTGTTATATAATAATTTAGGAAATTATTATGTTTTATCTTCCACTGTGCATGCTTTTGAAACATATTTTAGCATGCACCACATTAGGCTACCCAACAGTTTATCTTCTTTTCATAAGTATTATGTTGCTAATTCAGTGTTGTTGGTTGATTCTTATCCTTTTTGGATTATAAATTCAGAAGCAACGAATCATGTAGCTCATAATAGAGCTACATATGTGGAGTACCGTCAGGTACCATCTGGCAACAAATTGATATATATGGAAAACAATTTAAGGATTGAAGCCAAAGGAGTTAATACTTACAAACTCAACCTATAGGGTATCTATTGCCTAATTGATTAAGAAAAAAAACTCAACCTACGTGGTGGATGTACCTTATTTTTATATGATATCCTTTGTGCTTCTGAAGTTCGACGAAATTTAGTTTCCATTACTAGCTTTGTTGATTGGGGTTATTATATAAACTTTTATAGTCGTATGTGGAACTTAGTATTAACTCTATGTTAATAGAATATGATTGTGTAACAAATGGTTTCATGATTCTTAATGTAGAACCAGATATTAATTATGATATTAACGGTTTCTTTTCAAACAATACACTTACTAGTGATGTTGATATTAACGATGAAGTTTGGCATGCTAAATTGGAACATATCGGACAAGAATGAATGAATAGATTAGCTATGGAGGGCCTATTAGACACTCAAAATAAGAATAATTTATCTATATGTGAGCATTGTCTTACAGGAAAAGTAGCTAGGAAACCATTTGGTAAGACTATTATAGTTGAATCATCATTGCAATAATTAATTCATTCAGATATTTGTGATTCGATGAATGTGAAGGCTAGACATAGAGGTTTCTATTTCTTTATATTTATTGATGGTTTCATATGTTTTGGTCATGTGTATTCAATTTCTCATAAATATGAAGTATTAGATTATTTCAAACATTTTTTGAATGAAGTTGAAAATCAATTAGATCATAAGGTTGAAACCTTACACACTAACCATGAGGACGAATATTTGTCTGATCAATTCAAGATAATATGTAATGATAAAGGGATTATTGTTGGAGCATTCTATGGTCCGGAGTAACCATGTGTTTTGATGTTTGGGCAAAGGGTTTAAGTTAGGTTCACCCTTGTGTTTGATTTGTGTATTTGAGTGTGCATGTTTGCAGGATACACATAGACTTAGTTGGACGTCTTCGGGTCCGGTGAAGGATGGCATGGGGAGACGATCCGTGAGCTTGCATGCATCCGAGGGACAGTGGACAAAGAAGGGACGATGAGCCGAGGGAAGCGAACTTCGAGGCATACACGAAGGATGACATGGGGAGACGAGCCGTGGGCTTGCATGCATCCGAGGGACGAGAACCAAAGTCGAAGAAGGCTTGAAGGCAACAGGTCGAGGCTGCTGGATGAGGAGTAAGCTAAGTCGTGAGGGTTCGAGTGCTGAGGGAATTGCACTCGGGAAGGGAAACCCTAGGTTTAGGGAGTTGGAAGTCGACTGATGCTTGGATCAGTCGACTGATGAAGAGCACAGAAAGATCAATCGACGATCAATCGACTGGTGTCGACTAGAATTCGAAGCGTCGGTCTGTGACATTCGAATTCAAGAGGACCAGTCGACTGGTGTTAGCACCAGTTGACTGGTAACGGTCTTTTCAGCATCGAGCACTATTTAAGAGAGCTCATTTTTGGCTGAGTTTCTTTGACGAAATAGGCTTGGTTAGAGCCTATTAGTTGTCTCCTAGTGCTCACTGCTCAGGTATTGTCGCGGGTTTGTGGCGAGGTTTCTGTTGATGCAGTCTGGCCCGGTTGTTGTTTTGGTGTTTGATAATGATTTAAGTTTGGTTGAGCGAATTTGGGTTAAAGTCCTGATCGAGGATTAGGCATGGTATGGAAAATCCTAGCTTGGAGGGCTAGGTGTTGGAAAATCCTAACCTAGAGGGTTGGGTGTGGAAAATCCTAGCTTGGAGGGCTAGGTGTTGAAAAGTCCTAATTCAGAAGGGTTGGGTGAAAAGTCC
This sequence comes from Boesenbergia rotunda, assembly GCA_024364735.1. Taxonomy (NCBI): domain Eukaryota; kingdom Viridiplantae; phylum Streptophyta; class Magnoliopsida; order Zingiberales; family Zingiberaceae; genus Boesenbergia; species Boesenbergia rotunda. The sequence goes on from JAGFNQ010000198.1 coordinate 340,016, forward strand.
TAGCTTGGAGGGCTAGGTGAAAAGTCCTAGCTTGGAGAGATAGGTGAAAAGTCCTAACTTAGAGGGTTAGGTAAAAAGTCCCAACTTGGAGAATTAGGTGAAAAGTCCTGGCTTGGAGGGTCAGGTGCCTAGCTTGGAGGGCTAGGTTGGATGAAGGTCTAACTTGGAAGGGTTGGGTGAAAAGTCTTAGCTTGGAGGGCTAGGTGAAAATTCCTAGCTTGGAGGGCTAGGTGAAAAGTCCTAACTTGGAGGGTTAGGTGCAAATTCCCAACTTGGAGAGTTAGATGGAAATATCCTAGCTTGGAGGGCTAGGTTGGAGCCCCTGGATCGGTCTGGTGATCGATCAGGGAGTTGGCACAGTGCTCCTTCGTGGATCGGTCTGGTGACCGATCAGGGAGTATGCGTTTCACTCACTGCACAGCTCCTGATCGGCCTGGTGACCGATCAGGGAGCACACAGTGAGTTGAGTTCCCCCGCTGATCGGCTCCTGAACGGTCCGGTGACCGATCCAAGACCTAGGATCTGATTAAAGTTTCCTGCCTGATTGGTCTGGTGACCGATCAGGCTGGAGCCTGATTGGTCTGGGGACCAATCAGGAATATGCAGAAGACTGCTGGATCGGTCTGGTGACCGATCAGGCGCAGAACTTTATTTCAAATACGCTGTCAGAAGCTCTGATTGCGTCTGTTTTCTCTGCCGATTCTCTGATACACTGCTGATATGTTTTGATATGCATTGCTAAGCCTCTGTTGGAGTGTGCAAGTGATAGCAGGTGATTCAAACACTCAAGGAGGGTCAATGGGAGGCTTTCCATTGAGCAGGTTTGGCTGTTTCTCATTCTCAGGTTTCAACGGACAACTGACGCAGCTGGCGACTGACGGAGGCTCAGCTGGAGAGGAGGTCTTCAGTGGACTGAGTGCTCAGGGAGGTCAGTGGGTTCAGGCTGGCTCAGTGGATGCTGATGAAGCTTGTGATGGTGAGCAGAGCTTAAGAAAAAGCATATGCAGAGGAGCTGAGGCGAACAAGACAGAAACTTGGGAAGTTTGGCTGGGCGGTGTTCGTGCTCTCTGTTGCTTTGTGCTTGAGCTACAACTGCTAAGGAGGTTGCTACTACACATATTCTGATCCTTGAAGCAACCTGTTGAGAGATTGCATACTTGAGCACTTGGAAGAAGAAACAAGGAGCTCGGTGAGTCCATCAGCAAGAAGACACGAAGAGGGAGTTCTTGCGTGAGATCTTGGCTGGGTGGAGCTCGGTGAGGGGTTTGCTTGTGTTCTTGCTTTCCTAAGTGCTCAGTAAGGTTTCTTCTTGTGTTTCATTGTGCTTAATTCCATATATTGTTTGAAACGCTGTGGAGAGGTTTCTCCACCGAGAAGGAGGATTTGATATCCGGATTTTACGGGGCTTGATCTGCCGACGATCAAGGGATCGCCCACCTTAATGGCACGCCAAGGAGTAGGGGTAAGTTATCCCCGAACCTTGTAAACGATCCTTGTTAGCGTTTACAGTTAGCTTTTCATTTCTGCATTCATACTCTGTTTGGTTTTTGCTTCCGCTGTGCTACTAACATTGAAGTGCAGAAATCTCAAAAGATAGAAAGCGATTTTTGTATCCGACTAGATTCACCCCCCCCCCTCTCTAGCCATCCGAGTTCCAACAGTTTCTTCACCCATAAGGAGCGACAAGAGCTAGCCAGAGGTCTTCCGGGGACTCATCCACCGACGGATCGGGATCGTCCACCTTACGGACAATCGTGGAGTAGGAGTATCATCTCCGAACCACGTAAAGGTTTGGTATTAGCATTATTTTAGTTTGTAGTTAAGTTTTCGCTTGTGCTTGCTAACACGTGTAGGAAGAAATTGCGATCGAAGTGGGTGAACGACTATTCACCCCCTCTAGCCATACGTCAAGGTCCCAACGAGTGGTATCAGAACAAGGTCGCTCGTATACGGACTAACCGCCGAGAGAGCAAACAGCTAGAGGAAATGACGATTGAAGAAAGATTAGGGGACGATATCAATGTTCCACCTCCCTACGACCGCGAGAGTTTCGAGTATTGGAGGATGCAGACAAAGACATGGTTCGGCATGGATAGGAATCTCATGATCGCGCTAGAAGAGCCATTTGAAGTTCCAAAAGATAAACACGGGATAAAGCTCCGACCACGATATTGGAATAAGGAGCATCAAACGCAATCAAAGGCAAATGATAAGGTAATATCAATTCTACTTAATATTTTGCCTAATGATGTGATTAGCCGTGTAGGTGAGTACAAAAATGCACATGAACTATGGAGCAAGATGATAGTGTTGGGGCAATCTATGGTCTGGAGTGACCATGTGTTTTGATGTTTGAGCAAAGGGTTTAAGTTAGGTTTGCCCTTGTGTTCTAATATGTGTATGTGAGTGTGCAGGTTACACATATTGACTTAGCTGGACGACTTCAGGTATGGTGAAGGGTAGCATAGAGGTAAGTCGTGGGATTGTGTGCACCTGAGAGACCATGGATAGCAGGGACGATGAGCCGAGGGGTGCAGACTTCGAGGCATGCATGAAGGATGGTATGGAGGCAAGCCGAGGGCTTGCGTGCGCATCTGAGGGACGGGAGCCAAAGATGAAGAGGCCGCGAAGGCAACAGTCGAGGCTGCTGGTGAGGAATCAGCTGAGTCGTGAGGGTACGAGTGCTAAGGATATGTACTCAGGGAACTCCTAGGGGTCGAGTGCGGAGAGAATTGTTCTCGGGAAGGGAACCTAGGTAGGGCAGTCGACTGGGGTTCTGGCATTCAACTGGTAAACCCCACAGCAAGACCAGTCGACTGCCAATGGGGCAGTCGACTGGTAGCGGCTGAAGAATTCGAACGTTGAGCTTGCAGTGGTCGAATTTGGGTCGGGGCAGTCGACTAGTGGCGGCCAAAACAGACTTAAGCTCTATTTAAAAGGGCTTCGTTTTGGCTGGGAGCTTTAACGAATTTGGCTTTGGGTAAAGGCCAAATAGTAGTCTAAGAGTTCAGAGGTGCAGTTGGGATTGTGGCGGGGTTTCTCCACCCACAAGGAGCTACACGAGCTAGCCAGAGGGCATCCAGGGAGTGATCCACCGAAGGATCGTCCACCTTACGGACTGCCGTGGAGTAGGAGCGTCATCTCCGAACCACGTAAACAGTAACGTGTTAGCGTTTGGTTGTTTTTATTGTTATTATTTCCGCTTGCGCACTAACAGTTGTAGGAAGAAAATCAAAGAAACGCTATTCACCCCCTCTCTAGCTTGTCGAACACGATCTAACAGATAGCGCTTCATGAAAACCCTACACGAGTAGAGGAAGAAGAAGAAGCCAATGAGATGAGCTTAATGGTCTAAGAAGAGGAGAAGGATCAATTGGATGAGAAAAGAAGTTCAACATCCGAAGAGGAGGAGAAAGAAGAAAAAGATTCATCCATCTTCTCAAGTGAAGTGGCACAAGAAATTGAAGAATCATCCACTTCATCAAAGGAGGAAGAAGAAGTCTCCACTTCGAGGATTGAGGGGGAGGAGAGACCATCCTCAATACCGGAGCAAGAAGAAGCTTCCACCTCCACCAAAGCAAAGTCAAAGGACCACATTATTTACTTTGGGTGTAATGAAAAGGGACACTATAAGGACAAGTGTCCAAAGGGTAAGAAAAAGGAGGTAAACCCTAAATCCAAGTCAATTTCTTTAAATCCTAACATGGGTTGTAGGGAAAAGAAGGAGAAGAAGCATATAAGGTGCTTCACGTGTGGTGAGCTAGAACACTATCACACCAAATGCTCAAGGAAAGAAGAATTCAAGAAATTAGATCATTTGAGAAAATGGGAGAAGAAGGAGAAGAAGAAAAGCTCACACCAAGAGGGAGCTACAAGGGTAAGAGAGGTAATCCCTAACTTTAAGTTTAAATGTAATTCAAATTTAAACTCCTCCATGCAGGTTAGAAATAATGAAAATTATTTACCCATGCATAGTTTTGGTTTTAGATATCATGATAAAAATAGGGTTAATGTTGCATATCGGGAATTCATGCATCATGATAAACCTAGAACCTTTAGACCTAAGGGCCAAGACATTAATCCCAAGAAGGGGAGACACATGCCTAGAATGGGTAGGTCTAGGAATGTCCAAGGTGGACATGTTGATTCTAGGTTTAAGAACCTAGAAAGGGAAAATCAAGCTTTAAGGGCAAAGCATGATAAATTAGAGAAAACCCTAGATAGATTCACTATTGGATCAAAGGGTTTAGGTGTGGTGTTGGGTGATCAAAAACCCAACAATGATATATTGGGTTTAGGATACCGATCTAAGTTCTCCGATGCCAATGAAAAAAATATGCTAGGGTATTATATAACTATGGCAAGAAGGAGAAGTCCAAGAATGACAAGGGAGTGCCATTTAAGGGTAAAAAGACCTTAACTAAGGACAAGTTGTCCAAAGTTAAAGGGAAGAAGTGTTTAACCAAGGACAAGGGGTCCAAGGTTAAGAAAGTTAAGGTTGTAGGTCAAGAGTCACCGGAGGTACACCGGTGTGGCCTAGTGGTTGTTGAGTCATCTAGGGAGGTGACTAAGGCTAAGAGCTCAAGGGGGAGCTCTAGGAGCCAAGTCGGGACCCATGGTCTATGGCTCTCGGGAGGATTTCTCTCGGAAGTCTAGATGGGTCATGGAGTGTTCCAAAGGAGTTGAAGACGGATTTAAAGTCTCAATCCTAGGGATTTGACACATTGGATTTGAGGATCATGCATAAAATATGACATTGGGGTCATATTACATGGAAGTTGATTTTTGATGTATAGATGTCATATAAATCAATGCTAAGGATGCATTGTGGTTTGGTATGAGCAGATACATCAAGAGGAGGTCAAAACTAGGACTTTGGGTCAAGGTTTAATTGAACCATTTAGATAGTTTTGAGTTTTGTGTCCATCTTGGGATTGGTGATAGATATATTTTTGAATGTATTTTTCCCAAATAGACACGGGTACCACAAACCTCTCCACAAAATTTGGGAATTTTTGGAGATTTGTGAAATTTCTGGTGTATTTCTAAAATTGGGTCAGAAATGCTGAAAATAGAGTTTTCAAGATACCAGTCGACTGGTTCAGGGGACAGTCGACTGGTAACAGTGTTGTCGGAGAGAGACTAGCTACTGTTTGGTTTTTTGATGGGGATCAGTCGACTGGTAACTGTCGCAGTCGACTGATATAGGCTGAAACTGTTTTTCAGCAATCGAAAAGTGTCGTAATGATGCAAAACAAGTGTATAATCTTATGGGAGTTAATACACTTTGTTTATGATCACTAGAGGTTAAAGGATTCAATAAGAGGAAAATTATTGGAGTCATTTTGATTTATGGCAAAGGGGGAGAAGTGTTGGGTTTAAGTAGGAAACCAAATACGTCTTTGCAAGAAATCCTTAATGATAAAAGAAAATTTTAAAATTAAAAAATTTTAAAAGTAAGGTGAAGAAATCCTAGTTCAAGGGGGAGCTTAGGTAAAGGGGGAACATTGTTGCTCATTTGGCGAAAGGGAAACCTTGAAGATGTTCTTAAAAAGCCTTTGTAAGTCCAATATAGGGGGAGCCTTGGAGAGGTTCTTAAGAAGCCCATTTTAGTAAAAGTCCTAAACTTATTGGGAAGGTTTAGGTGTGGGGATATCTTGTGATAGGATCCATGCATATTTGCATTGCATACGCATTGGCGATATAAGTCCAAGGTGACGTCTTGACAACGTAAGACCAAATGGTTATTAGCATTGTATTTGCTATATATTTGTTTTCCCCAACTTAAACGTATTGCCAAACATCAAAAAGGGAGAGATTGTTGGAGCAATCTATGGTCTGAAGTGACCATGTGTTTTGATGTTTGGGCAAAGGGCTTAAGTTAGGTTCACCCTTGTGCTCGATATGTGTATTTGAGTGTGCAGGTTTGCAAGATACACATAGACTTAGTTGGACGTCTTCGGGTCCGGTGAAGGATGGCATGGGGAGACGAGTCGTGGGCTTGCATGCATCCGAGGGACCGTGGACAGCAAGGATGATGAACTGAGGGAAGCGAACTTCAAGGCATACGCGAAGGATGACATGGGGAGACGAGCCGTGGGCTTGCATGCATCCGAGGGACGAGAGTTAAAGTCGAAGAAGGCTTGAAGGCAACAAGTCGAGGTTGTTGGATGAGGAGTCAGCTAAGTCGTGAGGGTTCGAGTGTTGACGGAATTGTACTCGGGAAGGGAAACCCTAGGTTTAGGGAGTTGGCAGTCGACTGATGCTGGGATCAGTCAACTGATGAAGAGCACAGAAAGATCAATCGACTGGTGTCGACTAGAATTCGAATCGTCGGTCTGTGACATTCGAATTCAAGGGGACCAGTCGACTGGTGTTAGGACCAGTCGACTGGTGTTAGCACCAGTCGACTGGTAACGATCTTTTTTGCATCGAGCACTATTTAGGAGAGCTCGTTTTTGGCTGAGTTTCTTTAACGAAATAGACTTGGTTAGAGCTTATTAGTAGTCTCCTAATGCTCAGGTATTGTCGAGGGTTTGTGGCGAGGTTTCTCCACCCATAAGGAACGACAAGAGCTAGCCGGAGGTCTTCCGGGGACTCATCCACCGACAGATCGGGATCGTCCACCTTACGGACAGCCGTGGAGTAGGAATATCATCTCCGAACTGTTGGAGCAATCGGCCCTAAGATGGTCCGGTGTGACCATGGGTTTTGATGTTTGTGCAAAGGGTTTAAGTTAGGTTTACCTGTGTATTTGATATACGTATGCTGAGTATGCAGGTTGTACAGGTACGCATATGGACTTGACTGGACGGCCTCAGTACGGTGAAGGATGGCATGGAGGCAAGCTGGAGGCTTGTGTGCGCATCTGAGGGACCATGGAGTGCAGGTACGATGAGCTGATGGGCGCGGACTTCGAGGCGTACGTGAAGGGTGGCATGGAGACAAGCTGGAGGCTTGCGTGCGCATCCGAGGGACGAGGGCCGAAGATGAAGAGGGCGCGAAGGCAACTGTCGAGGCTGCGGAGGAGGAGTCAGTCGAGTCGTGAGGGTACGAGTGCAGTGTGATTGTACTCGAGAAATCCTAGGGTTTGAGTGCGGAGTGGAATGTACTCAGGAGGGGAAACCTTAGGTGTGTGAGCAGGGCAGTCGACTGCCATTGTGGCAGTCGACTGGGACCACAACACACAGAGAATCGGGTCGACCCAAGGAGGGTCGACCAGTCGACTGCCAGTCGACTGGCTCCAGTCGACTGGTCCTGTACCAGTCGACTAGAGGTCGACCGTTGCGAAGGCGGCTGAGGCATTCATTGCATATTTTGTAGCCGTTGAAGCCTACCAGTCGACTGGTAAGTGAGCAGTCGACTGGTGGCGTGATTTCCAGCCCGAGTCTATTTAAAGGAGGACTCGATCGGGCTGGGGTTTTTTGGGCGAATCTTTCTTGGAAAAAGCTTGATAGTAGCCTTGTGTGCTCAGGTGCTTGTAGAGGATTGTGGAGAGGTTTCTCCACCCACAAGGAGCTACACGAGATAGCCGGAGAGCATCCGGGGAGCGATCCGCCGAAGGATCAAGGGATTGTCCACCTCACGGACTGTCGTGGAGTAGGAGTTTCATCTCCGAACCACGTAAATCTGGTTGGTTAGCATTGTGTAGTTGTTAGTTTGTTTTTATTTGTATTTCCGTTGCGCAACTAACAACGTAGGTGAAGAAAGCACCGAAAATGCTATTCACCCCCCTCTAGCGTAGACAAACGACCCCAACAAGTGGTATCAGAGCAAGGACTGCTCTTTTTGGACTAACCGCCAAAGGAGCAACCGCTAGAGGGCAAGAATCATGGAAGACAAGCGTGGGGATGATATATACACTCCACCGGCCTATGATCATGAGGATTTCAAGCGTTGGAAGTCAAGGATGGAGATGTGGTTCATGATAGAGTGGGAATGCGTAATGGTATTGGAAGAACCATTTGAAATCCCTACGGACAAGCACGGGAAAAAGCTCCGCCCACGATATTGGACTCAAGAGTAACAAACATACTCTAGGGCAAATGAGAAGGTAATGAATATCTTGATAAATGTTTTGCCTAACAATATTTTGAGTTGGGTAGGAAAATATCAAAATGCATGTGAATTGTGGAGCAAAGTGAAAAAGTATCATGAGAACCCTACACAAGCTCAAGAAGTACATAAGCCTGAAGAAGTAAGTTCAAGTGGAGAAGAGGAAAAAGAAAAAGAATCATCTACATCATCAAGCGAAATGGAAGAAGTGTCAACTTCTTCAAGTGAGGAGGAGGAGCTAAGTGAAAGATCATCAACCTCCTCAAGAGAAGAAGAAGAGGCACTAATTTCAAGAATTGAGGGGGAGGAGAGACCCTCATCAATTCCGGATCAAGAGGAAGCTTCCACATCTTCCAAGGTTGAAGAAGTAGTCAACCTAGCCTCAACCTCCACCAAAGCAAGAACCAAGGACCACATCATATGCTTTGGGTGCAATGAAAAGGGACACTACAAAGATAAGTGCCCAAAAGGTAAAAAGGTGATAATCCCTAAACCCAAGTCCATTCAAGTTATATCTAATATGGGTTGTAGGGGTGGAGCCCAAGAAAAGAAAAAGAAGATTAGATGCTTCACTTGTGGAGAGCTAGGACACTATCACACTAAGTGCCCAAGGAGTAAAGAATTCAAGAAGATGGAGCATCTAAGAAGATGGGAGAAAGAGGAAAGGAAGAAACAAAGATCACATCAAGGGAGAACTTCAAGGGTAAGGGAGGTAATTCCTAACCCTAGGGTAAAATGCAATTCAATTTCAAGTTCTTCCTTACATTTTAGAAATAATGAAAATTGCCCATCCATGCATGCTAGAATCAATGAGAAATGTTTAATGGTGCATAATTTTGGATTTAAGTATAATGATAGGAATACGGATAACAAGGTAGATCATAATTCTAGAAAGAGCATACATCATGATAGACCTACGACTTATGCACCTAAGGATCAAGGTATTAACCCCAAGAAGGGGAGACACATGCCTAGAAAGAATGGTAGGTCTAGAAATGTCCAAGGTGGACATGTGGACACTAAGGTCAAGAAATTAGAAAGGAAAAATCAAGCCTTGAGGGCAAGGCTTGATACATTAGAAAAGACACTAGAAAGATTCAAGGTTGGATCTAAGGGCCTAGACCTAGTGTTGAGTAGCCTAAAACCTAACTATGATAGATCGGGTTTGGGCTACCAAGCTAAGACCTCCAAGGCCAACAAAGAGAAATGTGCTGGCAAAGCACATAAATATGGCAAGGAGGGTAAGTCCAAGGATGGCAAGGGGTGTCATCCAAAGGGAAAGAAAGGCTTAACCAAGGACAAGTGTCTAAGGTTAAGAGAGTTCACGTTGTGATCAAGAGTCATCGGTGGCACACCGGTGTGGCCTAGTATGGTTGAGTCACCTAGGGAGGTGGCTAGGACTAAGGGCTCAAGGGGGAGCTCTAGGAGCCTTTGGGGTCCATGGTAAATGGATCTCAAAAGTTTCTCCCTTAGGAAATTAGGTGAAATGTGCCAAAAGGGTTGGAGACTTGGGTAAGTCTTAATCCTAAATTTTGGCACATCAAAAGGTGAATTTAGGGAGAAAAGGTGAAAATAGGCTATAATTGAAAAAATTGGGTTTAATAGTGGAATACCATGTAACTCAATAATAAAAATGAGTTATGATCAAGGAGAAGAGAATGCATTGAAGAAAAGTGAGAATTAGAACTTCTAGGATTAGTTTATTTGATACACTTTGGAAGAAGTAAAGTTTTGTGCCAATCTTGGGATCCGAAGTACATTTATTTGGAAATATATTTTTCCCAAGTGAATATAGAATTCACAAATATCCTCGCAAAATTTCAAGATTTTTCGAATTTTCTGGAATTTCTACGACATTTCTGAAATTCACCAAGGAGGGCTGAAATTCAGCCACCAGTCGACTGGCTCAGATACCAGTCGACTGGTGGCAGGCAACTGGGGGTCGACTGGGAGGTCGACCAGGATCTCTGTATGCAAGAAAAACTGAAGGGCAGTCGACTGGGAATACCCCAGTCGACTGGAGCCAGTCGACTGGGACCATCCCAGTCGACTGGACTGGCACCAGAAAATTTCAGCCCAGAAACTCTCTGTTCGATTTGGGAGTCGACTGCCATTTGGGCAGTCGACTGGTACATGAGAGTAGGCATAAAAAGGGAGAGTTTCAATAATGAAAAGTTACAAGGTTGTTATGGGATATGTTGTAGGGTTAAAACTCTTAGTTATAACTTCATAGTCCTTGAATAAAATGTTATCCCATGATTTGATAAGAATTTATTGGATTTTATGGAAATCAAGAAGGATTGATAAGGTTCCCTAGGTATCTAAGATTTAGAGGTTAAACAGGGAACATTGAGGACAATTCCATGTGTCGAATTATGATGGGTAGGTTTGACAAACACATGGAATTAGAAATGAAATTGAGAGTTGATACTTAATGCAAAATCCGTAAGAAACTTAAATGTGTACCAAAAGTCAAGCACACTTGATATTTCCATGATATCATATTCTTCTAGGATAGGGTATATCCTAGCAAGTGTGCTTGCAAACTTTAGATTTTTAGGTTTTGTTGAGTTCTTTTTGGCACTAGAGAAAGATTGCCTCGAGCAAGCTTAAGGTGTCAAAGGGGAAGAACTCGGATGTTGGGTTGGGGTAACTCAACATGGTGTTTAGGAGGTTAAGTTGGGTAGAACTTAACCTGGGAAAAATGAAAATTGGGAGAAGGCATGGGTTAAGGGGGAGGTTGTCTCCAATTTGTCTTAATTTTCATAAGAAAACTTTTAGGTTTTATGTCAAACTTGGGAATGGTGATAGATACATAGCTAGATGTATTTTTCCCAAGTAGGTATGGGTACCACAAAGTTCTCCACGAAATTTGGGAATTTTTAGAGATTTGTGGAATTTCTGACGCGTTTCTGAAATTCGGTCAGAAAACTGATTATCAGAGTATCAGTCGACTGCCCTGGGGGCAGTAGACTGGTCAGTGCTGATGTGGGTATCCAGCAGCTGACTTGAGATCCAAATGATAAGGGACAAGTGTATGGGGGTTTAGTACACTATGTTTAGGATCATTGGGGATGTTAAGAACCAATAATTGGGTAATTATTGGGTTCTTTTTTATGTATGGCAAAGGGGGAGAGATGTTGGGTTTAAGTGGGAAACCAAACATACCTTTGCTAGAAACCCTATGTTTAGGGGAGCTAAGTTTGAGGAGGAGCATGGTTGCTCCATTTATGGCGTAAGGGGAATCTTGGAAAGGTTCTTAAAAAGCCTTTGTAAGTCCAGTGTAGGGGGAGCTGGGGAAAAGCTTTAAAAAGCCCATGTTGGTGAAAAATCCTAATTTGGAGGGTTAGGTGGGAAAATCCTAGCCTGGAGGGCTAGGTGTTAGAAAATCCTAACTTGGAGGGTTAGGTGTAGGATGCCTTGGGATAGGATCCATTTTGCATTGCATATGCATTTATTTAGCATGGTATTTGCTATTGACTACTATCTTGCTTTCCCTAACTTAAACGGATTGCCAAACATCAAAAAGAGGGAGATTGTTGGAGCAATCGGCCCTAAGATGGTCCGGTGTGACCATGGGTTTTGATGTTTGTGCAAAGGGTTTAAGTTAGGTTTACCTGTGTATTTGATATGCGTATGTTGAGTATGCAGGTTGTACAGGTACGTATATGGACTTGACTGGACGGCCTCAGTACGGTGAAGGATGGCATGGAGGCAAGCTGGAGGCTTGTGTGCGCATCTGAGGGACCATGTAGTGCAGGTACGATGAGCTGATGGGCACGGACTTCGAGGCGTACGTGAAGGGTGGCATGGAGACAAGCTGGAGGCTTGCGTGCGCATCCGAGGGACGAGGGCCGAAGATGAAGAGGGCGCGAAGGCAACAGTCGAGGCTGCGGAGGAGGAGTCAGTCGAGTCGTGAGGGTACGAGTGCAGTGTGATTGTACTCGGGAAATCCTAGGGTTTGAGTGCGGAGTGGAATGTACTCAGGAGGGGAAACCTTAGGTGTGTGAGCAGGGTAGTCGACTGCCATTGTGGCAGTCGACTGGGACCACAACACACAGAGAATCGGGTCGACCCAAGGAGGGTCGACCAGTCGACTGCCAGTCGACTAGAATTGGTTCCAGTCGACTGGCTCCAGTCGACTGGAGGTCGACCGTTGCGAAGGCGGCTGAGGCATTCATTGCATATTTTGTAGCCGTTGAAGCCTACCAGTCGACTGGTAAGTGAGCAGTCGACTGGTGGCGTGATTTCCAGCCCGAGTCTATTTAAAGGAGGACTCGATCGGGCTGGGGTTTTTTGGGCGAATCTTGCTTGGAAAAAGCTTGATAGTAGCCTTGTGTGCTCAGGTGCTTGTAGAGGATTGTGGAGAGGTTTCTCCACCCACAAGGAGCTACATGAGATAGCCGGAGAGCATCCGGGGAGCGATCCGCCGAAGGATCAAGGGATCGTCCAACTCACGGACTGTCGTGGTGTAGGAGTTTCATCTCCGAACCACGTAAATCTGGTTGGTTAGCATTATGTAGTTGTTAGTTTGTTTTTATTTGTATTTCCGTTGCGCAACTAACAACGTAGGTGAAGAAAGCACCGAAAACGCTATTCAACCCCCCTCTAGCGTAGACAAACGGCCCAACACGAACCACGTAAAGGTTTGGTGTTAGCATTGTTTTAGTTTGTAGTTAAGTTTCCGCTTGCGCTTGCTAACACGTGTAGGAAGAAATCGTAATCGAAGTGGGTGAACGAGTATTCACCCCCTCTAGCTGCACGTCAAGGTCCCAACAATTATTAGACATCTAACAATCCTTGGAAAGAAGAAATCAAACTTGTCTAGATATAGTTGGGTCTAGAATGGCTCTGTTAGTGCAGGTGCACCACAGTCGAACCTGTGTTTTGATGTTAGCAAAGGTTCAAGTTAAGCCTTGTTATTATCCGATAAAGCTAATAAGTGTGCAGGAATATTACTTCTGTGAAGCCTAGTTATGGCTTGGTAGAAGTCTTGGCAAATTATGGATACCAGATAGGAAGGCCAGATGGGTTGACATCTAGCAGAAAGTCTCGATAGGTCTGGAGGACCCGATACCGAGCAAGTGGAAGCTCTGGCATGCCGATGCAATGTCAAGCAATGAAGTCTAAATAGGTCTGGGAGACTGATGTTTGGCAGGTGAGTGAGATAAGCTCTTGGAGGAGAGTGTTGTGAGGTCGTGTCCTGATAGGACAACCTACGCGCTAATCCAACTAAAGCAACCTACAAAGGTTTCTCAATTAAGATCAAGATAGGTCTTAATGTCGATTACTCATGTATATTATGCTTATATTTGTGCTAAGTCTATTTTGCATGGTTAATTCTTTACATATTATTTGTACTATACTAACACTTTCATTCAAATCAATCAAAGGTAGTCGACCAATGGTTCAGTCGACTGAACAAGTGATCGGTTGACCAATCAAGCCAACCTCAACCAGATTCAACATATTTTAGATGGATCAGTCAACTGATCATCAGGATCAGTCGACCGATAAGGCAACCTCAGCCCGATTCAACATATTTCATATGAATCAGTCAACTAATCATCAGGATCAGTCGACCAATACACTTTTGGTATGGCACGACTTTGCAGATGGAAGCTTTTTCAATTTACTGATCAGGAGGATCAATTGACTGGATGCATTTATTACAGTGCCAACTGAGAGGAGCAAAGAAGGAATGATATAGGGTTCGGTCAACCAAACTGGAGGTTCAGTCGACCAAAAGGATCAGTCGACTAAGCGGTTTTTCAATCGACCGAATCATGCTTATATAAGGAGCTTAAGACCAGTGTACTCAACATTTCTTCCACTCGCCCTACATTCATTCTCTGCGTCAACAAACTGCTCAAGGACTATTGCTACGACATCGGGAAGTACTTCGACACTACGCAATTCATGTCTACTCTACGTATCGGTATTCATTTATATTTTTGTACTTGTACTTGCATCTTAAAAGATAGTTAGTATATTGTTATTAACATCCCTTACATCTTATACAACATTGCTTTCTCTGAAAGTTCTTCGGAGAAAGAATTATAGTGGATTGCCCAATAAAAGCGGTCGAAGACTGTGGGCCTTGAGTAGGAATTGCCGAAGGCTCCGAACCATGTAAAAGAAAAGAGTCTTATATTTTTCACTACTTGCTTTACTCTGCTTTGCACTACTTTATTTTATTTTGAAAACAAAAAGAAAGATTTACGAACGATTGATATTTATGCCCCCTCTCAATTTCCAATGATCCTATAGGCTTAAGTTAATTTGCCAATTTTCTATTGGGAAGATGCATTATTAGTTGCAACTTATATACTTAACCAAGTGTCTTCTAAGTCTATTCCATCTGCTCATATTAACGTTAGACAGGCAAAAAATCATATTTGAATAATTTGAGACTTTGGGGTCAGTTGTCTATGTTCATGATAAGACTAACGAATATAGAAAATTAGGACATAGGGGTAAAACTGTATCTTTGTAAGGTATTTAAGAGTTATGTTTTTATTGTGGGCAACAAGATGGAATCATCTCTGAAATAGAGTTAAGAAATATTACTTTTCTCAAAACTGAGTTCTCAATAAGAGGTGAAGTTTATAAAATAATTCCTTTATTTGCAACAGAGGAGGAGGATAATGTTCTTTTATTAATGGACGAAGTATCACGAGAGATACTATGAGTGGTTTGTCAATGAATAAGTTAATTTTTTAACCGCCTAACCTATTAAAAAGTAGCGATCAAATTATTCCTCGGAGAAGGTTTGACATTAAGAATGAACATCAATGATTCTCCCATTTAACGATTAGAAACCTCGAATGGTTGAGGAAGCATTGAGATGCTCAGTTAGAGAAAAAATAGAAAGTTGTAATGGATGAAGAAATGAAGTCTATGAGAAAGAATAAAGTTTGGGATTTAGTTAATCTTTCTCCAGGCCGATTGGCTATTAGGAATAATTGAATTATCAAAATTAAGAGGAAAGCAGATGAGTCAATTAATCGATACAAAGCTCGTCAAGTTGTAAAAGAATACACACAAATAGAAGGTATGATTTTGAAGAGACATTTTCCCTGTTGTGAGATTTATGTCAATACGTGTTATCTTAGCTATAGTAGCATATTTTGACTTGAAAGTATATCAAATAGATGTAAACAATGGTTTTCCTTAATGATAATCTTCACGAGAACATGTATACGACACAACCAGAAGATTATATTGCTAAAGGTTAAGAGGATAAAGTATGTATACTTAAAAAGTTATATATGGTCTAAAGCAAGCGTCAAGACAAATGAATATAAGCTTTAAAGAAGTCATTTTATCTGATAGTTTCGAAATGATTAATAAGGATTATTGTGTTTACCAAAGAAAGGAAACAGGAAAGTTAGACATCTTACCAGTATATATTAATGATATGCTAATAGCTGAAATGATATAAAATTTATGATAGAAGTCAAATCATGACTTTCGTCACAATTTGACGTAATAGATATGGAAGAAGTTGAGTAATCTTAGGAGTAAAGATCATTAGAGATCGATCAAAAAGGTTTTTGGGTTTGTCTCAACAACCTTATATCACTAAGATGCTACAATAATTTAATATGTCAAATTGCAACATTGAACAAATACCTGTATCAAAAGTTTTGTTCTAAGCAAAAATATGTATCCCAAGACTCCTAGACAAATAGCCGAGATGGAAAAAAATCATATATATGTTAGTGTCATTGATAGTTTAGTATACATTATGTTAAGTACACGTCCTAATATCAGTTATGTTGTTAGCTTAGTTAGTTGTTTCCAGTCGAACCCATGATCCAGACACTGGAAAGTGGTGAAGAAGATATGTAGATATCTCAAAGGGACATCAGATTATTATTTCTGCTTCCATGCATCAAAGATGAGTATGAAAGGCTATATAGATATAAATTGGGCAAGGGACCTTGATGACAAAATAATTCATATCTGATTATACCTTCTTGTTGAATGGTGACGTCGTCTTATGGAACAATAAAAAATATGCTTATGTAATGTTGTCGACAATGTAAGCTGAGTATTATTAGATTATGCCCGATGGGTGAATGCTAAAACACGTCTCACAAATGCACAACGGAAGACAAAATAAATAATAAACCACTTTATGACAGCACACACCATACACATACAGGATATAACATGTCAAACATAGCTACAAAATAAAATTTTACAATAATAAATCATACCTGTGAGTTCATTATCAATCATGTAGAGAGTGTTTGCTAGCCTCGCAAAGCTAGCCTTCATCGGAATCAACTGAAGTGGAATTTGAATCAACCAACAACACTTTAAAGAGTGTTTGCTAGCCTCGCAAAGCTAGCCTTCATCGGAATCAACTGAAGTGGAATTTGAATCAACCAGCGACACTTTAAAGTCTCGCCTCTATTCGTATCCACATCAAGTTATTCTCGAGACAACTTCAGTAAGTCAGAAGTCGTGTGTCCATTTCGTTACTAACCGAAGGTGGAAGACGAAGTGATATGAGAGAGGGATCATGATTTAATTTGTATCCAGCGACAATTATAATCGGGCGGTACAAATCAACCAAGACAATAACTTTTGTTACGGACGGCAATAATTTTTTATTGATGTTGTTCGGAGATCGGAAAGTTCGCTGTAATGAACCCGTGTTGCTGCTCACGTTGCTCACAGCAAACAAGTTGCGTGAGTTGCTTGACATGCAACTCACAGCAGACAACTTGCTGTTCACGTTGCTCACAGGAACGTCAGTTGCTTGACATGCAACGCACAGCAAACAAGTTGCTGTTGAGGTCGATAACTCATCTTGGTCGGCGCAGAAGTCAACAGCAACGCTCAGCCGCCACTGGCAGCGGTGGCGGCGGGCAGCAACAACCTGCTGCTGTCCAGTGTAGTTAAAAGGTGCTGCCGGCATCTATGGCCGGCGGTAGTGGGTTCCAAACGGTCCGGAGAGCCCCTGGTGGCAGCAGCACAGCCGTGTTGGAAGAAAAGAATATGAGAGAGGACCACTCTGTTGGAAGAAAAGAATATGTAAGAGGAGAAACATACTTGTGGAAGAGGAGAAAAGAAGAAAACTAAACAAAAAATTGGTGCTTTTGGTTTGTATTTTTCAGTCTATTTTTTAATTCTATTTTCTGTAGAAAATATGATTTTCTGGAAAACATGTTTAATTTGTATTTTCCAGCTTTGTTTTCTAGAAAAAAACATAGCGTTTTCTGGAAAACTAGAGAATGAAATAAAGTCATTTTTCAGAAAACGAGAAAATGAGATTTTCTGAAAAATAAAAATGAAAAATGAAACAAACCAAACGCCCCCTAATTTCATTCACCAGACAGATTACATATTTATTGGTTTAGTGGATAAGCACCAAGTCCACATATATTGAATCTAGACACTTCTAGGAAACTTATTCTAATCAAATTCTATCTTTATCCATTATTTGCTACATCATCAATCCAATAACTCATCATTATCCATTATTTATTTTTGAAACATATTATTAACAGCCCCTCTTGTTTCAAAATTACAAACACCAAGACATGATCTGAAATAAATAAACATATCTTTGGGAAGTGACTTTGTCAAGATATCCACCATTTGTTCATGCGTGCTGCGATGCTCCAACATAATTTCATAATTTATCACTAAGTCTCGAATAAAGTGTAGACGAATATCAATATGCTTAGTCCTCACATGAAACGTTGAATTTTTTGTCATTGCAATTGTTGCCTTATTATCACAAAAAATAATAGTCGCATCTTTTTGTTGCTAGTGAAGTTCTGCAAGTAATCTTCTAACCCAAACTGCTTGACATGTTGCAGAGTTGCTGCTACATATTCTGCTTCTGAAGAGGATAAAGCAGCAGTAGCTTGCTTCTTTGAACTCCATGAAATTTCTCTTGATCCAAGATTAAAAACACTAGCTGAGGTACTTTTTAGATCATCTATTGAACTTGCTCAATCACTATTAGTGAATTCACAAAGATCGAATTTTGAAACTTTAGTGTAGCAAATTCCATAATTCATCGTTCTAGCAATATAGCGTAAAATCCTTTTAGCTACTCCAGGATGATGCTTCATAGGATTTTGCATAAATCTGGAAATCACACCCACAGAAAAAATAATATCATGTCTATTATGTGTTAAATAAATTAAACTTCCAACAAAACTTCTGAATTTTTTGCATTAGCTTTCTCTGAACTATCATCCTGTTGCAATTTCTCATTTACATTCATGGGCATAGAAGCTGAATTGCAATTGAGCAAATTGAATATTTTAAGAAGATCTGTTGCATACCTTGTTTGTGAGATAAAAATCCCATCAATTCCTTGTTTCACTGCAAGACCAAGAAAATATGTAATATTCTCATATCTAATGATCCCGGCCTTACCTACGTGTAAGCCGACCCGTTCAACCAGCCAGTATGGCGCCACTAAGGTCCATCAGATGGTTCGGCAGAGACGTCACCCTGGGGTCCGCGAGCCCGGAAGACCCCGGGGCATTGTTCGACCAGCAACAAGCAGGGTAGGTCGGGCCGATCCCTAGCCTATCCTGATCCGGTCACCTAGACCTATTTCCCGACCTAGATCTAGGTCGTGCGCTCCAGCCGGACGTGTGGCGACCCACGCTCCCATCGCACCACACGAATCGGGCACCTGACATAGTCAACTTAGCATGTCTCGATAAACCCCCGACTCATGGCATATCATGCTTATCAACACTCCCAGTCGGATGCGTGGTTGCCCACGCTCCCTGGCCAATACCCGACCCAGTCCTTGACACCCGGACTCGCCGGTCGGCGCTCAGGGCCCGGACTACTTAGTCCCTAGGCCCCCTATCTCATAATAACCAGGGTATGACCCTGATGTCGGGGTACCGCACGCCCTACTCGGCTCTGACACATCTCACGGCCAGTCCGCCAGTCTAGTACTATCGTACTACTAGAGCACCTCGCGCCCTACCGCGCTGCTCCCTAGTACCCTCATACGGGCTGACAGGTACCACACCTTTGTCTTGTCAATCATGGACAAGGGATGTCAGCCCCCCCCCCCCCCCGACTATATAAACCCGTCACTCCACCTCCCGCAGGTACACGCGCGCGCAAGCTTAGTCATCTATGACCGCATTTCAATTCAGTTCCACTATGATGCCTACGGATACTGACTTGACCCTCGGAGTGCCTGACCGGGGAAATCCCCTGCGGGTTTGCTGACGGTCACTGTTTTGCAGACCTTCGCCGGAGCACATCCAGGTCACTGCCACCTCACCCGCTCGCGCCACCCGGGAGACCATCCGACCCTTGGGATCGCCACTCGCTTCGCGACAGGAACAAATTTGGTGCTAGAAGGAGGGACACCAGCAGCCTGATCGGAAGCGAAGATGGAGGATCCTAACTGGGTTCGGATGACCGTTACTCTCGAAAAATACGAGCGCCTCTCAGCTGCCCCCGCCAGGGGAACCCTGCTAGGGCCGTCACGGGCAGGGGGCACAGCAATGTAGCCCCAAGAGCCCGCGGCAGACTGCGTCCAGGCGGGATGCCAGCCTGAAAGGACGAACCCATGCTCCGGTTGAGAAACAAAGGCTCAAACCCTCGATCGCTTGTAATCCACCTCCGTTGAAGTTACTTGAGAAGCTCGGGAGAATTAATAGGCCAATTGGCCGAACATTGTGCAGAAAGGAGAGCTCATGGTTTTAAACTAGTCATCCTGACAGTGAAAAAGATGTATTTGGCAGCCCTTCACACATCTTCTCAGGGGCAGGCTAACAGCTCGCTCCACGGGAATTACAAGTTGAGATCCACTCCCACTATCCCTCGGTGCGACTCTCAGGCGCACGCATGGCGATCCACGCTCCCTGAGATGTCTCAGACCGGGAAGCCTCGGTGCGACTCTCAGGCGCACGCGTGGCGATCCACGCTCCCTGAGACGTCCCCGACCGGGAAGCCTCAGCGCGGCTCTCAGGCGCACGCATGGCGATCTACGCTCCCTGTGAAGTCCTCGACCGGGAAGCCTCGGCGCGGCTCTTAGGCGCACGCGTGGCGATCCACGCTCCCTGAGACGTCCCTGATCGGGAACCCTCGGTGCGGCTCTCAGGCGCACGCGTGGCGATCCACGCTCCCTGAGATGTCCCCGACCAGGAAGCCTCGGCGCGGCTCTCAGGCGCACACGTGGCGATCCACGCTCCCTGAGATGCCCCCGATCGGGAAGCCTCGGTGCGGCTCTCAGGCGCACGCGTGGCGATCCATGCTCCGTGAGACGTCCCCGACCGGGAGGCCATATTCTCGCTTCGTGCGACCCTTACCCTCGGATCGGCTCTCAGTCGGACGCATGGCGGCCCACGCTCCTTGAGATGTGCCCCGACCGGGAGGCCATATTCTCGCTCCGTGCGAGCCTTACCCTCGGATCGGCTCTCAGCCGGACGTGTGGCGACCCATGCTCCCTGAGAGGTCCCCCGACCGGGAGGCCATATTCTCGCTCCGGGCGAGCCTTACCCTCGGATCGTCTCTCAGCCAGACAGGTGGCGGCCCACGCTCCCTGAGAGGTCCCCCGACCGGGAGGCAACATTACCCTCGCCTCGAGCGAACTATGTAGGGCCTTACGCTCACCACCCCCGGACCGACTCTTGGCCGGGCGCGCGGCGGTCCCTGCTCCTTGAGGAGTCTCCAATCATGCATATTGACTCTTGCCTTGCCGGCAGGTCGGAAGTAGGATCAGCTCCTAGCTCGGTCCTCGATCCCTGGGCGTTGTCTAAACCAAGCGCCTCACTTCTGGCCCACATACGGGCTACGAGCAACTAAGTCTTTATGACTACGATAACCTAACTTCTTGATCAGGCACGCTCCAGCCAACTCCAGGGTGGTTCACGGAACCACCACGGTCCTAAGATTTCCACCATGCTCGCCCAAGTGGGGAGAATGGGGGAAGTATTACATACTCGCAGAATCCTAAGCGCTCAATCACATTCTGGCCCGAGTAATTGATACACAGCGATCCTGACATTGCGGGCACTCTCCCACCAGAAGAGGGCGGACGAGCATCCCCCCATTCAGGTCGCTTACACTCAAGCACCAAACACATATGGGCAGAAGTATACAAGAATGTAGACGTTAGAAAAAAGAAGTAGCATTCATAAATGTAAACTCGACCTCTACCTACATGAGGAAAATAGAAAAGAGCAGCACTAGATTACGGTTTAGGCGCAGAAGACTGAGACGGGCCCGACCCTGAATCTTCTCCAGCTCCTTTCGAGTCACCTTCAGCTTGGTGTCCAGAGCCGCTCGGTGCTTGCGCACCCGTGAGAGGTCACTTAAGTAAGCGGCTAGTTCTTCTTCCTTAGCCTTCAGGTCGGCGCGCAACGCCGCAGCCAACTGATTGGCCTCTTGAATCTTCGCCTTGACTTTGGCCAGCTCCTCATGGGCCTGTAGCTCCAAACCTCGAGCCTGGCGCTCGTTTTGCTCCAAGAAAGCGATTTGCCGCCGCATCTAGGTGGCAATCGCCCGAGCTGCGTTCAGCTCCACCAGGCGTTCCTGAAGTTGTGCGTCGACGCGAACAGCGGCTCTTGAAGGGCAGCATTCTCAGCCCGTAGCGTGTTCCTGGCCCCATCACCTGGTGGCGGATGCGTACAGCGAAGCTGAGCCTCCAGCTCCTCCCTTCGGGACTCTGCTTAACGAAGAGACCGAGTTTGAGCGGCGAAGGAAACACCCATATCATAAATTGCGCGCGGCCAACTGCCAAGGAAACGAAAAGTTAGCCAGGTAAAGAGACAGACGAGCAAAAGCCAGCAGTAGAACATACCTGGCAAGCCTCCGCCACGACGCCATTAGCTCTGGTAATGGGGTCTTGACGGTCAAATGCCCGAAGGCCATGATATAGATAGTCACTCAAGGGGTGAGTAGATGGGCTACTCGAGCAGATCCCAGTGGCTCAGAAACAGGAGTCTCATAGGCAGTACGAGGGTCTACCCGTGATGGCAGGATCAGATGTAACGGACCGGGGCCCGTAGCTCCCTTGGTGAGAGAAGGAAGAGGTGTGGCAGACGGCGCACTCGAAGAACCGGCCTGAGTCGAAGAGGGCACTGGCAAAGTATCCCCTGGAGCGGAAGAAATTGGGGCAAGGGGCGCAGGCGCCGACAGAACCGGAATCCTCGGCGAAGGAGAAGAAGAGGGGGTTCTCCACGGAGAGGTAGTCGTGGTCCCAAAGGGAGGCGAACGGTCGCCTGATTGATCCTGATGACAGGCCATCGGAGAAGCGGTGGCCAAAGATAGCTGTCCGATCATGCCCAGAGGGGCCCAGGAAACAAAGCACCTCAAACACAACCTCGTCATTCACTGGGCAAACGGCGAGCGCCTCGTCGCCCGAAGAAGCAATGGGGAAAAGACACGTGGAACAATCAGTAACCACGAGCATTAATGCATAAGATTACAATCTGCTTGGATATCTTGGGCAGCAGAAGGTGAAAAGACAGATGATCTGGTACGTATGGCCAACCAGGATACCTACGCGCCAAAAGGTCCGTTGAGGGTCACAAGAAGGGACCAGGTCGTCCTGGCGTGCCAGGCCTGCTACAACAGACGATAGTCCAGTCAGTCGGACTCAACGCCTCCTTCGACTAGACTCGAGTGGGACGCTTATGATCCCGACCTTGCCTACGGGTAAGCCGGCCCGTTCAGCCAGCCAGCCTGGCGCCACGAAGGTCCATCAGATGGTTTGGCAGAGACGTCACCCGGGGGGGGGGGGTCCGCAAGCCCGGAAGACCCCGGGGCATTGTTCGACCAGCAACGAGCAGGGTTGGTAGGGCCGATCCCTAGCCTCTCCTGATCCAGTCACCTCGACCTATTTCCCGACCTAGATCTAGGTCGTGCGCTCCAGCCGGACGTGTGGCGACCCACGCTCCCATCGCACCACATGAATCGGGCACCTGACATAGTCAGCTTAGCATGTCTCGATAAACCCCCGACTCATGACATATCATGCTTATCAACACTCCCAGTCGGATGCGTGGTTGCCCACGCTCCCTGGCCAATACCCGACCCAGTCCTTGACACCCGGACTCGCCGGTCGGCGCTCAGGGCTCGGACTACTTAGTCCCTAGGCCCCCTATCTCATAATAACCAGGGTATGACCCTGATGTCGGGGTACCGCACGCCCTACTCGGCTCTGACACATCTCGCGGCCAGTCCGCCAGTCTAGTACTATCGTACTACTAGAGCACCTCGCACCCTACCGCGTTGCTCCCTAGTACCCTCATACGGGCTGACAGGTACCACACCTTTGTCTTGTCAATCACGGACAAGGGATGTCAGCCCCCCCCCCCCGGCTATGTAAACTCGTCACTCCACCTCCCTCAGGTACACGCGCGCGCAAGCTTACTCATCTATGACCGCATTTCAATTCAGTTCCACTACGATGCCTACGGATACTGACTTGACCGTCGGAGTGCCTGACCGGGGAAATCCCCAGCGGGTTTGCTGACGGTCACTGTTTTGCAGACCTTCGTCGGAGCACATCCATGTCACTGCGACCTCACCCGCTCGCGCCACTCGGGAGACCATCCGACCCTTGGGATCACCACCTCGCTTCACGACAGGATCATCTAACATCTCAAATTTCTTATCATATTAGATTTAAATTCAGCCATCAAAAATCAGAAGAGCTCATATATATTATATCATCGACATAAATGTAAGGATCATTCCGTACGCTAGAGGGGGTGAATAGCGTTTCGCCGAATTCTTGTTCCTACACGGTTAGTTTGCACAGCGGAAATAATAGTAAAACAATAATAAAATCACTAACCAATGCTAACACGACGATTTTAGTTGGTATCCACCCCGGTCGGGTGACTAATCCAACAATCCGTCGGTGGATCAAACCCCGGATAACCTCCGGCTAGAACTCGTCACTCCTTGTGGGTGGAGAAATCTCGCCACAACACCAAGGACACTTCCTGAGTATACAAGACTACTAACTTGCTCTATCCAAGCAAGTTTCGTCAAGAAACTCAGCCACCACGAAGCCCTCTTTAAATAGGATTCGGGGTTGATTTCTCGCTACCAGTCGACTGGTGCCAGCCAAATTCGACCGTTGACACCCCCAACGTTCGAATTTGCCAGCTCACCAGCCACCTACCAGTCGACTGCCCCCAGAGCAGTCGACTGGTCCCCAACTGAATCCCTTCCCGAGTACATTCACACAGCACTCGATCCTCACGACTCGACTGACTCCTCATCCGCAGCCTCGACTATTGCCTTTGCGCCCTCTTCATCTTCGGCTCCCGTCCCTCGGATGCACGCAAGCCTCCAGCTTGCCTCCATGCCATCCTTCACGCATGCCTCGAAGTTCGCGCCCATCAGCTCATCGTCCCTGCTCACCAAGGTCCCTCGGATGCGCTCGCAAGCCTCCAGCATGCCTCCATGCCATCCTTCACCGTACCGAGACCGTCCAGTCAAGTCCATATGTGTAACCTGTACAACCTGCACACTCAACATACACATATAAGAATACAAGGGAAAACCTAACTTAAACCCTTTGCCCAAACATCAAAACCTATGGTCACTCCGGACCATCTTAGGGCTGATTGCTCCAACAATCTCCCCTTTTTGATGTTTGGCAATCCGTTTAAGTTAGGAAAGCAAGATAGTAGTAAATAGCAAAAACAATGCTAAATGAATGCATATGCAATGCATAACTGGATCCTATCCCAAGGCATCCCACACCTAACCCTCCAAGTTAGGAATTTTACACCTAGCCCTCCAAGCTAGGATTTTCACCACCTAACCCTCCAAGTTAAGATTTTCCCACACCTAGCCCTCCGAGCTAGGACTTTTCCCACCTAACCCTCCAAGTTAGGATTTTCTACCAAACCGGGCTTTTTAAAGTTTCTCCCAAGCTCCCCCTTACACTGGACTTACAAAGGCTTTTTAAGAACCTCTCCAAGGTTCCCCATAGCCAAGAAGGCAGCAATCATGCTCCCCCTTAAGCTTAGCTCCCCCTAAACCTAGGGTTTCTAGCAAAGGTATTAGTTTCCCACTTAAACCCAATATTTCTCCCCCTTTGTCATACATCAAAAAGAACCCAATAATTACCCAATTATTGGTTCTTTAAATTCCCAATGACCCTAAACACAGTGTACTAGACCCCCATACACTTGTTCCTTGTCATTTGGACCCTAAATCAGCTGCTGATACCCAAATCAGCCTCTAGCAGTCGACTGCCCATCGGGCAATCGACTGATACTCTGGTTTCAGTCTTTTCTGGCCATTTTCAGAAATGCGCCAGAAATTCCACAAATCTCCAAAAATTCCCAAATTTCGTGGAGAACTTTGTGGTACCCATACCTACTTGGGAAAAATATATCTACCCATGTATCTATCACCATTCCCAAGTTTGACATAAAACCCAAAAATTTCAAAATGAAAATCAAGGCACCTAGGAGGCAACCTCCCCTTTATCCATGCCTTCTCCCAATTTTCATTTTTCCCAGGTCAAGTTCTACCCAGCTTAACCTCCTAGACACCACGTTGAGTCATACACAACCCAACACCTGAGTTCTTCCCCCTTTGACACTCTTATAGGCATGTTCCTCAAGCACCCTTATCCCTAGTGTCAATAAGAACTCAACAAAACTTTAAACACTCCAAAAAGTTTGCAAGCACATTTGCTAGGATATACCCTATCCTAGAAAAATGTGAGTTGATTGAGATTATCAAATGTGCTTGACTTTGGTACAACTCTCTAATTTCCCTCAAAGATTTGACATTTTTATCAACTTTCAAATCTATCTCAAATTCCATGTGTTTGCCAACTCTAACCAATATCAATTTACACATGGAATTATCCTCAATTTTCCCTTTTGACCTCTAAGTCCTAGATACCTAGGGGAACTTATCAATCTTCCTTGATTTTCAAAGCATCAACCAAGTCTTATCAAGCAATGAGATAATACTTCATGAAATCATAAACATTAATTTTAATCCAAAACATATCCTATAATCCAAATTTGCGGTTTCTGATTAGCCCATTCTCATTTTTCAATTTCAGCCTACGGACCAGTCGACTGCCCCTGGGGCAGTCGACTCCCAAAACTCACAGAAAGATTCTGGGCTTGAGATCAGTCGACTGCCCCCAGGGCAGTCGACTGATACCTTATTTTTAGGTTTTTCAGTCGAATTTCAAAAATCCCTAAATAATTCCACAAATCTTTAAAAATTATGAAATTTCGTGGGGAGATTTGTGAAACCAATATCTACTTGAGAAAAATATGTTTCCAAATAAATGTACTCCAAATCTCAAGATTGGCACGAAATCCTACTCCTTCTAAAAAGTATCAAATGAGCTCATCCTAAAAGTGCTAATTCTCGATTATCTTCAATGCATCCTCTTCTCCTTGATCACAACTCATTTATACCATTGAATTATATGGTGTTCCACCATTAAACCTTAATTTTATCAATTAACTCTCCTTTTTCATCTTTTTCCCCCTAAATTCTCCTTTTAATGTGCCAAAATCTAGGATTAAGATTTACCTAAGTCTTCCAACCCTTTTTGACACATTTCATCTAATTTCCTAAGGGAGAAACTTTTGAGATCCATTTACCATGGACCCCAAAGGCTCCTAGAGCTCCCCCTTGAGCTCTTAGCCTTAGCCACCTCCCTAGGTGACTCCATCCACACTAGGCCACACCGGTGTGCCACCGGTGACTCTTGGCCTACAAAATTGATCTTTTTAACCTTGGACACCTTGTCCTTGGTTAAGTCACGCTTTCTACCTTTGGATGGCATCCCCTTGCAATCCTTGGACTTTCCCTCCTTACTAAGATTGTATGCTTTCCCAGCATACTTCTTTCCATTGCCCTTGGAGGTCTTGAATTGATAGCCCAAACCCGACCTATCATAGTTGGGTTTGATGCTACCCAACACCATGTCTAGACCTTTGGATCCAATCTTGAATCTTTCTAAGGTCTTCTCTAAAGTATCAAGTCTTGCCCTTAAGGCTTGATTTTCCCTTTTTAGCCCTCTAACCTTGGATTCCATATGTCCACTTAGGACATTCCTAGACCTATCCATTTTCTTAGGCATTTGTCTCCCCTTCTTGGGGTCAATGCCTTGATCCTTAGGTACCCAAGTCTTAGGTCTATCATGATGCATGCTTTTCTTAGGATATGTATCTACCTTGTTATCCTTATTCCTATCATGATATTTAAAACCATGGTTATGCACAAAAAGATAATTTTCATGAAATCTAGCATGCATGGATGAATGATTTGCATTATTTCTAATATTCACGGATGGGTAATTGGCATGATTCTTAGCATTCATGGAGGAACTTAAATATGAATGGCAATTTAATCTAGGGTTAGGAATTACCTCCCTTACCCTTGTAGTCTCTCCTTGATGTGAACTTCTTCTCTTCTTTCTTTCTTCTTTTTCCCTTCTCCTTAGGTGCTCCATTTTCTTTAGTTCACCTTTTCTAGGGCATTTAGTGTGATAATGCCCTAGTTCTCCACATGTGAAGCATCAAATCTTCTTCCTTTTAGCTTATGCTTCACCAATTCTACAACCCACATTAGCTTTAAAGGAATTTACAATGGGTTTAGGGTGTACCTCCTTTTTCATACCTAGTGGGCACTTATCCTTGTAGTGCCCCTTTTCATTGCACCCAAAGCATACAATGTGGTCTTTAGTCCTTGCTTTGGTGGAGGTTGAGGCTTGGTTAACTTCCTCTTCACCCTTGGATGAAGCGGAGACTTCCTCTTGATCATGTGTAGGTGAGGGTCTCTCCTCCCCCTCAATCCTTGAGGTGGTGGCCTCCTCCTCTTCTCTAGATGAGGTGGATGACCTCTCACTTTCTTCTTCACTTGAGGATGTGGACACTTCTTCCTCCTCTTGAGCTGTTGAGCTTACTTCCTCGGGTTCATCTACTCCTTGAGTTTGTGTAGGGTTCTTGTGATATTCCACCAACTTGGTCCATAATTCGTGTGCATTTTTATAATTTCCTACAATACTCAAAACATTGTTAGGCAAAATATCAATTAATACATCTATTACCTTCTTGTTTGCCCTAGAGTAGTCTTGTTGCTCTTGAGTCCAATATCTAAGACGAAGCTTCTTTCCATGCTTGTCCTTTGGAACTTCGAAGGGCTCTTCTAGCATGACCATGCACTCCCACTCCATGCTAAGCCAGTTCTTCATCCTCGCTCACCAATAGTCGAAATCCTCATTGTCGTAGGGCGGTGGGGTGTAGATGTTGTCCCCCAACTTATCTTCCATCTTCTCTTCTCCTCTAGCGTTTGCTCCTTTGGCAATTAGTCCAATAAGAGCGGTCTTTCGCTCTGATACCAATTGTAAGGATTGTTCTATACGCTAGAGCGGGGTGAATAGCGTTTCGCCGAATTCTTGTTCCTACACGATTAGTTTGCACAGCGGAAATAATAGTAAAACAATAATAAAATCACTAACCAATGCTAACACGATGATTTTAGTTGGTATCCACCCCGGTCGGGTGACTAATCCAACAATCCGTCGGTGGATCAAACCCCGGATAACCTCCGGCTAGAACTCGTCGCTCCTTGTGGGTGGAGAAACCTCGCCACAACACCAAGGACATTTCCTGAGTATACAAGACTACTAACTTGCCCTATCCAAGCAAGTTTCATCAAGAAACTCAGCCACCACGAAGTCCTTTTTAAATAGGACTAGGGGCTGATTTTTCGCTACCAGTCGACTGCCCCCAGGGCAGTCGACTGGTGCTAGCCAAATTCGACCGTTGACACCCCCAACATTCGAATTTACCAGCTCACCAGCCACCTACCAGTCGACTGCTCTCGGGGCAGTCGACTGATCCCCAGCTGAATCCCTTCCCATGTACATTCACACAGCACTCGATCCTCACGACTCGACTGACTCCTCATCCGCAGCCTCGACTATTGCCTTTGCGCCCTCTTCATCTTCGGCTCCCGTCCCTCGGATGCACGCAAGCCTCCAGCTTGCCTCCATGCCATCCTTCATGCATGCCTCGAAGTCCGCGCCCATCAGCTCATCGTCCCTGCTCACTAAGGTCCCTCGGATCCGCACGCAAGCCTCTAGCTTGCCTCCATGCCATCCTTCACTGTACCGAGACCGTCCAGTCAAGTCCATATGTGTAACCTGTACAACCTGCACACTCAACATACACATATAAGAATATAAGGGAAAACCTAACTTAAACTCTTTGCCCAAACATCAAAACCTCTGGTCACTCCGGACCATCTTAGGGCTGATTGCTCCAACAATAAAGACATACAATAAGATAATCATCTCTACCTTGTTTCTTCACATAAAGAGTGGGTTCATTTTCGCTTCTCGTGAAACCATGTTAATGAAAATAGTCATCAATCTTACTATACCATGCACGTGGAGCTTGTTTTAACCCATAAAGTACCTTTTTTAATTTGTACACCTTCGTCTCTTTGCCTTCAATTATAAAGCTTTCCGGTTGAGCTACATATACTTTTTCTTGCAAGTCGTCATTCAAAAATGCAGACTTAACATCAAATTGATAAACAAGCTAATGTTATTGTGTATGCTAGAATAATTCTCACAGTTTCAAATCTAGCAACCGGAGAGAAAGTTTCTTCGAAATCAATACCTTGTTGTGAATACCCTTTTGCAACAAGTCGAGCCTTATATTTTTGAATGGTTCCATCAGCATGGTATTTTGTTTTAAACACCCACTTGAGCCCAATCACATTCTTGCCTTCAAGTAGATCCACCATCTCCCCTATTTCATTTTTATGGATTGTCAATAGCTCTTCATTCATTGCATTTCGACATTCTTCCTTTGTTACTGCTTCTTCAAAAATTGTAGGATCTGTAACACAAAGAGCAAATTGACATGATTCATAAATTTCTCTCCAGGATTTGACCTTTGTTGGAGGTGATTCATCTGAAGACTCTTGAAAGGAGGATGAGCTGCTACATGAATTTAATGGTGAAGAAGCTGGTAACACTAAAGAAGATGATTTAATACTTTCAAATATTAGAGTTCTATTCTCCACTGATATAGGAACTCGAGTCCCTTCTTCTTGAGGATTCCAATTCCAACTCGAATTTTCATCAAAATTTCCAACTCTCATTATAATTAATTTGCCAGTAAGAGGATTATATAACCGACATGCTTTTGATTGATTGCAATATCCAACAAAGATGCATTTTTTATATTTTTTTCTCAAGTTTATGACGAAATTGAGGATTAATCAAAGCATATGCAATACAACCAAAAATTCTCAAGTGGTTTGCCGATGGTTTTCTACCTCGCCATGCTTCAAATGGTGTTTGATTCATAACTGCCTTTGTTCTAGAAATATTCAGCAGGTAAACTGATATTGTCACTGCTTCAACCCAAAATATATTTGGAAGTCTTTTGATATATAGCAAACTTCTAGCCATCTCTACAACAGTTTGATTTTTTCATTCGGCTACACCATTTTTCTCCGGTGTATAAAGTGCAGTCAATTCCTTGTAGATATCATGCTCATTATAAAATTTTATTAAATTCGTTAGATAAGAATTCACCTCCTCGATATGTATGAAAAGTGTTTATTAAGGTACTATTCTGATTCTCCACAAGTACCTTAAATTTTCTAAAATTTTAAAAGGTCTCTGACTTATCTGCTAGAAAATATACCCAACTCATTCGACTAAAATCATCAGTAAATATTAAGAAATATTTACTACCCCCAAATGATGTAGTTCTCATAGGACCAAATAAATCAGCGTGAATTAACTCAAGACATTCTGATGCTCTCCATGATTGTCCACTTAGAAAAGGCTTCCTTGTTTGTTTTCTATGTACACATCTTTCACATAAACCAAGAGAACTAATTTGGGATAATCCAAGAACCATACCTTTCTGATTTAAAAGTTGCATTCCTTTAATGTTGAGATGCCCATACTCAAGTGCCACATCTTTGATGCATTGCATTTTCTTCACTAGCAATAAAAGCTTGGTTTCCCACATTAGAGATCTTTTGCAGAAATATCTTATTTTTTGTCATTTGTACTTTAATAATAGACTGTCCAGTGTCTTTGTCAGAAATAACACAAACTTCATTATCAAATAAAATTGTATAGTCACTCATCATTAATTGTCCAACACTTAACAAATTATGTGCCAAGTTATGAACAAAATATACATTGTAAAGTAATTTAACTTTACCATCGCTAGTCTCCACAACAATAGTGTTTTTGCCTTCGACTTGTATCTACTTATTATCTCCAAGTTTTACTAATATTTTCTATGACTCATCAAGCTCTTTAAATAATGACTTATTGTCAGTCATCTGATTTGAACATCCACTGCCCAAAAATTAAATATCATTTTGAACTTCATTAGAATGAGAAAAATCATAAATGACTTACTGTCCTCATTTTCTTCTTTCACATATTTTGCTTGTGAGCTATTTATGTAATTTGCCTTTATATGCCTAAATTTTCCACAACTATAACACTGAATGGAATTTTTATTCTATGTTTGATCCCTTCTGAATTGCTTCTCTTGTCTATTAAAATTACTTCTTCCTCTGCCACATCTTCTACCACAAAAACATCCTATTCCACGACCTCTGCCAGCGAAGTTTTTTTTGTCTCCCCCTACACTTGAGAAGCTTGATATGTCTTTTCTTCATTCTTCTCACTGGATCTATTTCACCTTACCTCATGAGCTTGCAAAGAACTCATAAGTTCATCAAAAGAGAAAGTCGAAAGATCTTTAGACTCGTCGATTGCAGTTACTATATAATTATATTTAGAAGTCAAACTTCGCAAAACTTTTGAAACAATAATTGCATCAGTGATTTTTTCTCCATAAGATCTCATTTGACTGACAATAGAAATCACTCTAAATAAAAAATTTTGTAAAGTTTCATTCATAAGCAAGGCCTTGAACTCACTTTTGAGGGTCTGGAGTTTCACTGTTATCACTCTGGAGGAGCCATAGAATTTTTTCTGCAGTATTTCCCATACTTCTTTCGAAAATGAGATAGTTGCATTTCTTGAGAAAATTATCTCATGTACTGCTTGCTGAAGGATGAACAGTGTCTTTGAATCTTTCTTCCTGTTCTCCTTTAATCGACCTTCATTAGCATCTTTGTCGTCAAAGTCTTTCTCTACTAAATCCCAAAGATCTTAAGATATAAATAGCGTTTTCATTTTGATACTCCAAAATTCGTAACACTCTCCTTTGAAAATGGGGATAAGGGGTTGAGAAATTCCGTTGATTCCCATTGCAAGCAAACTAGAACATGTCAAACCAACTTGCTCTGATACTACTCCATTGGAAGAAAAGAATATGGAAAAGAAAAGACACACTTGTAGAAGAGGAGAAAAGAAAAAGCTAAATAAAACAATTTGATTTTATTCATCAGAAAGGTTACATATTTATAGACTTAGTGGATAAGCAACAAGTCCACGTATATTCAATCTAGACACTTTTATGAAATTTCATCCTAATCAAATTCTATCTTTATCAATTATTTAACTCATCATTATCTATTATTTATTTTTAAAATATATTATTAACACAGCGGTCGACGGTTGGATGGCAACGATAGCGAAGGGGGCAACACCCTTGGACCAGGACAGCAGCGCAAGGAGCACAATTCTCCTTTGTGCTTGCAGTCCGGCGGCTGTGCCAGGAGGTCCGGCATCGGCAAGATCTGGTGGCGATGGTTCTTCCATAGGCGGCGGCTCCTCAGTTTTTTTTTTCTTTCTCTTTGTTACTTTTTTTTTTCAAAACGAACAGAATCGAGAAAACAAAAGTGAGAGAGAGACAATAAAATAAAAATAAAAAACTTAATTTTAAAACTAAACTTAATTTCAAAATTAATATTAATTCCTTTCCTATCCGTATCTTATTGATGTATATATAATCGAGACTTAGTCTCTCTGGCAGTACTTTCTGATGGATGGCTGACCCGCTTTTTCAGGGAATATCGATCCACCATTCATCACTGTAGACGACCAACCCGCTATTATTCGTATCCAGTGGCCGACCCGTCACATTTCGTGGCTGATCAACTACTCTTCAATGTGGATGGCCGACCCGCCACTCTTCCTGTCCGACCAACCACTCTTTTCGGCGGACAATCGACTCGTCACTCTTGGTGGCCAACCAGCCACTCTTTCCAGCGGACAACCGACCCGCCACTCTTCGCGGCATATTGCCGACCCAACACTCTTCGTGGTGGGCGGCCAACCCGCCACATTTCGTGGTCGAATGCCACGTTTCGTAGCCAACCAACCACTCTTCTCGGTGGATAGTTGACTCGCTACTCTTCGCGGCGGACGGTCGACCTGCCACTATTTGTGGTTGATCGGCCACTGTTTCCAACGGACAGCTCATCCACCACTTTTCACGGCGAACGACCGACCCACACTCTTCCCGATGGACGCACGGCCGACCTGCCACTCTTCTCGGTAGATGGCCAACCCGCCACTCTTCGTGGTGGACAACCGACCCTCCACGTTTCGTGGCCGACCAACAACACTTCCCAGCGGACGGTCGACCTGCCACTCTTCGCGGTGGACGGCCGACCCGCCACTTTTCGTGGTCGCCCAGCCACTTTTCGCGACGGACGGTCGACCTGCCACTTTTCGCGACGAATGGCTGACCCGCTACTTTTCATGGTCT
Source organism: Boesenbergia rotunda (assembly GCA_024364735.1). Classification (NCBI taxonomy): domain Eukaryota; kingdom Viridiplantae; phylum Streptophyta; class Magnoliopsida; order Zingiberales; family Zingiberaceae; genus Boesenbergia; species Boesenbergia rotunda. The sequence continues at coordinate 373,753 of JAGFNQ010000198.1, forward strand.
ACCAGCCACTCTTCCCGATGGAGAGCCGACCCGCACTCCATGGCCGATAGCCGATCCGACACTCATCCCGATGGACGGCCGACCCACCACTCTTTGTGGTAGACGGTCAACCCGCCATTCTCCGTGGCCAACCGGTCACTTTTCGTGGCCGACCAACCACTCTTCCCGATAAATAGCCGACCCGACACTCTTTCCGACAGACAACTGACACCCGCCACTTTCCTTGGCTCACCAGCCACTCTTCCCAATTGATGGTGTCACGCCTTTAGAGGCCCGTGCTCGCTCGAAAATCGAGTAACACATCCCTTGCATGGAGGACAAATTGAAACTTATACATACACATCTCCACATATATAATTAGCTCAGCCACTCTCGGCTGGCATTCACACAATCACAACCGTGTAATTAATAATAATATAATAATTTCTAAGCATAATCAACTTCGAAAATTAAATGCGACAAAACGAAATTCCGACGATATACGTACCAAGTCCATAAATACAGATTCATAACTCTAAAACCACAAACTAAAACAAGTCTACTACGAGATAAGAATAGTTATACGTCTATCGAAAATAAATACAAGTCCGGAAAAATATAAAATAATCAACGATGCTAGGGGGTTGGCAGGTGGATCCTCTTCTGACAGCACGAGACATCGCTATCAACTTCCTGAAACAAAAAGGAAATCAAACGATGGTGAGTTTCAGGTGGAACTCTACGAGTATAAGAGTCAATAAATGCATGGTATATAAAAAAAATAAAATAAGCATATAGAAGACAAAAATATACAGTCTCTAAATAAAGAACATAAACCAAATATCTGAAAATCAATGAAACACATAGGAGCATAATCAGCAATCCTCCTAATACCTCAATAAACTACTAGTTCTGCCGAGCAGATTCAAATCAAATAATAAATGCAAATCATAATCGAATATGCATGTCAATCAAATGTAGCAATCATAGCTCAAACAAGTGCAACAAACACAAGCAAATGCACAATGCATAATATGCACATGATGCAATGACCTGCACTGTACACACATCAACCACCGCAACATTGGATAGGTTGGGAGGACAAGATATAAGTGTCAAAACCTATGGCTATGCAGTACACCACAATACCTATGGTCCTGAATGAAAAGTTGTAATACTTGTGGCTTTAAAATTCCGAAATACCTATGGGGACTTCAAACACCTGGGGAGTATCAACTATCTACATACAACTCCAACTAAGCGTGACACAACAGGAAGTAAGACCATGGCCCATCTCAACCACAAGGGAGCTAGTGGTCGTCGACATGCAAACAATGCTATGGTGCATGTCTCTAATATGCATAACCTTAATCAAACCAAAAACTATGCAATCAATATGATACCAAGCACAATTAACACTAAATTAAATAAGCAGGCACTAAACTACTAGGTAGGGTTTATCTAATGTCAACCACATCCTAGATATGTCAAATGATAGTTCTACAGTTCACGCGGTGCTCTTTAGATCAGAAATCAAGAGATGAGACTGTATAACTGAACATTTTAGAATACTACTCAAAGGTTAAGCAAGAATAAGTATTAAGCAGGAAAAATAAGACAAATAAATTCAAGATAAAACAACCTAATCAGATAATAAAACAACCATACATTTAAGGTAAACGATTCTACAGGAATCAAGAAAGATGTACCCGCCTTATAGGTCGATCGTATCCCAATAGACCTCACGTCCTTGTGCTCATGCCAAGTCCTGAGTCTTGTATCAACATGCATAATAGGACTATTAAACCCTTCCTTCATCAATATTCCTCTACCTAATTAATTTGACTCATTCATTAGTAGGTTCAATTAAACCTAACTGTAAATATATTTTAAGCAAACTAAATTCTCTTACAAATTCATCTCGGCTCAACCACAATTTGCTACTGAGCAATACTACCCATTCATTGCACCACATGGCAGAATACTACAAGATCAAGAAAACTAAGGGGGTGTTTGGTTTGCTCCATTTTCTATTTTTATTTTCTAGAAAATCGCATTTTCTCATTTTCTGGAAAATGACTTTCTTTCATTATCTAGTTTTCCAGAAAACGCTATATCTTTTTCTGGAAAACAAGACTGGAAAATACAAACCAAACATATTTTCCAGAAAATCACATTTTCTACCTGTTATGGATTTCTGACTACATTCTCCATAGGGCCCTCTTATCTCTTCCTTCTTCGAGCTCGGGCTATGGAAGGAGGAACTGAGGAGGAGGTAGCAGCAACAACTAGTTTTATTATGTGACAGCTCTTGATGTTCATATCGATCTATTATGCGCCTCTACATCTAGCATTGGGTAGACCTCATACAATAACTGTCCTAGTTCTACCCTATCTTTTGTTTCATTTCTTCTGGAACAATCACAAATTTTTTTTTGATTATGGGTCTACTACCGGAAATTCAATGCGTAATCTCAGCATTCAATGTGTATTCCTGAATAATCTAATTTTTCAATTATTCAACCATTTAATTTTACCAAGTTCAACGTTAGCCAGGTGTATCTATTTGTATATTGTAAATATATATATGCATGATATGCATCATCAGCATTTTTACTTGTGAAGTAAATACTAAACTCCCCTCGAGTCCATGTCCAAATAAAATAAAGTGGTAATAAGTTCTAAGTTCTAAAGAATCAATTGATTCATGGTCAAATCCCTCTCTCTCTCTCTCTCTCTCTCTCTCTCTCTCTCTCTCTCTCTCTCTATATATATATATATATATATATATATATATATATATATATATATATATATATATATATATATTGACTAAGAAAGGGATTAAATGGTATAGTTTATTTGTTGGTAACTTTAGGATTACAAACATGACTATTGCTTTCCAATTAGCTGTTTTTGCATTAATTGCGACTTCATCAGTTACTATTGCTTTCCAATTAGCTGTTTTTGCATTAATTGTGACTTCATCAGTTTTACTGATTAGTGTACCCGTTGTATTTGCTTCTTCTGACAATTGGTCAAGTAATAAAAATATTGTATTTTCTGGTACATCATTATGGATTGGATTAGTCTTTCTGGTAGCTATTCTTAATTCTCTCATATCTTAAACTGAAACTTATTTTTTATTTTCCCATGGAAAACAAACCTACCAAACGCCCCCTAAGCTAGCAAAGCTAATCCAAAAACAGAATGCGAAACACCTTTCACCATACTGATCTCCGTTACACTAACGCCAAAATCTCAACCCAATCAAACTCTTACATCAAACCAAGAAGAAATTGATCAACAACAAACCTCAGACGATGGACTCCTTACCTCACGTCCCTTGCCTTAACCTTCCCGCATCAAAATTCTAACACGTCAACCCACGACAAGGAAATCAAGAGCATATGACAGAGTCAATCTAATCCAAACATCAACAATCTACTGATCTAAAAGGAATTTATCACCAAAACCATTCAAACCTAAACAATCGACCCTTACCTTTGATTCACCAGCGTTCCTCCCCTTGCTCCCTGGCGTGCTCCAATCAATTGAGGAAGAAAGCAGCCAAGTGTAGCGCAATTTCTCCCAGGTCCCCCTAAGAGCTATGGTCGGAGATGAGGGTCACGCGCTCGGCAACACAGATTAAAGATCGCCATGTAAATTGATTAGGCACACACCCAAGCAATAATCCAGAAAACAACCCGCGGAAAAACTAGCCTCACACTTACCCGTGGTTGTAGGTGTGAGGCCTAGGTTGTCGGCTCTGACGGTGAAGAGGTGGCAGCGCTGCCGCACTTGCCATGGCTCGGGGTGGTTGTCTCCAGTGCAGAGCAGGAGGGTAGAGGAGAGGAAGACGAAGAAGATGAAGGAGAAGCGTCAAGGCAGAGGCTTGCGTGGTTTAGGCAGTGACGTCGAGCGTGGAAGGAAGAAGTGTAGGACCGGTGCCGTCGATAGAGGGGGGGTGAATATCGATCGTGAAAACTTTCGTAAATATTTCGTAAGACTTCTGGACTCAGAGCGTTAGTGCAGCGGAAACATAAAAATAAAATAAAAGAAAGCAAAGCAGGGGACACAGCAGGTTTATTTACTTGGTTCCCAACCCCCCAGGGTCAGTACGTCCAAGGCCTATGTACTCGGCGTTTAGTCCACTAATAGTCTCCTTTCCGGAATTTCCGGAGGCGGAGAAACCCGACTTACAGTGCAATATTACAAGCAATAATATGGAAAAATAAATACTGTAATTAATTGCAAACCAAACATAAAGTGTGAAGTTCGGCCGATCTGGACCTCCGAAGTGCCGCGCACTTCCTCGTGGAGCCTCCCGGTCGCAGAACCTCGTCTTTAGCGTGTTGTCGTCAGTCGGAATGAACAGATTCGAAGTTGGAAAGTGTGTTGGAAGCAGAGGGGTCAAAGCCCCTTTTATAGCCCTCCTGGGGGCGCCCTGGTCGACGGGGGCGCCCCGGAAGACTCGGTCAACTCTTATCTTCACGCCTACTTCACCGCAGGTGATAAGAACTTTGACCAGGGCGCCTCGGATGACCCGGGCGCCCCCTTGAGGGCTTATCCTGTGTTCTGGCTTCGAAACAGCAAAACAGCTACTAATCAGGGCGCCCCGGTTGACACCTGTTCTGCAAACACACGTTTGCTGCATGTATAGTACTGCCTGGGGGCGCCCCGGATGCTCCGGGCGCCCCGGTTGACACCTGTTTTGACTGCATCATGAAACTGCATGTTTTAGTACTACCTGGGGGCGCCCCGGACGCTCCGGGCGCCCCCAACAGCCTTTTTCAGCAACTTGCTTTGTCTCCGGTTCTTGGTACCTACAAGATACACAAATACAAAGCGCATATACATACAATGTTAGGCTTAAGGACTTGGTTCGGACTTCGGATTGGCAGGCAATCCTAGGTCGAACCGACGCAAACTCCTACCCCCGAGAAAGCGCCTTTCACCTACTCCTTTCAGGAGATGGTTGCCGCCCGGTCCTTCGGGTGGACTTTTGCCTAGCCGCCCTTCGCTAGGTCTTGGACACCAAGCATCCCTTCGCTTGGTGCCTAGCAGCCCTTCGCTAGGTCTTGTTTCCCTGACAGCCCTTCGTCAGGTGCCCAGCAGCCCTTCGCTAGGACTTGTTCCCCTGACAACCCTTCGTCAGGTGCCTAGCAGCCCTTCGCTAGGACTTATTTTCCTGATAGCCCTTCGTCAGGTGCCTAGCAGCCCTTCGCTATGTCTTTTCTTTCTGGCAACCCTTCGCCAGAGCCTAGCAGCCCTTCGCTAGGTCTTTTTCGTTCTGGCAGCCCTTCGCCAGAGCCTAGCAGCCCTTCGCTAGGTCTTAGGGTTTCCATGCCTAGCTTAACTAGGACTTTTCTTAGGCTTAGGTTACTTCTCCTTCGCTCCCCTTTGTCTGTTCAACATATTACTGACTTAAGTACATTGTCAAACATTAAAACACATAAAGGAGAACATCATTGATGCAACTTGCACCAACAATCTCCCCCTTTTTGATGTTTGACAATAACTTAAGTTAGATTGGTTTAAGGGGCTAAATTGCTATCCTTGGGATAGAATAAAAGGTATAGGTTTTGGGAGAGTAAAAAATATTCTAACTGAAAAAATTCTAACTTAAGCACTCTCTCCCCCTTTGTCATGCATCAAAAAAATTGCATCAACAATAAAAAACTTTGAATTTTTGTTTTGAAAATACTTAGTGCAATTTTGTTTTTAAAAAATTGCATAAATTTGAAAAATGCTCTAGGTTTAAAATATAAGTACTTTGAAAAGATGATTTGTAAGGAGTGCAAGTACTTTTAAAAGATTATTTAAATCCCTTTTTGAAAAAATATAAGTATATTTTTTGAGAAATTAAGTACTTAACAATACATTTGAAAATATTTTTTTTTTAAAATTAAGAATATTGGTTTTGAAAGACATAAGTATTTTTTTTTTAAAAATATTTTACTTGATTGAGTTTCTTTTCCAGTCTGACACCATCCTAGGAAACCTTGTTGACCACAAGGACATTTCCTAAGTGTCCTGGAAAGTTTTCAAACAAGTAAATATTATTATAAATTTTTAAGAAAAATGATAATATTTCATAAAGTATGTGCTGAAAAACTGTGTGAATTTTGAAGATCTAATATTTTACTTAACTTGGTCTATTTTCCAGTCTGACACTATCCTAGGAAACCTTGTTGACCACAAGGACATTTCCTAAGTGTCCTGGGAATTTTCCAACCTAAGTAACTATTATTTCAAAATCATTTCATAAGTCACACAAATTTTAACAAGTGGTATTTTGAAAAACATAGATTTTTAGTATTTTAAAAGCATGTAATTGAATAATTCTTTTAATTTGACCTCCCCCTAAACTTGACTCAGTCCTGGGAAGCTTGTTGACCACAAGTACTCTTCCTTTGAGTCTTAAGGTTTGATTCAAATCAAAGGAATTTTCTAATAATAAAAAATAGTTTAAGACTTGAAAAAAAATTTGACTCAGACTCCCCCTAAATCTGACACATCCTAGGAGTCCTTTTTAGATTATGAAGTGGACCTTCCTCTGTGTCTTTAGGGTTTATCAGAATCAAAAGAACAGGTAAACATTTGATTTTTGCAATAGGTAAAATCTTTTTCGAAGAGCCACAAGTGATAATGATTAAAGCATGATTTTCGAAAAGATATTTTCAAATAATAGTAATGTTTTTAAAGTGCAGTTTGAAAAATATGAAAAGCACTCCCCCTGCATTAATGTCGTTTGACTCTATCTAAGTGCCCTAAGGAACTTTAGTGTTGTCCTAAGAGGCTTGTGTCTAATTGCGTGAGTCAATCAATTTTTGAAAACAATATACCTTTTTTGAAAAATGTGTAATATATATAATCAATCAGACAAGCATGAATTCCATAAAAACATTATTATGTTAAAGCTCTATTTTGAAAAATATATTTTTAGGAAAATATTCTAACAATTTTGAAAAATAATTTTGAAAAATATTTTTCAATTCATTAGTCCTTAACATCTCACCCATTCTAGATATATCAAAACAACAAGCATGATTGCCTTATAGGTGTATTGTGAGATGCTTGAATCATTTTCCATAAATTATTAAATCTAAGATTTAATTGAAATTTGTGTTAGATTTGAATTTGACAAAAGACAATTTGAATTTGAATTTCAGAAATTGGCTTCCAGGTCTTGGCGAGGCACTAGGCCTTCTTTGGCCGTAGCCTTATGGGATCATCCACCCTTTCCTTGACAAAGCCTTTTAATGAAATTTCATTTTCAAATTGAATTAGGTCATTTTCTGGTCTAACTAGCTTGGGTCTTGGATCGGTAGCTTCGGCTGGTTTCACCAGTCTAAAGAGACCAAGTAAACTTGATCTTATTAGAGTTGGCTTCCTCAACGTACTATCATCTCACCTCCTCCCAATACTATGTTGCCAAATTTCAATTATCTTTTTCTTATGACCTTTCTAAATTATGCATAAAATTTAAATATGAATGACATGTCATATATTTTAAGGAAAATAGCAAATGCATGGCATAGCAATTATGCATGAGTCAAACAAGTCAAGGCATTTTATTTTTGTTTCTAAAAATATATCAAATTCTCGATTTGATACATATCGTGTGAACCTGCGAATATGTCAACCCACTTTGACATATTTGATTTTATTGAATTAATTGTTGCGGTTTGGGTAAGGTTTTAGTTTGGTTCAGGTTTAAGTGATTTAAGATCTTGATTGGATTTAGTAGAATTAAAATTGAGTTAACTTGAATTTAAGTGAATTAAGGTTGAGTTAATTTGAATTTATTTGAATTAAAGTGAATTAAGGTGAATTAATTGAATTAAAGAGAATTAATTTGAATTTAATTGAATTAAAGTGAATTAATTTGAATTTAATTAAAGTGAATTAATTTGAATTTAATTGAATTAAAGTGAATTAATTTAAATTTAATTGAAGTTTAAGGTGAATTAATTGAATTAAAGTGAATTAATTTGAATTTAATTGAATTAAAGTGAATTAATTTGAATTTAATTGAATTAAAGTGAGTTAATTTGAATTTAATTGAATTAACTTGAATTTAATTGAATTAACTTGATTAATTTGAATTATTTGAATTTAATTGAATTAAATTGATTTAATTGAAGTTTAATTGAATTAAATTGATTTAATTGAAGTTTGATTGAATTAAATTGATTTAATTGAAGTTTGATTGAATTAAATTGATTTAATTGAAGTTTGATTGAATTAAATTGATTTAATTGAAGTGTGATTGAATTAAATTGATTTAATTGAAGTTAAATTGAATTAAATTGATTTAATTAAAGTTAAATTGAATTAATTAAGATTTAATTGAATTAATTGAATTAATTAAGATTTAATTGAATTAATTGAATTAATTAAGATTTAATTGAATTAATTGAATTAATTAAGATTTAATTGGTATCAGGATTCATAAACTTTAGTACTTAGCCTGGAGGTCTAGAGTTCGAATCCTGAGAATGGCAAAAATCCACTGGCCAGGGGTGGAAAGTACTTGTGAGTAACGACCGCCCAAGAGGTCGCCAAAGGGGCCGCCAAATGGGATTTGACCGCCCAAGGGGCCGAGGGCCGCCAAGTGGGCCGCCAGTTGGGCCGCCCAAGGGACCCCTTGGGTCGGGTCGTTACACCTTCACTCTGACCCGACCCCTCTTCTAGCCCTAAATACAGAGCCAAACTCGCACATGAATTGGTATGATATAAAGTAGGGTGTGATATAAAATATGATGGAATATGTGACAGGGCAATCTCCGGTCTTCTCGCAGGATATTTCGACAACATATATGGCTCAATGACGGCTCAGTAGGCCCTATCTTTTCTTGGTCATGGCGATCTGGTCAACCTTCCAGCCACATCACCGGCGCACCACTCTCCACCGCTTCCAAACAAGATCACTTTATATATATATATATATATATATATATCGGGTTTAGATCAAATTCAAACCCTTATCTATTAACCCGTAATTTATACCATTAATCTTAAATTTAGTTCATGACCAAACCAAGTTGGTTCAAAATCAAATCATTTGATTCAACAACTAAATCTCCTTTTTAATTAAAACCAAACCATTTTAGTTTATTCTTAAACCAAAGATGGTTCAATTCATCTTCAAAAGACGTGACTCAACCGTGCTTTCGTTGTGCCAAATTCTTTCCATATTTCCCCTTCGTCTGATCTAACTAGACTTAATCTCTCTCAATCTGAGAATCTAATTCTCAAACTCGTTTTAAATCTCTCAGATAAATTTGTAGTGTGTATGACTTTATGGGTTACCGGTTTATGTTAGTCACCTATAATTAACATTAATTATGGATCGATCATGAGTGACACCTAGTAGTACAACATGATCCCCAATTAATCAAAAAATCATAATTGATTCCAGCACCACTTCTGAATCCTTTAGCAGCTACATTGAGTCGTGTCTCATTCCTTTCATTCATCTAATACTCACTTGGTTGAGAACATAGTATATGTGTCGGTCGCCAATAGGCAGACTACGTCGCACCTAGCTTAAGTAATACTTCCTCGTCCTGTGGATTCAAGTTACTCCAACATGTGTCTAAGAATTCTGTACTCTTGGCATGTGATGCTTTAGTCAAAGACTTTCAGTAACAATCCTAACGAGTGGCCATAAGGTATATATCTCCTCACAAGAAGAGGTGAATCCTCTACGAGTTATCTAAACACTTTCTGTCACGCCCCCAAAGGCACATGCTTCCTCGAAAATCGGGCAGCATCTCCCCTGTACGACGGACAATATGAGACAATAATACATGTATCTCACCAATAAAAGCTTAGCCACATGCGGCTAGCATCACATATATATATAAATAAACACAACCACACAGTTTATTTTTGAATAAGTGATAATGGGTGGCTCAGCCACCATAAACATAAAGTGAAACTACAATCCAAAGAGAACACCAAAAGACTCTGATAACGATAAAACCCGATAATGAATAAAATGCGACTACAAGTACTGATAACAAACAACTAAACCGAATACCGAAAAATAACTCAACTCGACACTGGGGACCCGCAACTGGATCCTCTCCTGGCTCCAAGAAATACTTCTACCTGCTATTTGAAACAACAAAAAGGAAAGCATGGGTGGTGAGTTCGGGCGGACTCTGCGAGTATATGAGTAGACAAATAAGCATGGCATAATATGGATAACGGAGTAGAGAAATCAACAGTGTACAGTCCATAAGAAAATATAGAAACCTAATCATGCATAACATATGTAAATCGACATGGTATAAAGTCCGAAATATGACTAAGCAGGTATAAAACAACTCAACAACAATAATATCAAGATATACATGCATGTCAAACATGTGCAACAATCATAGCTCATATAAGTGCATCAAACACAAGCAAATGCATAAAAGAAATACGTATGCACATGATGCAATGACATGTGTCACCCCTGACGCCAGTCAAGCCGTCAACACATCCCATCTGTGTGACCGAGTGGGTAGGGTTGTGACAACTGTACGAACTCCAACAACAAATACCACAGAAGGTGTGGTTGAGTGGACAGGATGTTGGGGAGCCTACACTCCAAACCCCGGTACATCGGGAGAGCTACTACAGCTACAATATCCCTCGAAAAACAATAGTGAGGGTGAGCCACCAACAGCTCATCCCTCTAAAAACAACGGTGAGGGTGCCACTGTTTGGCATAACAGGACAGGTGCTCGCACTCTAATATCTACCACGACAACAAGTGGTTGAGTGAATCGAGCAACAATATGACTAACGACTGTTGGAAACTAGATGGCTAGAGAGGGGGGGTGAATATAGCCAATTTCTTGAACCTTTGGCACTTATCAAGATTTCTGCACTCAACTTATCAGTAGCACAACGGAAGAAGCAAAGGAAACCGAAGCAGTGCAGTAAACTAAAAACAGAAATGAAAGCAAACAAAGACAGCTACCAAGATCGCTAACAAGAGGGTTTACAAGGTTCGGGGATAACTTGCCCCTACTCCTTGGCGTGCCCTTAAGGTGGGCGATCCCTTGATCGTCGGCAGATCAAGCCCCGGTATTCATCGGATATAACGCAACCTCCTTCTCGGTGGAGAAACCTCTCCACAGCGTTTCAAACAAGGATATTGATTTAAGCTTAATAAAACACAGAGAATACTCTTACTCAGCACCTAGAAAGGACAAGAACACAGCGAGCTTATCCCGAGCTCCACCCAGCGACGATCTCACGCAAGGACTCCCTCCTTCGTGTCTTCTCACTGTTGGACTCCAAGCTCCTTGTTCTTTCCTCCCAGCACTCACGTAAGAGTTGGTTGCTTCTCGATTGCAGTTGCTTGCTCAAAGTGATGAAGACTTCAGGAACACAGCAAGCAAGCTGTGGAGAAACACAAAGCGCAGCAAGAACTTCAGCAAGCTCAACACTGAAAACTGTCGAAGACTTCGGCTGAAGTCTTCTTCTCCCTTTTGTTTCTCCATCAAGCATCAGATGACACCATCCCTGCAGCTCCCAGCTGCTCATCTGCCAACGCCAGCTACCACTGAGCTATCCCTGGACTCCCTGAGCTTCCCTCAGCCAAGCTCCAGTCTGCAGCTCGGCCGTTGCAACATGAGATGGAAAAACGGACAAACCTGCTCCATGGAAAGCCTTCATTGACTTCTCCTTGAGTGTTTGAATCCTCCCCTGTCACCTGCATCTTAATCAGACTGTTAGAGCAGTATATCACACAGTAAATCAAATATCAGAATCAAATAGCAGCGAATCGGATATGGTCAGGCACGATCAGAGCGTCTGATAGTGCAATTTGAATTAAAGTGATCGGTCACCGGACCAATCAGAGAGCCTCCTGATCGGTCACCAGACCGATCAGGCTGGGTCCAGACCGATCAGGCTCCGTCTTGATCAATCCCCAACGCTCAATCAGAAATCGTGATTTCTTTGAGATTCTCCTGGACCGATCACCAGACCGATCCCAGGTTGAGGATCGTTCACCGGACCGATCCACCCTTATATCGAGCGATTTCTGAGTTTCTCAGCCCAAGCCTTCTGATCGGTCAACTGACCGATCAGGGGGTCTCCTGATCGGTCACCAGTCCGATCAGATCATCACCAGACCGATCAGGCACCGTCCTGATCGATCTTAGTGAGGAACCCGCGAAGCTGGATCGTTCTCTAGAACGATCTGCATAGTGATCCTGATCGGTCACTAGACCGATCAGGAGTAGTTCAGCAGGGGAACTCAACCTCACTGTTCGCTCCCTGATCGGTCACCAGACCAATCTGGAGCCAGTCAGTGGGTGAAACGCATACTCCCTGATCGGTCACCAGATCGATCAGGAGCAGCACAGTAGGTTCCCAACCTCACTGTGTGCTCCCTGATCGGTCACCAGACCGATCAGTCATTGCTGGATCGGTCACCAGACCGATCCACGAAAGAGCAGCGTGCCAGATTCCCTAATCGGTCACCAGACCAATCCAGGGACTCAAACCTAGCCCTCCAAGCTAAGTTTTCATCCACCTTAGCCCTCCAAGCTAAGGATTTTTCACCTAACTCTCCAAGTTGGGAATTTGCACCTAACCCTCCAAGTTAGGACTTTTCACCTAGCCCTCCAAGCTAGTACTTTTCACCCAACCCTTCCGAATTAGGACTTTTCCAAACCTAGCCCTCCAAGCTAGGACCTGACCCTCCAAGCCAGGACTTTTTCACCTAATTCTCCAAGATGGAAATTTGCACTTAACCCTCCAAGTTAAGACTTTTTACCTAGCCCTCCAAGATAGGACTTTTCACCCACCTCTTCCGAATTAGGACTTTTCACACACCTAGCTCTCCAAGCTAGGACTTTCAACACCTAACCTCCCAGATTAGGATTTTTCAACACCTAGCCCTCCAAGATAGGATTTTCCATACCATGTCTGATCCCCGATCAGGACTTAATCATCATCAATAATCATCCACCTAAACTAAAATCGGTGTCAACACCAAAACAACAATCAGGGCCAGACTGCATCAACAATCTCTCTCTTTTTGTTGTTTGACAACCCGATTTTAAGTTTAGGGATTCGCAATCATGTTTTTCAAATTTGGAATCATAGGGGAATCCAGATCCCCCGCTACAACATAATCATCCTGAACTTAACCAACCAACACTCTCCCCCTTTGTCGAACACCAAAAAGGGGTCTAGAAGGGCTGTTAAGTTTAAACTATACTCCCCCTCAACCCCAGGGGTATCCCAAAACAACAATTTGATTTTTGATAAGCATATGAATACATATGACAACACGATATAGGCATGGCGAAACAGGCATATGTATCATATGAGCATGGCATCATAAGCATGAAGATAGCTATGGATCAAATATGTAGATAATACTCATAGCATCAACAATAGATAACTAAAGTAGAATAACACAAGCATCAAAGTCAGGAGAAATAAGTCATAAACATCCAAAGAAATCACATGATGCAAGACAGATGCATCAACATCCAGAGACGTGTGGTGCAAGACCACAATAAGTAAGTCATGGGGCATACAACCCAAAAGTCAACAGACCAAAAATGGTCAAGTACACAGAATCATGAGAGAAACAGCAGATATCCAAGCTCAAATATCAGTAGGGGGATCGTCATCGTGCATGAGGTCATCCATCGTGGCATCAACGGTCCCGGGCGCGGTACTAGCAGAGGGCGCACCTCCAGGGAATGTGTGTCGGCGCCACACATCGTACCATGTCCGCTGCAATGTCTGGACCTCAGAGACAGTAGACTCCACCCCGGTCAATCTGCGATCGAATGACCTGAACTCCAAGCGGATCTCCTCTCGATGAAGCCCTCGTAAATGAAGATCCTGCTGAATGGTCCACTCGAGCTCTGAAATCTGCCAACGCAGATCCGGCTCGGGCTCGTAGTCGTACTCGGCGTCAGCAGCAGGAGCCTCATGAGGTGCAACAGCCTCTGGTGGTGCCTGAAAATGTGGTGCTCCCCCAGCTAGATCACCAAGCCCCCTCCCATCCTTCCATACTAGGACCCCATCGCGCTCACGAATGATAATGCCAGATTTTGCAAAAACCCACCGACCGAGCCGACAATCCTGTCTGACCATGGGCATGGTCCTGCCTTTGGTGACATCAACACCAACTGACATAAGCCAGTCAGTGATGATATGACCAAACGGCATATAGACCGTGCGACGGCTCGCTCACGATAGGACAGGATGGACTGGAAGATGCTCTCCATGATGTCGAAGTCCATCTGGCGGTGCATGCCGTGGAGCATAAGGCAGTGATAGGGTCGAATCTCAGTCAAAGGCTTTGAAGTGATGGGTAAGATGCAGTTTGTGATTATCTTGAAAAGGACGTAGTCAACTGGAGCAAGTCGTAGGGCTGCAAAGGTAGGGAAGTCAGGACCCAACTCATCAAGACCGGCCGGGCGGGGATGGCCAAAGAAGTGCTGATAGATGGAGTCGGGGATAACATCTGGAAATGGGGCCAGCAGAAGATCAGGGAGCTCGGGATAGATCGAATAGAGGCTAGGCGATCGTCGACCTCCTAAGTACTCCGCTAAAATCTCATACAAGAAATCAAGGTTCTTTTTTCCGACTCGAGTAGTGAACTCGAAACCCCCTTGAGGACCTTGCTGTAGATTGTTGTAGAATTCAGAGACTAGGTAGAAGTTGATAGTTCTTTCCAAGGAAAGAAGGAAACCTAGATTGTAGAAAGTGACAATCTCCATGACGGAGGGACAGTACTCAGTCAGAAATGGAACGTCAATGGATCGGCAGGGAAGTAGCTTGAAGGTACGAGATTGATATGTCTGCTCACATGCAACATTAGGAAAACGAGAGCTTGAAGAAGGCTGATGCCTTCTGGAGGGTGCAGAAGAAGAAGGGGCTTTCCCCTTCGCGCTACCCTCTATGGGTTCCTTACCCTTAGAAGACTTTCTAAAGATTTGAATTGGTCATGACACAGGATTTAATCAATTTGGGCAAGGTTGATACAAATATAGATCGAATCACAACAATTTAAGGGTTGATCATACATAGAGTAACCACATGAACCAAATTGATCAAGAAAAGTAAGACCCAATCAGAGAATGTAATCAAGACACAATGATCAAGGAATACATTTGGACCAAGATTTGATCATATGGTGAGAAAGTAAGGTCACGGCACCACACCAAGAACAACACACCAAACTTGGTTAGCCTCAAAACACAGTTTATGAACTGTTTTGAAAGAAAAAAAACGAAGCCAAAAACTTACTTAGGTGTCATTGGTGAGGTTCTTGAAGTTTGAAAGAAAAAGCTTGCGCAGGAGGAGGCCTCGGCGCAAGGCAGAGACGCAGAGAACTTGGTGCAAGTAGAGAACTTGCAGAGAACAAGGAACGCCCGTAGAGACCTTCGCACGAACTCGCACACACGGGAAGAAGGGAGACGCAGGAACACTCTCGCTCCGGATGAAAGGGCGCAAGTGGAGGATTTCGGCGCTAGGGTTCGGCTCTGAAGGGTTTTGCGCAGAGTAAATCGGTTGGTGGATCGGTCCACCAACCGCAATTTAATGCGTTTGAACGGATCACCGTTCAATCTGATAGCCCCCAGACCGATCAGGCTATAGCCTGATCGGACTGACCTGGGCCTGATCGGTCGGGTGACCGATCAGGTGCGCTCCTGATCGGTCAGGACACGAACAGTAGGGTTCGGAGAGAAACCTGTGAGCCCCCTGATCGATCTATGAACCGATCAACAGAGGGTGCCAGATCGGTTCGGGGACCGATCCAGGCTAGCTCAGTAAGGTTGATCAGAATTTCGTGAAGTCACTGAAGCCCCTATGATCGGTCTGTGGACCGATCGTTACAGGATGGAGCCAGATCGGTCCGGGGACCGATCAGCCTTATTCCTGATCGATCGGGTGACCGATCAGGGTTCCTGTAACTCCCAGGTTCGATCTGAAACATTCAGTTTCAGATTTTCTGAAATTTTCCAACGTGATCTAATGAAGTTTATCGAACTTGGACATGATCTCATGACTAAAATGGATCCCTGAACAAGGATCAAGAGTCCTTATAGGTTCGACAATCACTTTGCTCCATCCAAATGGAGTCAAACTCAATCAACAATCATTCAAGCAAATTCAATCAACTTTTGTTCCAAATTCAAGTTTCCAATCAAGTTTCCTTAATTGGAATGTCCAAGTACGTTCATGGAGCCATATACACATATGTTATGCAATGGTTTTCCCCATACTTGGTCACCGAAGTGATTATTATCTCGTCAACTCAATTTCTCAAGGGATGCATTGACATTTTGAGAAATTAAGTTGATCCTAACATCTCACCCCATATCTAGCAAACAAAAACGTTTTGTTAAACCTTATAGTTTGTGTGAGATGTCCCAAAGTTACCCAATTGTTTCCCAACAATTTCGAAATAATCATGAAGGGTTTGAAAGCATTTTGAAATTCATGAAGCGCGACACATTCCCAACTCCCGTCTTAGGAAACTAAATTCATTTTCGGGGAGTGGTTTAGTGAAAATGTCAGCTAGGTTTGATTTGGACTCAACATGTGAGAGTACAATATCTCCCCTAGCTACATGATCCCTAATGAAGTGGTGACGCACCTCAATATGTTTGGTCCTAGAATGATGAACTGGATTCTTGGTTAAGTTAATTGTGCTAATGTTATCACATAACACTTGCACACCCTTGTAACTCAATCCATAGTCCTCTAGAGTATGTATCATCCACAGCAATTGTAATACGCTCTCTCCCATGGCGATATATTCTGCCTCGGTCGTGGAGAGAGCAACACAATGTTGCTTCCGACTTGACCAACTTACTAAGGACGAACCTAAGAATTGGCAACCCCCACTTGTGCTCTTCCGGTCCAACTTACATCCAGCGTAGTCGGAATCCATATAGCCAATTAAATCAAATGATTCAGTACGGGGGTACCATAGACCGACTCCTATTGTGCCTTTGAGATATCTCAAAATTCTTTTAACAACGATTAAATGAGACTCCTTGGCACATACTTGATACCTAGCACACATACCTACAGCAAATAAAATATCTGGTCGACTGGCTGTAAGGTATGGCAAACTACCTATCATGCTTCGATATTGAGTCAGATCAACGGGTTTACCACTCTCATCATTGTCTAATTTTGTGTTTGTAGCCATGGGAGTGGTTACCTCCTTTGAATCACTCATATTAAATTTTCGAAGCATTTCTTGTGTGTATTTTGATTGGTGCACAAGGATACCATCACGAGTTTACTTGATTTCAAGTCTAAGGAAGAAAGTCAACTCTCCCACTAGACTCATTTCAAATTCACTCACCATGTGTCCAATGAACTCATTTAAATAGCCCCTATTGTTTGAGTCACAAATTATGTCATCGACATATACTTGGGCTACAAAAATATTATCACCATCTCTCCGTAGAAATAGTGTAGGGTCTATTTGGCCTCTAACAAAGCCCTTCTCAATCAAGAACGTCGCCAACCTCTCATACCAAGCCCGGGGTGCTTGTTTAAGGTCATAGAGTGCCTTCTTGAGCTTGAACACGTGGTTTAGAAATTCGATACTCTCAAACCCAGATGGTTGTTCGACATAGACCTCTTCCCTAATTAAACCATTTAGAAAGGCCGATTTGACATCCATTTGGTATAATTTGAAGCCACGATGTGCTGCAAATGCTAGCATCAATCGGATGGACTCTAATCGTGCCACGGGAGCATAAGTCTCATCATAATCAAGGCCTTCAACTTGACTATAGCCATTGGCTACTAAGCGTGCATTATTTCTAATGATTTCTCCCTTATGGTTCAATTTGTTCTTGAAGACCCATTTGGTTCCAATGATGGTGGTCTTCTTAGGTCTAGGGACTAAGTCTCAAACTTGACTCCTTTCGAATTGACCTAGTTCATCTTGCATTGCAATAATCCAATCGGGATCATTTAATGCTTCATCAATTTTTCTAGGTTCAATTTCAAAAATTAGGGCAACTTCAATAGCCTCATTCCGGAAGAATGATCTAGTTCTAACCCCATGATGGATGTCTCCAACAATTTGGTCTTGGGGATGACTAGAGGCTAATCTAGTTTGCCTTGGTGTTGGTGGTGCTTCGTGAATGGACTCACTAGACACAAGTTCAGCCTCAGGATCCAGCTGATATATGGATTGTCTAGGCTCACCGTCATCAGATTCATCACCATCAACAACATTTGGACTTTCATTCAAACTTAGTCTCCTAAGTTCGAATTGGACTTCATCTTCTAGTTGACCATTGACTTTTGGAATTTCTTCAAAGACAACATCAGATGATTCTTCAACTAGTCTAGACTTCTTGTTGTAGACTCGGTAGGCTTTGCTAACGAGGGAGTACCCGACTAGTATCCCTTCATCAGCCTTTGCCGTGAACTTTCCAAGATGATCCTTGGTGTTTAGAATGAACACCTTACAACCAAACACCCGAAAGTGTTTAACCGTAGGTGGTTTTTCAAACCAAAGTTCATGGGGAGTCTTACCTAGAAATCTATGGATGAGGACTCTATTTTGCACATAGCTAGCTGTACTTACAGCTTCGGCCCATAAGTAACTCGGGAGTGAGTACTCATTAAGCATGCTTCGTGCAGCCTCTTGTAGAACACGGTTCTTCCTTTCTACAACACCATTTTGTTGTGGTGTTCTAGGAGTAGAGAAATCATGTCTATAACCTCTATCTTGACAAAATTCCAAAAATCTTTGATTTTGAAATTCACCTCCATGATCACTCCTAATTGTCTTAATTGTTAATGATTTTTCATTTTCTACTCTCCTACAAAAAGAATTGAAAACATCTAAGATTTGGTCCTTGTATTTTAAAAAGTAAGTCCATGTATATCTAGTGAAGTCATCAATGATCACAAAGCAATATCTACTTCCATTCAATGATATGATAGTACTACAATCAAATAAATCCATGTGAAGTAAATCTAATGCAGTAGACGTACTTACAGCGCTTTTACCTTTATGTGCAGATTTTGTTTGCTTACCCATTTGACATGCATCACAAAGTTTGTCTTTCTCATACTTGATGCTTGGTAAGCCACGGACTAATCCCTTATTGGCCAACTTCCGGATGTTCTTCATGTTCACATGTGCTAGCCTCCGGTGCCAAAGGGTGGACTCTTCTTCTTTTGACATGAAACACTTAGCAGAAACATTAGTAGCACTTTTAAATGAAACTTGATAAATATTGTCTACTCTTGCTCCTACTAGTACCGTGTCCAAGGTGTCATGTTGTCTAACTAGACATTGACTTGGTTGGAAATCAATTGTGTAACCCGTGTCACACAATTGACTGGCACTTAGAAGATTAAATTTCATCCCCTTGACTAGAAGGACATTTGAAATTCTAAGACATTCGGATATTTGAATGTCTCCTAATCCTATGACCTTAAGACTACCATTGTTACCAAATGATACATTACCTCTACTTTTCTTGTGAAGTGTGGTAAACAATGATCTATCCCCGGTCATGTGTTTGGAGCATCCACTATCAACGAACCAAGTTGATAGATGCTGCCCCTCAATCATAACCTATACAATTCGAAAAATAGAAGTTTTAGGTACCCAAACCTTGGGACCTAAAGCATCAACTAAACAAGACTTAGGCACCCATGCCTTGACAACTTTCTTTTGAATTTTGGGTGTCCTAGATTGTCTCATATCAGTCCTAGACATGAGAGACACAAATGAGGGTTCCTTAGGACGGTAACCAATACCGGCCCTATTGTAGACCGCCCTTTGGGCATTTAGGATCATGTCTAGGGTCTTAGAGCTAGTTGAGAACTTTTCAAGAATATTCTTGAGTTTCTCAACTTCACTCTTCAAAGATTTGTTCTCTTCTTCTAGCAAGTCATCATGCAAATCATCTACTTCCTCAACCTTAGAGGATTTTAAGTTTTCAACTTCAAGTTTCAAAGACTTAATTTCATCTTCTAACAATTCAACATGCAAATCATCAATGTTATCATCTCTAGATAATTTCAATTGATCAATTTCTAATTGCAATGCTTTAACCTTATTCTTTGATTTCTTAAGCATACTAGTTAAACATGCAATTGCTCTATAACATTTTTCAAGCTCGGGAGAAGCTACCTCTTCATCATCCGAGGATGATGAAGCCGCGTTTGAAGAACTTGAAGATTCATCACTGCTCTCCTCTCCAAGAGCTATAAGTGCCACATGCCTTGTGTTCTTCTCCTCCTTCTCTTCATCGGATGAGCTAGAAGATGACTCATCCCAAGTGGCTTTCAAGGCCTTCTTCTTCTTCTTGAATTTCTCTTCTTTCTTTTTGGATTTCTCCTTCTTCTTCTTGAGTTTTGGACATTCATTCTTGAAGTGTCCTTTCTTACCACACTCAAAGCAAGATGCATTAGTCTTATCAAGTTTGGATTCACTAGAGTTACCTCTACTCTTGAAGCGTCGACCCCTTCTCATCATCCTTCTCACAAAGTTCGCCATCTCGGATGAAGAAGAGCCGCTGCCATCTTCTTCGGAATCGGACTCGGATTCGGAAGAGGATGAAGTCGAAGAGACCTCCTTCTCCTTCTTCTCCTTCTTCTTCTTGTTGGATCGGTCCCCTGCAACTAAAGCAATCCCTTTCTCCTTGGGGATTTTGTTAGCCATTTCATGCAATTCCATCTCACAAAATAAGTCATCTAACTTTACAATAGATAGATCCTTGGAAACTTTGTAGGCATCCACCATGGATGACCACAAAGCATTCCTTGGAAAGGCTTTCAAGACATACCTCACAAGGTCGCGATTCTCGACCTTTTCATCAATCGAATGAAGTCCATTGAGAACTTCCTTGAACCGGCTATGGATCTCACTTACCGATTCATTCTCCTTCATGGATAGATTTTGAAGTTGATTGAGGAACAAGTCCCTCTTAGCAATTCTTGAATCTCGGGTGCCCTCATGGAGTTCGATGAGCTTGTTCCACAAGTACTTTGCACTTGTGAAAGGACCAACCTTGATAAGTTGGTCTTTGTTCATGCCACATTGTAGAGTGACAACCGCATTCGCGTCGGCTTCACTCTTCCGAGTTTGTTCAGCAGTCCACCTCCACGATTCGAGTTCTTTGCCTTCATCATCCTTAGGAGGGATGAATCCCTCCTTCACCGCGAACCAAGTATGGATGTCCATCTTCAAATAATATTCCATCTTCGATCTCCAATATTGGAAGTCGGCGCCATCGAAGAATGGAGGTCGGGTGGTGGAGAAGCCTTCTCTCAATGCCATCTTGTTGATAACTCTCGGATGTTAAGCCGTGAACATAGCCCCAAGCTCTGATACCACTTGTTGGAAACCGGATGGCTAGAAAGGGGGGGTGAATATAGCCAATCTCTTGAACCTTTGGCACTTATCAAGATTTCTGCACTCAACTTATCAGTAGCACAGTGGAAGAAGCAAAGGAAACCGAAGCAGTGCAGTAAACTAAAAACAAAAATGAAAGCAAACAAAGACAGCTACCAAGATCGCTAACAAGAGGGTTTACAAGGTTCGGGGATAACTTGCCCCTACTCCTTGGCATGCCCTTAAGGTGGGCGATCCCTTGATCGTCGGCAGATCAAGCCCCGGTGTTCACCGGATATAACGCAACCTCCTTCTCGATGGAGAAACCTCTCCACAGCGTTTCAAACAAGGATATAGATTTAAGCTTAATGAAACACAGAGAATACTCTTACTCAGCACCTAGCAAGGACAAGAACACATCGAGCTTATCCCGAGCTCCACCCAATGACGATCTCACGCAAGGACTCCATCCTTCGTGTCTTCTCACTGTTGGACTCCAAACTCCTTGTTCTTTCCTCCCAGCACTCACGTAAGAGTTGGTTGCTTCTCGATTGCAGTTGCTTGCTCAAAGTGATGAAGACTTCAGGAACACAACAAGCAAGTTGTGGAGAAACACAAAGCGCAGCAAGAACTTCAGCAAGCTCAACACTAAAAACTGTCGAACACTTCTCTGCTTCAGCCGAAGTCTTCTTCTCCCTTTTGTTTCTCCATCAAGCATCAGATGACACCATCCCTACAGCTCCCAGCTGCCCATCTACCAACACCAGCTACCACTGAGCTATCCCTGGACTCCCTGAGCTTCCCTCAGCCAAGCTCCAGTCTCAGCTCCAGTCTGCAGCTCGGCCGTTGCAACCTGAGATGGAAAAACGGACAAACCTACTCCAAGGAAAGCCTTCATTGACTTCTCCTTGAGTGTTTGAATCCTCCCCTGTCACCTGCATCTTAATCAGACTGTTAGAGTAGTATATCACACAGTAAATCAAATATCAGAAGCAAACAGCAGCGAATCGGATATGGTCAGGCGCGATCAGAGCGTCTGACAGTGCAATTTGAATTAAAGTGATCGGTCACCGGACCAATCAGAAAGCCTCCTGATCGGTCACCAGACCGATCAGGCTCCGCCTTGATCGATCCCCAACACTCAATCAGAAATCGCGATTTCTTTGAGATTCTCCTGGACCGATCACCAGACCGATCCCAGGTTGAGGATCGTTCACCGGACCGATCCACCCTTATATCGGGCGATTTCTGAGTTTCTCAGCCCAAGCCTTCTGATCGGTCAACTGACCGATCAGGGGGTCTCCTGATCGGTCACCAGTCCGATCAGATCATCACCAGACCGATCAGGCACCGTCCTGATCGATCTTAGTGAGGAACCCGCGAAGCTGGATCGTTCTCCAGAACGATCAGCATAGTGATCCTGATCGGTCACCAGACCGATCAGGAGCAGTTCAGCAGGGGAACTCAACCTCACTGTTCGCTCCCTGATCGGTCACCAGACCGATCAGGAGCCAGCCAGTGGGTGAAACGCATACTCCCTGATCGGTCACCAGATCGATCAGGAGCAGCACAGTAGGTTCCCAACCTCACTGTGTGCTCCCTGATCGGTCACCAGACCGATCAGTCATTGCTGGATCGGTCACCAGACCGATCCACGAAGGAGCAGCGTGCCAGATTCCCTGATCGGTCACCAGACCGATCCAGGGACTCAAACCTCCAAGCTAGGACTTTTCACCCAACCCTTCCGAATTAGGACTTTTCCAAACCTAGCCCTCCAAGCTAGGACCTGACCCTCCAAGCCAGGACTTTTTCACCTAATTCTCCAAGATGGGAATTTGCACCTAACCCTCCAAGTTAGGACTTTTCACCTAGCCCTCCAAGCTAGGACTTTTCACCCACCTCTTCCGAATTAGGACTTTTCACACACCTAGCCCTCCAAGCTAGGACTTTCAACACCTAACCTCCCAGATTAGGATTTTCCAATACCTAGCCCTCCAAGCTAGGATTTTCCATACCATGCCTGATCCCCGATTAGGACTTAATCATCATCAATAATCATCCACCTAAACTAAAATCGGTGTCAACACCAAAACAACAATCAGGGCCAGACTGCATCAACAACGACGACTTAACCAAATGTAAGCCCAACAGTCGTTAGTATGCAACGTGCAAATATGGTGCATGCTATACGATGCACGAACAACCGGAGAAACAGCGATGCAATAAAGTCCAACGAATATACGATGCATCAATACAATCAACCGAAAATCAAAACCAACGATTATGCACCTACACTACTAGGTAGGGTGTTTCAAATGCCAAATAAACCTATCTGTGTGTAATGGACTTCTAGGTACTCGCGTACAAGCAGTACTTTATAGAACAGAAAACCAATCGAGGACTGTACAGACACGAATTTGGAATACTCGATGATCAATGAAGATTAAGTGTCAACAGCGATATTAAAATAACAAACGACAAAGAACAAGGTCAAGCAACCTACTAAACATAAGATAGATATGCTTTAAGGTAAACGAAACTACTCGAATACAAAGGAGAAATACCCGCCTTATAATTGTAGAACGTATACGAACAGAACCTCCCACGATCAACTGAACGAATCGGAATCAAGGTCCTGTATAAATGATAAGATTTAACTAATTATAACATTAACAAATTAGCTAAACATAATACGAAATATAATTAGGATAAATCCTAACTAAGTACTGATCACTAATAAATCTTAATTAGCAGTTATTTCCCTTTTAAGCCCATATCATGGTCTAATGTATGTGAAAGAGTACACGAAAGGCAAAATCAACCTCCCAATCTGATCATATTAGAGTTGCACCCAAAACTGAAATTAACTGTGCTCAAGGTCAGATTAACAAACCAAACACCTATACAACTTTCTAAACCCACGAAAGAAATTATCGATCTGAGGCAACTTCAAAATTGAGAACTACTCTCATATGAATTAAAGCGCATGTAAGTAATCGCTAGAAGAAATTGAACCACACTTAACTCCAGCACCCTGTAGCTCACGGTACCACACGTACCCACAAAACAAGGTTTGAACAAAACCAATCCATCAGACAAAACAAAACCCCATCAACAGTTATACAAAACCATGACAAATTTGCTAAAACATACCATAACAAAACTAATCAACATGCTTACGGTACAATCCTTCAACCTCAAGACCAGTACAAACTATGTTCCCCTTTACCCACTCAGTCAACTTCATCTCCCAAATCTCACAACAGAAAACACCATACCAAGACAGGAATTAAATTTATAATACAGAGCAACAAAGAATCGAAGACTAAACTCAAGAATACCCTACCTAGATCGTCTGCCGCGCGTTCGGGAGAGAGGTGTTGGGCTAGGGTTCGGCGTTGAGGCAGAGGCGACGGCTAGGGCTCAGGACTGCTCGCGTATGGTCTGCGGCGGTGTCAGGAAGAAGACAGAAGAAGAAGAAGAAGGGAAGGAGAAGAAGAAATGAAAGGAAGCACAGAGGCGCGGCGGCGACCAGCGGCGCGTACGGGCTGCGGGCGTCGACAGAGGGGTTCGGCGGTGTTGGGGAGATGGAACGGATTGTGAGATGAGGGAAGTTTGGTTTTCGGGGTTTTAATTAATGTTTGGCATTTTACAAAAAGACCCCCCCCCAAGTTCAGATAATTATAACTAGGTCCCTAAATTTAAAAAATTTACCTTTTCGGCCCCTTAAAAGTTCGGTATTTAACCCTTTCAGTACTTTAACTTATACCCAATGATCCTAGGACCACATTTCTAAGGAGATGCTTGCTTAGGATGTCAAAGTATAAGCCTTCATGACCAAGATGACTTGAATACCTTAAGTCGAAGGAAACTCGCGCGCACTTATGTTGCGATGAGATCTTCATTGACATCTCCATATACGTAGAAAACCATATGAAGCCTCATGCAGCCCATTCTAATAAACTAGTTACCATAACTGGCATCCACATTTAACTCTTGACATCCTAATATATCCAGCCAGTGAGGAACAACTGTTTGGTTAGACCAAGGAGTATAATGATAAGCACCATTTTATTGATTATTTTAGTTGCTTAAATCCATGTTTGACCCATGTTTTACTTGCTTAATTGTGAATTTGCCCTAGGTTTTAGAACTTACCTCTATTTTGGACTTAATTGCAAATTTACACATATTTGGATTATTTGGCCACTAAATTTTTGATCTATTTTTGTAGGCATGAAAGGTTCATGGACCTAGGGCATACTGGGTCAAACTTGAGTCGGAAGTGGACCCGGATCGAATTATCAAGCTTCGGATTAATTTGGGTCGTCCGATTCAAGAGCGGCTAGATCTGAGCCATCTGGGACCATCTAAAGCAATCCAAGCTAGGGTTAGGGCTGATCAAACACTATGATCAAGATCTGAAGGTTTCATCCCAATCAGAGCTCATTCAACCGTTGGATCAAGATCAGAGGGCTCTAAAGCGTCCATTCAAAGATCAGGTTGATCTGAGCCATCCGATGCACATCTGGAGGATCCGAGCTACCACAAGGCAGATCCTAACCCCTGATGATCATCATCAAAGTTTGGATTAAATCAGAGTAAGATCAGCCGTTGGATTGATGTGGAGAAATCTGGGTCATCCATTGCTAACTATTTAATCAAAAATTTTCCGCAGCTCCTCCTTGTCGCGTCTTCGCCGTTCTTTGCGTTTTTCCGTTTGTTCTTCATCGCTTCTTCAGATTCTTCTTCCAAGAAGGCGTGACCACCTCAACTTCAATCCTAGATCAAGATTTGAATCCTTGGGGATAGTTTCCTTGGAGAATTCAGCTCAATTTGCACCGGAACAGGGACTGTTTGAGGGTTTCGGCAGTTCTTCAGTCCGATCACTCGCTTCTCATCCACGATCCATTTCCGAGCGTCTGAGCCACTTGTAGGGGTTCTCAGGTGAGCTCAGATGATTCTCAAATCATCATCGCAGTTCCATCAGTTGAGATAGAGTGGATCGGATTGCAAATTCCAGCAAAGCGCAGATTTGAGCAGAGTCGACTTCAGAGATGATTTCCCACTGATTTGCGGAGCCGAAGGGGTTCTTGGCTTGCCCTTGCGTGACGAACAAGGAATTCTTGAGCTCGGGAAGGGTTGAGGAGTAGTTTCTTATTGAATTTGCTGTTTTTGAATTAGCTGTAATTTTTGCCGCAACTGTTCTGTTCTGAATTTCTTTTTTCAGCTACTGTAATTCATTTCTTAAGTTGTTTTTGCTATAATTTAGCTTTAGTTCTGCAAGTAAAGTAGCCAGGGATCTTATTCAGTGACCAATTGAAGTTAATTTAGTTTATCTGCTGTTTATTGAGTGCGTATAAACACAATTGCTGCGTGCCACTTCTTTTTCTGCAATTTCTGTCGGTTTCTGAATTTTTCAGCGTGTAGTTTCTGAAATTCGAGTCAAGTTTACATTATGTCTTCTCAATCCAATCAGTTCTATTGTCTGCACTAGATATTTGCTTCGTTTCTACATTTCTTTTTTCATGTTCTGAGCTCTTGTTTTAATTTCTGAATATCTGCATATGGCTTTTACGTTTCTGCATTTTCACCTCTGCATGGAGCTTTACTCAATTGATCAGATTTTGGTTTGAAACTTTTCATTCACTCTTGCAAACGTCTTCACTAATAACTTGCTTTCTGAATTTCATTGATCAGTTTCATTTTGAAGTGTTGGTATTAGCTTTGGCACATAGGTACCAGCTGGGCACAAAGTCTTTCTCTGCGTGCCAAGTTGGTTATTCCGCGGTTTGTATCAAGAGAGGGCTTAGCAGTGAATTGCATCAGGTTAAGTGAAACTGTCAGTGAGCTTTTGCAGTTGGAAATCAGTAGATTTGCATTCGGAAATGTCTGAACTGATGTATCCATGTTTGCATTAGATAGGTTCTTAATTTTGTAACTAGCTCATGTTTCCTTGATTTAAGTTTGCATTTTGAAGTAAGTTGTTCTTTTGAATTAATTTCAATCGAAAATGTTGGAATTGCTTGATTCACCTTGCTTAGCATTCTAGTTTGCATTTGATACCGAAATTGATTTTCCAAGTTGGTTACTTGCATTGTTAGAATTAAGTTTCCAATTGTTTGAGCTTATTAGTTGAAATTACATCAGCTTAAGTTCCATACTTAATTTTTCTTGCTTCTTCTTTATTTTTTGTCCTCATTTCCTAATAGCAACCCAAACCTAAATCACATTCGAAACCCAAAATTCACAAACGACACATAAATACAAGCACGAATCACACAACATCAACTAATCCCGAGGAAAAATACGACCTGTGGCCCCTTTACTACGTTTTCATATTTTGATTGCAAAAAGGGTTTCCAGCTTTCTATAAATATCTAAATTTGAGACCCACATTCGTGACAGTCCATTTTGGGTCCATCATATAACCCATGCTAATATCACAGAATTAATAATGTTCGAATACATCAATTCATCGACTAGGAAAGATTTCAATACATACGTTCATAATTACACATATATAGATGCTCATTAGTTGTGATCCAATCATAAGTTTTCTCATCCTATGAATCATATTGTAGGTGTTCAGTAAATGAGTTTAAGATTAATATACACTCAAATAGTAAAACTCTATTTCCCAATAAATAGTACATACCATAAGGCAATTACTTTAGGACATCTCTCAAATATAACAAGTATGTGGCTTGTTCAGTGATTGTGCAAGAAGCTGTCTAGTTAAAATGGTTCTTGAAGTATCTAAAGATTGTTGAGGACGGACGGAGTCTTGTTAAGTGTACTTTAATAATCAAATTACTACAACTTTTTCTAAAGATCTCAAATATCAAAGCATATGTAAGCATATAGAAATTAGTATAATTTTGTAAGGGATATTGTTAGAAAGAAAAGGATGATCTTGAGTATATCCATACACGTGCTATGTTTACAGATCCTTTTACTAACTCATTAACTAAAAAGTCATTTCAAGGACAAGTGAAGTCTTTGGAACTTTATAAAATATAACACATTATAAATATAATTAGATGATGAAATGTCATAATCTATCCAATGTAAATGTCGTTGTTACATTTAGATAAAGTCTCGCTGAGCATATTGGCAGGTTAAGATTGGTCCACTCACATGGATAATCATTACTATTTGGTAAGTATAAATAGAGATAAGACTACTACTTATGGGACAACTAATAAAGTTGTTGTCCGAGACACACCTATAAGTTGGGGTCGCTTGATTATTGTATCAAAAAATAGATTAACGAGGTTTTTCCAACCTCGGCGACCAGCCCGACCTCACGGAAGTTTCCCACCGATCACTAGGGTAAATCGGGAAGCACTCGCAATCGACGATCTAGAAGCCCAGCGTCCCAAGGTTCGCGCCCCATTTGGAGGAAAATTTCCTACAAATACGCCGTAGTTGTATCAAGATGAGATCATTTGTGAATTAATAATAATCTGACTAAATGTATCCATCATTTACTGAACCTGTTGAAGGTCATATTTGAATTCATGAGTTGAATTCAAGATTAGAAGGTCATATTTGAATTCATGAGTTGAATTCAAGATTAGACATTGAGAATATTTATATCAAAATATGTATGATGTTAATTTGGAAAAAAAAACATGCACTCTTTATAGGTAAAGAGAAAGACATTGTATTATGTGATTCATACCACGTGTCATAGCAACAATAAGAGTAGTAGGAGAATATATTTCTGTTTCTTTACTATGTGAGACCCTTAAATTTATAAGTTAATCTCAATTTTAGCATAAAATACTATTTAACTATCTATTTAAAATTTCAATCAGTGCCTGCAATTTTAGTATATAACTTATTGATTATATAGTATTCGATCTATTGAACAGAATTAGAAAAATAACTGATTAGAATAAATAGATTCTAGATAAAAATAAATAAATTAGATTTATATGTTTGATATTTATTTACTTACTGATTGATCAATTATATTTTTTTTATTGAGAACATGAAAATATGATTGTGAATAATTATATTTTTGTTGTGGATTGAATTTAATATATTTTTAATAATATAACAATATGAAAAAAAGATTTTTTTAAAAAATATTTATGAGGTGATTTTTGATGCTGACACGCACGAAAATTAATAGGTATTTTTTAAATTAATTGGTTAAGAATTTAATTTTATTGGGCTTGTGGCCCATTAGTTTTGATGAATTATTAAAATGGTCTATGGCATTTTATTTTATTTATTTGTTATGTTAATCTAATTGAGATATTTTGTATAATTTCACAAAATAGATTTTACGAAATCAAATCTAAATAGTTTAAGATTATCAATTTAATTGATAATCTAAGGACTAAATTTAATTTAAACATATTTGAATTCATGAAGATGAGTTTATAAAATTTGTGTTATATTTTGATTATTTTGTTTTTGAAATCAAGATGGTGAACAGCTTTTGCTTCACCAAAACTAGTATGTTTTCTAGACAACAGAAATAATTTCAATTAACAGAATTCTACTTATTTAATAATTTATTTTAACAAAGTATTTATGTAAGTAATAATAATTCTCTTTTACCCAGCAAGGTAAATCTTACGGGTCTTGGATGTTAAGTTTGATTGTCAGCCCATTAAAATAAGGGTAAATTTTCTTAAACTCCCCACTTCCAAATTTACATTTGCATGCAATTTTTACCCAAACTTTTATTTGCATGCAGTCTCTGATGGGATTGACAAGACAGCTTTGTGAGTATTATTTGAAGAAAGTTGAGTATAAAAGTTAGAAAATTGAGTATATAAGATTGCATCCACCACATCAAAAAACTGCATACTCAATTTTCACTCTTTTATACTCACTTTTCACTCTTTTATACTCATTTTTCACTGATGTATATTCAATTTTCACTCTTTTATACTCAATCCATTAGAGAGTTAACACAAAGAAAAACTTAAATGGGGACTGAATGCAAAGTTTGACTTGCCATTAGGGATTTAAAGCAAATTTACCGTTAAAATAACATCAAATCTATGTTTAACCCTTTATAGTGAAGAATAATCAGGGTTGAGGAGTAAGAAATTGTAGTGAAAAATCAATAAGTATGGATTGCTTGCTTTGGACTTCATCAGCCTTTTCGGAATCATGACTAATGGAGGTGGTAAAATCACATGAAATTTGCTTCTCGTTTAGCTTCTGATTACTAGATCAGTATTTTTGCTTGGATTCAGACAGACAAAAACGAATCCAGTTTTAGCTCTCATTTATTTCTCTCATGCCGTTGTTTTTCTCCATTTCTTTCATGTAACAATTGTTGATAGCCTTGATTGCATCTATGTCAGATCATTGATATAATACAAATATCATTAGGCAAATTGAAAAGTGGAACAATGTCCCAAATGGTTCTACAAATAATAATATATAGTTTTCAAATATTCCTTATTTTACACAACACCAAATGATATAACCTTTATTCATATTTTAGCTAATTGTCACGTCTCCAGAGGGTCATGCTCCCTCGAAAATCGGACAATATTTCTCTTATAGGATGGACAATCTGGAACATTTATAAATAACATCCCATAAAATATAGCACAGTCTCACACGGCTGACATCAACTCGAGAGAAAAATATAATAAATCCCAAATCGACATAATTTGAACCAATGAAAACTCTAGGTCATGCCAAAAATTTACAAACCCAAACAACCACAAAAACCTAATTGAAAAACTCGCTTACCTACATCAGCGCCGACGGTAGGTCTCGACAGCGCCTCCACCACACAAGGAGAAGGAAAAAGTCTCTTACAATGTGGTTGCGATGTTTGGTCGGTGTCCTGGTTTGGGAAGAAAACTCCAATCGGTCGGCGTAAGGTCGTCCATCTCAGTCACGTGTGACAGGGAAGAGGAAGGTCGGCGCTGCCCACTTGGAAACGGAGAAACCATCATCGAGCAATGAGAAAGAGAGGAGAGCAATCGGACGAGGGAGAAGAAGCAGATCGCAAAGGAAGAAGAAGAAGAAAGACGAAGAAGAAGAAGACGAAGGTTGCGGCCTGTGATGGGGAACCCCTCGTGTGCGGTGGTTTCGACGTCGGGGAAAGAAAATGGGAGAAATCGATTAAGGGAGAAATTTAGGGCAAATATATGGTTTTTGGCATTTTGCAAAAACCCCCTAGTTTAGCTAATTCTAATTACACCCTTAAGTTTCGGTTTTAAGCATTTTAACCCTTCGAACTTTCAGTGTCCAACATTCTTCCCTACTAACAAAAATTTGATTCCAAATTTCGCTAGTAACGCAACAGATCATAACAGCTTAGATGCAATATAAATGCTAAACAAAACCAACCATACGCACCTCAGGAAAATAAAAGAGGGTAGCGAACTTTGATGGTATCCTCGAGCTCTCAAGTAGCTTCCTCATCAGAATGGTATTGCCAACCAACTTTGACCAACCGAATTGTCATGTTCCTCAACCGATGCTCCTTGTGCCCCAATATTTGCATGAGTATCTCCTCGTAAATCACATCTGGCTAAAGTGTGATCGGCACCTCCGATAAGGCATAAGTAGGATCTGGTACATATTTTCTCAGCATGGAAACATAGACCACATCGTGCACTCCAGCGAAAGAAGGCAGTAACACAAAACGGTAAGCTACTGCTCCAATCTGGTCCAAAATCTGGAAAGACCCAATGTAGCATGGAGCTAGTATACCTCGCAAACCAAACCTCTTCACCCCTTTCATGTGTGATACTCGTAAGAATACGTAATCGCTCACGGAGAACTTCAAGGGTCTGCGTCTCCTATCTGCATAACTCTTCTAGCGATCCTGAGCCTCTGACATCCTATGTCTGATAGTACAGAATAGCTTTGCATCACGTTAAATACTCTAAGGTCCTAGAAACTGAGATTCCTCAATCTCATCCCAAAGGGTGGTGTCCTGAAACCCCTACCATACAATGCTTCAAATGGTGTCATCTAAATAACCGAATGATAGTTGTTATTGTAGGCGAACTCAACTAAATGCAGGTGATCCTCCCAGCTACCTCCAAAGTCCATAATGCAAGATCTCAGCAAATCTTATAGCGTCTGAATGATACGCTCTGACTGTCCGTCTGTCTGTGGATGAAAAGTTGTAATGAAACGAAGCTCTATACCCATGGCATACTGCAAGCTCTGCCAAAACTGCGAAGTAAAATGCGGGTCTCTGTTTGATATGATGCTCAGAGGGATACCGTGTAACCTGATAATCTCGCAGCGGTATAGCTCTGCCAGAATGTCTAGAGAATTCGTTCTCTGAATCCCCATGAAATGCACAGATTTAGTTAATCGATCAACGATAACCCAAATCGCGTCGTGCCTTCTCCGAGTCCTCGGTAATCCCACAACAAAATCTATGGTGATATGCTCCCATTTCCACTCGGGGACAAGAATCTTCTAGAGCAATCCAGTAGGTCTTTGATGCTCGGCCTTCACCTGTTGGCACATTAGATATCTAGCTACAAAGCTCGCGATGTCTTTCTTCATACCGTTCCACCAGTAGGAACATCTCAAATCTCGGTACATACGAGTTCCGCCAAGATGTATCGCAAATCGAGATTGATGAGCCTCCTGAAGCAACTCCTCCAAGACCGAATGTAACCTAGGTACGCATAATCTCCCTCGAAAATATAAAATACCCTTATAATCTCATGTAAAGTCAGTCTGCTACTCTAAGGCTATCCGGCTGCCTAGAAACTACAGATGTTGATCACTGACCTGAGCTTCTCTAATCCTCGTCTTGATTGAAGACTGAGCAATCATAGTCACCAATAACCTTTTCTCTATCTGACCCTGCTCCTCCAACTCCAACACTGAGAAGGTCTGAACTAAGTTTGTGTCCATAACCCGATGGCAAGCGAGAACACTCAGGGATTTTCTGCTCAGTACATCTGTCATCACATTAGTTTTCCCTGGATAATAGCTAATAATGCAGTCATAATTCTTCATAAATTCCATCCATCTCCTCTGACGAAGTTTCAACTCTTTTTGAGTGAATAGATATTTGAGGCTCTTGTGATCCGTGAAAATTTCAAACGTAATACCATACAAATGGTCTCTCCATATCTTCAGGGCAAAAATAATGACTGCAAGCTCTAAGTCATGAACTGGATGGTTCTTCTCATGCTCCTTCAACTGAAAAGAAGCATAAGAGACTACCCGTCCATGTTGCATTAAAACTGGCCCAAACCCTGATGTGATGCATCAGTATATAGTACGAAACCATCCTCTCTCAAAGGTAACATCAAAATAGGCGTAGATCGCCGCTTCAGCTCTTAAAAACTAGTCTCGGACGCCTCTGTCCAAACAAACTTCACACCCTTTCTGGTCAGACATCTCAACGGTGTAGTAATGCTGGAAAATCCCTTAACGAATTGTTAATAATAATCATCCAATCCTAGAAAACTACGTACCTCCTGAACTGACTTCGGCTGCTCCCAACTAGTGACAACCTCAATCTTTTGGGGATCTACGTAGATACCTCTACTAGAAACCACGTGCCCAAGAAAATCCATAGAAGATAACTAGAAAACACATTTGCTAAACTTCGCATACAACTGCTCCCGTCGGAGCATCTCCAGGACGATGCGAAGATGGCATGCATGTTCCTCCTCTGAACGAGAGTAAACTAAGATAACGTCGATGAAGACTATGATGAACTAATCTAGGTACTCCAAAAATATCCGGTTCATCAGATCCATAAACACTGCTGGAGGATTGGTAAGCCAAATGACATCACTAAAAACTCGTAGTGTCCATATCAGGTGCGGAACGTTGTCTTCTGAATATCCGAGTCTTAGGCCCTCAACTGATGATATCCAGAACACAGATCAATCTTAGAATATACCAATGTATCCTTCAACTGATCAAATAAATCCTCAATCCATGGTAGAAGGTATTCATTCTTGTTGGTCACTGCATTCAGTTGTCTATAATCGATGCATAATCTCAGAGAACCGTATTTCTTCTTCACAAATAACATTGGGATCCCCATGGTGAAACACTAGGATGAATAAATCCCCTATCAAGCAACTCTTGAAGCTGAACCTTTAACTCATCTAACTCTTTAGGCACCATACGATACAGAGCCTTTGATGCTGGTGTTGTCCCTGGAATTAACTCGATCATGAACTCCACTTGCCTTCTGGGAGGCAAACCAGGAAGATCCTCTAGAAACACATCCGAAAATTCTCGGACCACTAAAACATTCGAGAGCTGAGGGCTACTGCTGTCATCAGTGTTGATCAGTGACAATAGAAAACTCTGACATCCGTGCGACATAAGATTCTGGGTCTGAAGCGTAGAGATAATCGATATCCCATCAAGTCTGGTGCCAATGAATTCCTACAAGCGTTGATTCGGAGGCCAAAACGTGGCCACCCTC
This sequence comes from Boesenbergia rotunda, assembly GCA_024364735.1. NCBI lineage: Eukaryota > Viridiplantae > Streptophyta > Magnoliopsida > Zingiberales > Zingiberaceae > Boesenbergia > Boesenbergia rotunda. The sequence goes on from JAGFNQ010000198.1 coordinate 408,519, forward strand.
GCTTGACAATCGACCATGGCATAACAGGCCGTCAATGAGTCCATGCCAGAATAATGTCAAACTCTACCTTCTCGAGAATCGACAAATCCACGGTGAGAGTATAATAACCGAAATCTAATGGGCATCCCTTGACCTCCTACGTGATATCCAATACCACACCGGATGGCAGAGACACTGATAGACATTGCGATCTAAGGGTAGGTAACCTCCTAATTTTTCCCATGAACAACCGAGATATGAAAGAATTGGAACTACCGGTATCAACAAGCAATTCAGCAGAAAATGCATAAACTGAAAGTATACCACAGAAGATCGATCCCTCGAGCCGTTGTGCCTCCTCTCTAGTGACTGTATATACTCGACCTATCTCTGGAGCTTGAGGTGGCAACGCCAAAATCTGCTGAGGCTGAGATACTAAAGGTCCAACAGTCATCTAGGGCGGATATACAGAAGGCCCAACCGACTGTTAAGGTTGATAAACTGAAGCTCCAACCCACTGTTGAGGTTGATAAACTGTAGGCTGGTATGCTGGGTATGAATGTTTATAGTGAGACCCCGCCATAGAATACTGAGACGCTGTTGGTATGGAGGTGTACTCATGCCCATACATATAGTAGATCTAGACTGGTGAAGGCATTGCCTACCGCTGAGCTGTCTGCTACTGTCGGATTAACATCTGAGTCTGTTAGCCGCCTCTCAGGGGCCTCTGCTATCCCGATCGGCCTCCTTGGGGAGTAACTTCGATTGATTTATGCTGAGCCTTCAAGGCACACCCTCAGCTCTTATGACCCGAAAGCTTATAGTAATAGCATATGGGGTGCTCTAGAGGACAATCTGGCCTATTGTGGTCTCTAGAACCGCACTGAAAATAATGAGCTCTACTGGTAGCAGACTTCCGGGTCTGCTAGGATCCCTGGGACGATCCTGCTGAAATTCATCCAGACGTATGGGATCAAGGCTGAGGCCCTGAAATCTCCTACATACTCTGACTTCTGCTACTGGCTTCTGTCCGATGTTTTGTTGTTTCTGAGTCACTACTGAATCCTGAACCGGCTACTTGCCTTTCTTCTTATCACCATACAACTGATGTTGTGTCATCTCTATATGTAGAGCCCGGTCCAAAGCTTCCCGATAAGAAGTCATAGCCCATCTAAACATTCATAACTGAATATATCCACCAAGGCCCTACGTGAATTGTGTCGTCCGTTCATTGTCATCAACCACCAACTGAGGACTAAATTCCGCTAGACGATTGAATTCTGCCTCATACTCTAGAACTATCCATCTCCCTGATGAAGACCAAAAAACTCCTTATGTCGGGTCATACGAAACGCGACAGGATAATACTTCCTCACAAAAGCCTTGAGAAAAGTAACCCAAGTAACTGGTTGACCACCAATAATAATAGTGTTCTTTATGTTCCACCAAGTGACTACATGATCTCGAAGTGATAAGTAGCCAACTCCACATTCTCTATGTCCATGAGGGTCATATAGCTGAAGGTGCCCTCTAATATCTCCAACCAAACACGAGCAGCATATGGATTTGGTTCTCTGTGGAACAGTGTGAAACGACCCTTCATAGACACTGCCAATAACGGAATCCGATCTTTGTCCAGAATCCAGCCTGCTTGGGCAGGGGGTACCATTAATGGCACTGCAGGGAGTGCTGATAACTACCATTTTGTTGATAAATTTAGGCTCTCAAATCCATGTTTTGATCCACTTTTATATGCTTAAGTTTGCATTTACATTAGGTTTCATGAATTACTTCTGTTCTAGCTTTTGATTCAAATCTTTGTATATTTGAGATATTTTGGGCATTAAATTTGAATCTAATTTTGTAGGCTTCAAATGATCATGGACCTAGATCAGATTGGATCAAACTTGAGTCAGAATTGGATCCGGATCAAGTTGATCAAGCATCGGATTAATATAGGTCGTCCGATAAAGAAACGGCTAAATCTGAGCCATGTATCATCTGCTAACCAATCCAAGCTCAAGTTAGATTTAATCTAGACCACAGATCAAGATCTGAAGATTTGGTCCCAATCAGAGGTCATCCAGCCGTTGGATCAAGCCTAAGAGGAGCCTAAACCGTCAATTCAAAGATCAGAGCAATCTGAGTCATCCGTTGTAGATCTAAATGATCCCAGCTGAGGAGGAGTAGATCAGGACCATGGATCAAGATCTGGAAGGTTTGGGCTTGATCCGAGGTAATCCAAACGTCGGATGAGGCGAGGACGATCACAGCCGTCCAATTTCAAATGGGATTAATTAAATGCAGAATTCCCTCTCCCAGCTCTTCGTCGTCGCGTAGTCGCCAAATTGCAGATCGTAGCTTTCTCCATTGTTCTTCGTTTCTTCATCGATTTCGTTGTTGTTTCCTTCTCCGATCGCGCGGCCAACATCAAGATTTGTTCATTTGCAAGATTTCAGATCAATGAGGTAGATTTCCAGTTCAGTTTTGCTAATCAGATTCTCGCAGCTGAGAGGAGCTCAGGGGAGGGTCTCGCCGGAGTTCCATTCCATTGATCGCTTCCATTTGATTACGGGTTTTCATCGACTGAAGCTGAAGGATAGTAAGGAGGGGTTCTCCGATGCTGTTTTGCAGGTTTTTGAGGTCGATCGCTTATCAGCGCGTCAAGATGGAGAGTTTGGTGGAAGCATTTCAGCTACTGACCGATCGTGGTGACCGGGCAGAGATGTCTTTGATCGGTCCCGTGACCGATCGGAAGAGGACCTGATCGGTCGATTGACCGATCAGGAAGGACAGTCAATTGCAAACTGATCTTGGGAGTTCCTTTTCATTGGTTTTTGAGTTTAGAGGGTTTCTAACTCATCCTTTGTGTGGCGGCAAAGGGAAGTCTTGACAAATAGATGATTTGATGTTTAATATAGGATAGCTTTTGTTCCAAGCACTTGTTTTCTTTACATTGCTCTAGTTTGTTCCAATTACACTTCAAGTCAAGTTCTCAAGTATTGTTTCATTCTTGTTTTTAATTCCTGCAATTAGTTTCTTGCAATCAGTTTCCTGCAATTAATTCTTGAATTTCAATTCCATTGTTTGAATTTAATTGCTCAGTTGCTAAATAAGTTAAGTTTAGTTCCCGCAATTTCCTAATTCATTTCTGTTTAGTTCAGTCTATTTCATTCCAAATTGTTATTTCAACTCTTATCGCAAAAACCCCCATTTTATTAGAAACCCCAAAAACATATCAAACGACAACAAATTTCAAGCTTGAATTACACATTCACAACTAGTCCTTGGAAAAATACGACCTGAGACCCCTATACTACTCATTTTAGGGGGCGCTTGGTATAAATTTAGCAATGGGAATGGTAATGGGTTTAATTGAGGGGTTTATGAGTTTGGTGATAACCTAGTGGGGGTGGGTTATGAAATCAAGGGTATCATATCCTTATTTTGATTCCGATTCCCGTATACTAAGCATCATCAATGGGAATGAAATAGATTTCATTCACATTCCCACCTTCTAAACCCGCTTACCAAGCGCCCCCTTAATTTTGTTAGCCAAGGGTTTTCAGCTTATAAATATCTAAATTTGAAGCTCATTCGTGACACTAGTTATTGGGCCACATCAAATTTTTGGCGTCGTTGCCGGGGAACACTAGTTGAGTTTGTTTGATTTGAGCTTGTATTTATTTTCATATTCTTTGATTCTATTTTCATTTGCTCTATCTTTCTATATACGTTTACTGTCATTTCTTTGTTTTGTTTATGATCAGGATTGTAGGTGGTGATCTGGTGGAATTTGATCAAGAAATTGAAAGGACATTCAGAGTTAAGGGATGGAGAGTTTCATAGGACAATGTCAATCATGGAAAATCTCATATTCATCTACTTACAATCCGGGGTGGGGAGATCACCCTAATTTGGAGTATGGTCATTCTTTGTATCAGCAAAACACTTGCCCCCTACAACAAAATCAGAATTTCCAGCAGCCGTATCAGCAATTTCAACAAAGTGATCAACAATTTCATTCTCAGCAACCAATACAGAATTCACAACAATATTTTCAACCTTCACAGCAACCTTTTTAACCATACCAGCCGAATTTTCAGTTTGGGAATCAGAATTTTCAACCCCAACAATTTCAGCCCCAAATTCAGAATTTTCAGAGTCATAATTTTCAGCAATTTCAACCAAGTTCTTCACCTAATTTTCAGCAATTTCAGCAATCCAATCAATCATTTTATCAGCCCCAACAACAGAATTTTCAAGATTCACAGCCTACTTATGATTTTCAGCAACCTAATGTTACATTTCAAGACCAACAAGAGTCCTATGCCAATCAAGAAGGCTGTGGAGATTCTAGTGAGTTCAATCAACAACAGCAAATGCTTGAGGAGATTATACAACAGATCATTCAACAACAGCAAATTCTTCTACAACAAGGGCAACAAAAGGATAAATCCAATCTTCAAGACATTGAAAGACGCATTGAACAATTAGTTAATGGAATGAATCAAATGCAAACACAAGGATCAAGCCAATTACCTTCTCAAGCTACTCTTAGTCCTAAGGGGAATGATTGTGCGATAGCTTTGAGGAGTAGGGAAATTGTTTCAAGTCTAAATGTTCAAAGTGTTGATTTTCTGAAAAAAAAATAGCAACTTATTTTCCATCTCAGATCAGTCCAGAAATTAATTCTACATCAGTTGGTTGTGACCCTAGTGTAAGCCTAAGTCCTTCAATTGATCTTGCAATTTTGGTGAAAGAAGAAGAAGAAATCAATAAAATTAGGGTACCTACAGCAACTATACCAGCCAAAATCCCTGCTCAAGACTTATTTCCGAAAATTTCAACTCAAGTGGAGGAACCAAGAGTCTCTTTACCCTTCCACAGCAACCCAGAGAGGATTTTTCTATCATTAGCATGGGTATTGCAGATGAGGTTGTTGAGGCAGCGTTATTTGCTAGAAAAGTTTCACTTGATATTCAAAGAGGATATTCTAGTTCAGATGAGGCAGAGGAGGTGTTAGCTACAGAGGAGGCTGAAGATTTGAAGACTATGTCTGATTCAATTTTTGTTGCAGATGATTCTATAGGTGTAGGGGATTGCACTGAGCCCCAGGGATCACCTATATTGATTGAGATGCCGTCAGAGGATAGGTTTGAGAGTGTAGGGGATTTCACTGAGTCCCAGGGACCACCCATACCTACTGGGCAGTCATTAGCTATAGAGGCATTGGAGGAGATGGATAGAAAAGCTTGTGGCAGTCTTTATTTCGACTTTGAAGCTCTACAAGACCCTTCTAGTCTTTTATTTTGTGATGATATAGTTGTTGTAGGTCCTAACTTTTCTAATATGGTTGTTGCAGATATTGTTGATGAAGCATGCATTGGAGATGATTCTATAGGTGTAGGGGATTGCACTGAGCCCCAAGGATCACCAACATTGATTGATATATCAGAAGATTCAGAGGATAAGTATGAAAGTGTAGGGACTTGCATGGTGGAAGCAAGAACCCAAGAATCACCTATCTTAACTGAATGTCCACCAGAACCTGAGCCTGAGGTGGAGCCTTTGCCTGATCAGGAGGAGGCCATAGTTACATCTACTCTTGTAGAACCTTCAAGTATTTTTCAGCACGACAAGGTAATTATTTCTCCTAATTTTTCAGAAAATCTCATAGAGGTACCTAAGGTTGATTTTGTTGGCCATGACACTGTTGATTTTATTGGATGTGACACTGTTGATTTTGTTGGCCATGGCACTGTTGATTTTATTGGATGTGACGCTGTTGATTTTGTTGGCCATAACACTGTTGATTTTACTGAATGTGAAAAATTCATAGAGGTACCTAAGGTTAGTTGTGAAAAATGTGATGCATTTCTTGATATATCTTATGTAGAGACTGAATGTGAAAAACTCATAGAGATACCTGAGATTGATTTTATTGGTTGTGATACATTTATTGATACATTCTATGTAGAGATTGTTTATATTTCATTTCTTTCTTACCCTGCATATATGCGGGAGGTATTTTCTTTACATGGTTTTGCAGGGTCCCGTAGGCTTCTGGAGTGGGTACTCCAATTAAATAGTCTCCAACCTCCCGGAAGGACTTCTAAAGAGTATATAGTGGGAGGGGTTGAGTTTACTTTGACCTGTAACTATTTATCCCAAGAATGGATTTTGAACCTTAATCGTCTCCGTCTACCGGAACATGCTTATGCGAAATTGATAAGGGAGAAAGTTGTGCATTATGAGATTGATCATGTGAGGATAGTTCTCCCAAGATGGATACTCCGTGCTCTGTACCCAATTTGAAGGGGAGTTGATCTTTCTTACACTCTTATTTCATTGTATATATCATTTTTATGTTTTCTAGCCGTAATTTTTCTTTTACAATGAGTTCGTGCTAATAAATGCTTAGGTAGTGTAGAATGAATAAAGATTCATTGTAGATACCTTTTTCACCTTTTTGACATTTTGTTTCTTGTATGATTTGGAATAAATGTATTTTTTTAGATTTTCTCTATATCATTTTAGAGTCCCTTGAAAGCAAATTAAATTTGGTTGTTAAAACTTAGGATTTGAGCCAATGGATGAAAATTCTTGGATGCTTGAGTACTACTTAGTTATGGACTTTAGATTGATGACTTGAGATAAATTCTTTGTACCTAGTGAGGATTTGGCCTAATTCTTGTGATACACACATGTGATTGTACTCTAGAACTTGCTTAGGTTCTTTCAAAGCTATATTTATATAATTAGACCACATTTATAGAGGTGAATTACTTTGTTTCCTTTCTCATATCATTTTTGCAATTTTGCTTGTTGATCTACTTTGTATTCTATCTTCTTCCCTAATCTTTATGTTTATCATAACCATACTCTCCCTGGACTTGGGTACTTTGATGTTTCTTGATGTTACTTTGCCCGAGACGGACAAAAGTTTATGTGTGGGGGAGGATGCAAGCATTCTATCAAACATTGAGGATAATGGAAGCATTTGACAACCATTGAGCCAAAGTGTGCCAACTTGAATGATGTTTTGTATCAAGAATGAGTTGCAAAAATGGATTAGTGAAAGCTATATGTGGAACATCTAGGTTCTTGATTATAATTTGGAGTTTCAAGATCTATGAGGAAATTTCGAAGGGAATGAGAGTCTATACAAGAATCAAGCATTGGCAACTTACAAGCAAACCGTGCCAAGTTTGGGTTTCAAAAGAGTTAATGGAAAGTGGAGCATGTAATCCCTTCTTAGCATCTTATGTTTCAGATTTATAGTGGCAGAAAAAAAAGGTTGTATCAACAAGTGTAGTTGTGTGTCAAGTGGGTTGCAAGAGTTAAAAGTTTACCAAGTGGAGCACTTAGTATTCCATTATCGTGAAAGGCTCTAAGTTGTGAAGAAGTGAAGCTCTAGAATATGAATTGTAGATGATAAAAAAAACAGAAATGAAGGATTGTGAAACTGAGGAAATTGCTGAACTTAGCTACAGAAAGAAAAAAAAATAGAAGGAACAGAACAGCAGCTGGAAGATAAGAAAACAAAAAGAAAAGGAAAAGAAAAAGAGAAGAAAAAGAGAAACATGAAGTGGAAGTAAGAGTTGGGTTAGTTTATTGAATTTGAAGAGGATAACAAGATGCTAGATGATGGTAGTATTAATTGAAAGGAAGTGATCTCAGGCAGACAGTTTCAGAGTTCTGTAGTTTTTGGCTACTGATCAAGCTCTGACCGGTCTCGTGACCGATCAGGGAGGTGTCTGATCGGTCAAACAGACCGATCAGAGACATTCCAGTCCGATCCCATGACCGATCAGGAGAAGTCTGATTGGTCTCCAGATCGATCAGCAAAGGTAGACACAGAACAAAACCTGGGCACACTAAATTCAGCATGGTTTTTCATCGAATTCAGAGGCACTCTCCAATCCCTACTCACCTCAGCTCTGATTTCATTAAGAGGACATCCAAAGAGGGCAAAGGGCATTAGGTTACATTTTTTAGTATCCAAGTTTTCCATTTTCTTTACTTTTCTATATTTCTTTATCATACCATATTTCTTTACTTTCTTAATCATGATTCTTTAGTATCAAAGTTCATTAAAGTTCATTAAACTTCTATTCCATTCTTATCATTACATATCTCCTAACCTGTTCAAATAAGCTTTTGTAGGTGTGGATCCAAGTCAAGAATGATGGTGGAGAGTAGAACATAAGCAAGCTTATGGTAGTGCAAGAACCATGGAAGTGTGTGAGTGAGCTCCACTTTTATGAAAAATATAGAGCTTAGGAAGAGAGCCACTTTAAAATCTTCCTTGAGAGGTTTGTGTGTTTAGTTCATCTCAATGAGTCATGAAGGATGAAGTATACTAAGTTGTTGATTTAAGGACAAAATACTAATCCATTGAGTTTAGATTTTTGAGAATTGGCAACCCTAGGTAATTTCCTTTCAATTGCTTCTAACTATAATTGAGAATAATCTAGGGGATACATGATTAGTTAGCTTGTGCAAGACACCCAAGAGTAAGTGTGGGGGAGTTGATAACTACCATTTTGTTGATAAATTTAGGCTCTCAAATCCATATTTTGATCCACTATTATATGCTTAAGTTTGCATTTATATTATGATTCATGAATTACCTCTATTCTAGCTTTTGATTCAAATCTTTTATATTTGAGATATTTTGGGCATTAAATTTGAATCTAATTTTGTAGGTTTCAAATGATCATGGACCTAGATCAGATTGGAACAAACTTGAGTAAGAATTGGATCCGGATCAAGTTGATCAAGCATCGGATTAATATGGGATGTCCGATCAAGAAACGGCTAAATCTGAGCCATGTATCATCTGCTGACCAATCCGAGCTCAAGTTAGAGTTAATCTAGACCACAGATCAAGATCTGGAGATTTGGTCCCAATCAGAGGTCATCCAGCCGTTGGATCAAGCCTAAGAGGAGCCTAAACCGTCAATTCAAAGATCAGAGCAATCTAAGCCATCCGTTGCAGATCTGAACGATCCCAGCTAAGGAGGAGTAGATCAAGACCATGGATCAAGATCTGGAAGGTTTGGGCTTGACCCGAGTTAATCCAACCGTCGGATGAGGCGAGGGCGATCACAGCCGTCCAATTTCAAATGAGATTAATTAAATGCAGAATTCCCTCTCCCAGCTCTGTATCGTCGCGTAGTCGCCAGATCGCAAATTGTAGCTTTCTCCTTTGTTCTTCGTTTCTTCATCGATTTCGTTGTTGTTTCCTTCTCCAATCGTGCGGCCAACATCAAGATTTGTTCATTTGCAAGATTTCATATCAATGAGGTAGATTTCCAGTTCAGTTTTGCTAATCAGATTCTCGCAGCTGAGAGGAGCTCAGGGGAGGGTTTCGCCGAAGTTCCATTCCATTGATCGCTTCCATTTGATCGCGAGTTTTCATCGACTGAAGCTGAAGGATAGTAAGGAGGGGTTCTCCGATGTTGTTCTGCAGGTTTTTGAGGTCGATCGCTTATCAGCACGTCAAGATGGAGAGTTTAGTGGAAGCATTTCAGCTACTGACCGATCGTGGTGATCGGATAGAGATGTCTCTGATCGGTCTCGTGACCGATCGGAAGAGGACTTGATCGGTCGGTTGACCAACCAGGAAGGACAGTCAATTGCAAACTGATCTTGGGAGTTCTTTTTCATTGATTTTTGAGTTAAGAGGGTTTCTAACTCATCCTTTGTATGACGGCAAAGGGAAGTCTTGACAAATAGATGATTTGATGTTTAATTTAGGATAACTTTTGTTCCAAGCACTTGTTTTCTTTACATTGCTCTAGTTTATTCCAATTACACTTCAAGTCAAGTTCTCAAGTATTGTTTCATTCTAGTTTTTAATTCCTGCAATTAGTTTCTTGCAATCAATTTCCTGCAATTAATTCTTGAATTTCAATTCCATTGTTTGAATTTAATTGCTCAGTTGTTAAATAGGTTAAGTTTAGTTCCCGCAATTTCCTAATTCATTTCTGTTTAGTTCAGTCTATTTCGTTCCAATTGTTATTTCATCTCTTATCGCAAAAACCCCCCATTTTATTAGAAAACCCAAAAACATATCAAACGACAACAAATTTCAAGCTTGAAGTACACATTCACAACTAGTCATTGGAAAAATACGACCTGAGACCCCTATACTACTCATTTTAATTTTGTTAGCCAAGGGTTTTCAGCTTATTATCTAAATTTGAGGCTCATTCGTAACACTAGTTATTGGGTCACATCAAGTACCACTGGTGGCACTGCTGGATCTGCCACTGGTACTACTATTGGAACTGTTGTCGGATACGATGGAGGTAATCCCAGTGGTGGAGGTCTCATCTCACCCAAAAGATCTTGGTGAGCTGGTTCCCGACCAGTCGGCTCCTCCCTGGTGGGTCTCTCAACCTCCTGACTCGAGTCCCTCACTGACTCCACTAGTCTCCCCCATGATCGGCATCCACAACCATGTGCACGGGGCGAAGACAGCTCAATATGACGAGGCATACTTGTTAACAGAGCTAACAAGCATTACTTAGATATAAATCTATCAAAAATTTAAAACTAACTTCTTGTTTGCTATGAGAGATCTCATCGCTACCAAGTCTCAATACATAACCATGTCAAGTAATTGACTCTGCAAAAATATAAAAATTCATAAAATACATATAACCTTAAAAAAATAACTTCGTAAAACCTGGCTCTGATACAAAAAATTGTCACATCCCTAGAGGGGCATGCTCTATCGAAAATTGAGCAACATCTCCCTTATACGGTGGACAATCTAGAACATTTATACATAACATCTCACAAAATATAGCACAGTCTTACACGACTGGCATCACAATAGTAAAATAAGCTCCACAACTACGTAGTTAATATCGATATGAAAGTTAGAAATACAAGAGAGCACGTATCCAAACTAAAACTCAAATTATATCCAACGACAATCATACCAATTTAAAAAGGTAAATACGGAATCAAAGGAAGTGAGGAAAGTAAAGTAAATATGAAAAAACTCCAAAAGGACTCGACATCATGGGACTGACAACTGGATCCTCTCCTGGCTCTAAGTAATCCATCTATTTGTTACCTAAAATAAAATTAGATGGTAGGGGTGGTGAGTCTGGGCGGACTCTGCGAGTATAAGAGCAGATAAATGCATTGCAAAATAAAAGGTATAACAAACAGAAAGAAACAAAAGTATACAGTCTCTGAAAATGCAATAACATCTAGGCATGTGTGAAACAGAATGATAGTGTAATAATAAAACATATATGCATGTCAACCAAATACAGCAATCATAGCTCATATAGCTGCAGCAAACACAAGAAAATGTAAAATGCAATAAATGAATATGATGCAATAACATCTGTCACCCCTAATGCCAATCAAGCAACCATCATATCACATCTGTGTGATCGAGTGGGTAGGATTGTGATAACTATACGTATTCCAACGAGTAACACTAATATAAGTGGTTGAGTGGACAGGATGCTGGGGAGTCAACTACTCCAAAGACCCCAGGAAAAAGAGGGAGCCACCAACAACTCTAATATCCCTAAAAAACAACGATGAGGGTGTCAACTGCTTGCCTACAACTCCATCATCCACTACCTATGAGTGGTCGAGTGTGACATAACAGAACAGCTGCTCGCACTCTAACAACTACCACTATGAGTGATTGAGTGAGAAAAACAACTAAATGACTGATGACAGGCTTAACCATATGAAAGTCATTACTAGTCAGCATGCAACTATGCAGATATAGGCAGGATACTAAATGCACAATCAACTAAGTGACAACTATGTAACGATGCAATAAATACATACCAGAATCACTAAACATGCCACTAAACTACTGTGTAGGGTATCTCTAATGACAACCAAACCCTAGTTGTGTTTAATGATGATTTGGTAGTACTCACGTACAAGCGATACTTTACGGATCAAGAAGTCAACAGGCGAGAATGTATGGATATAAATTTGATTAACTCAATGATCAAGCAAAAAAAGTATCAATTGATGATATCGAAAACAAAGAACAAGGTAAAACAATCCTACTCAGAAATAAAATAGTCATGCATTTAAGTCCAATAATCTATAGGAAACAAAGGAGAAGCACCCGCCTTGTAATGTAGTGTGATAAGAATGAGCAACCCGGGGTGGACACGTGGCATGGAAAAGCTACGTGGCAGAGCCCACCGAACCAGTACCCCGAGGTCAGGCCGAGAATCGGGCTCCCGAGACTATCTTGGGAGAACGAAAGAAAGCCTCAGAGGTCAGACCAGGAATTGGGCTCTCGAGATTATCTCGAGAGAACGGAAGAAGACCCCAAGGTCAACTCGGGAGATAAGACTCCGAGACTGACTCGGGAGAGTGGATCCCAAAGATCAACGTAGGGATAAGAAAGTCATACTTCAAGTACCTGCACCTCCCTCCAGAACAGGAAAGTCATCAAGTAATTATTGTTCGCAACGCATGATAATTAAGGCCTTAATAATCACAGTGACCGTTACTAGAAGAGCATAACTATCAAGTAATCGATGATTAAGGAACGTGGAGGAAAACGTGGGGATATGTGTGAGAAAGACATCAAGTATATAAGATACCTCGGCACCCAGGTAAAGGGGGTAAGCTTTCCAGAATTACAGTACTTTGATTCCTCGTTGTTCTCCTTATGAGAAAGAGTTCTGACTTGAGCGTCGGAGAGGGCTCCACCAGAAAATCTTCCGGCGCATCTCCTTTACGCTCGTGCTAATCTCATAGGCGTCAACATCTTCTCCCCGTCATCGTCGCCATGGGTTGTGCTTTGGTGATTCACCATCCTCGTCGTTCGCTTCCGGAACATAGTGTGTATCCAAAAGAATCCCCTCACGATCAACAATGCATATCCAATTCAAACTCCTGTACCAAGGACATAGTTTAGCTAATTATAAAATTAACAAATTAGTTAAATAAAATACTAAACATAATTAAGACAAATCCTAATTATAACCTTTATTTAATTATATTTATTTAAATAATTAGCTCATGCTAATATGAGACTACGTTCAAGTATAGGTTTAGTCTCCAAAATTTATCCCATCTAGTGATTAATCTCCATTAAGTCTAATAGTACCTTAGCTCTCAACCATTGTATCCATAAACAAATTCCTCACTAATCTTATTGATCGAGTCAAATCATGAGCATAACCCAAATCAAAACTTCCTCGCAGTAGAAAGTGAAGAAATACAACATACATCTTACTATTATTATAGTGTCTCTATACAACAAATCACATAGACAATCTAAAGCATATACTACATGCCACGCCAAAGCTTCCTAGTGCCCTCCCATGGCATCAGTAGTCACACAATCATTTTACAATCTTATGAAATATAAATTAGTATAATATACTGACTGCTAGTAGAGTATAGGCAAACATGAGATCATAAGATTTAATATCGAATCGAAACTGCAGTTCTTGGTTAAAAAAATGGAATCAACGTATTTTCAATTTCAAAATTCATCCTTATCATCAGAATCCCATCCCCCTAACCCACGACATCAACTCGAGAGAAAAAAAATGTAAATCCCAAATCGGCAGAATTTGAAATAGTGAAAACTCTAGGTCATGCCAAAAATCTACAAATCCAAACAACCACAAAAATCTAATTGAAAAACTCACTTACCTGCGTCAGCGCCGACAGTAGGAGTCGACAGCGCCTCCACCACACAAGGAGAAGAAGGGAAAGGTCTCTAACAATGTGGCTACGATGTTTGGTCGGTGTCTAGGTTTGAGAAGAAAACTCCAATAGACCGGTGTAAGGTC